>OZ038486.1:39339831-39537331 GCA_964036315.1 Acanthosepion esculentum | reverse complement strand
TGCTACCACCCAGGATCAGGGTGGACCTGGGAACATCAGCAATTAAGAGGTGGTTCCACGCTCCTCAAAACCTCCTGATCAGAGGCCTTGCTGTTGGATGTAGTTTATCGTCTTACCCAGGACTCGGATGCAGTTTAACGTCATACCTAGGACTGTGTATGTCTGTGTATAAATATATGTATATAAAGAAATGTATATATATGTGTGTATAAAGAAATGTATATATATGTGTGTATAAATATATGTATTTATATGTCTGTTTATATGTGTGTATAAATAAATGTATATATATCTGTGTATAAATAAATGTATATGTGTGTATAAACATATGTATTTATATGTGTGTGTGTATATATATGTGTGTATAAATATATGTATATATGTGTGTGCTTGTACATATATGTATATATACATGTATATATATGTGTATGTATTAATATATGCATATATATTTGTATACATATATATACATATATATATATATATATATACGTGTATATATATATATGTCTTTATGAGTATATATATATATATATATATATATATATATATATATATATATATATATATATATATATATATATATCAGGGCTCTACAGACAAATTTACCTTTAGTTGACCTTTGACAATTAAATATTTTCGTTTACTAGCCAAATCCATGTAACGTTATTTCACTCTAATGTTATGAATAAATCAATTCCAGGTAAAGTTTTGTTTTATTTTCTAATTCTCTAAGACAATACAGATGAAATGAATGGGAGGAAATTTAGAAATTTTCAAGAACAATTACATTCAGTGGTACTGTTACCTGGCAAATATCACTTAGAATAATTCAGTCAACTGACAAATACATGTTTGAAGATCTCATCAGTTTCAATATTAGTTACTAAACTTGAAACAAAAACCTCATAAAGACATTACATTCACTTCAATTGTTACCTGGCAAACTTTGAAAGGTGCCATTTAGAAATATTCAGTAAACTTACTGACAAAATTCAAATGCAAATTTGAAGTCTTCAAGATCTCATCAGTTTCAATATTACTAAACAACCTCAAACAAAAAGATCATAAATACATTATATTGAGTCTAGAAACTGTAGAACTGTTTACAGTTACCTGGCAAATATCACTTAAGATGATTCAGTCAACTGACAAATGCAAGTTTGAAGATCGCATCAGTTTCAATATTATTAAACTGGAAACAACAACAACCTCATAAAAACATTACATTCACTTCAACTGTTACCTGGCAAAGGTGTCATTTAGAAATATGCAGTCATGATTTGCAGTTATTGTAACACTCTTAACAACAGGTTTTTACCTTATTTTCAATTTCCCTATCACATTGGTAAATGTCACTCAGAAATATTAACTATATTAACTATAGTAATGCTGATCTAAGATCTTAAAGTGGGATTGGAAGGGGAAATGTCCAGATGTTCTGGCAAACACATACTGTGTCTTTGTGTTACTGACATTGAACTTATTTCTATCTGTTCCAAACTGAAATTTTATCTTTTAAAATTTATAACTCCATTTGCCCAAATATTGAATTGCATTTCCCTTTTTATTCCAATTTCCAGTCCCACTTTAACACTTGCTCAATTTGAATTGTCAAATCAATAGCTTGTGACTCTAAATCTTTTTGTTTTCAAACAGTACTGCTTTGTCCTTACACTTTTGATCAACAGACACAATGTTAGCTGGCCAGTCACACTGTCCTGGCCCCCAGCAATCCTTCTCCTGCTGTTTGCCATCCACTTGTCAATGGATTTCTCTGGGTTGAATTCAGCCAGATCTGGACCTTCAGAAGAAAGCAAGATTAAGTCTGACAGTCTCTGTACAGACAAGCTGCTCTGTATGTCACACTTTATTCTCTTCTGTGCAGAAAAGTCTCTCTCACACTCTGCGGAACTGATTGGAAGAGTGCGCATTATTCTCACAAGATGAAGTACATTGCAGAAGTCAGTCTTGTATGGGTCCTTGGTCAGTAGGATTTGCCACAGATCAGAATAAGACTTGTCCCTGAAAGTATTTGCAACAAAGAATTTCATGTGCCTCCATTCCGTCTGAACAACTTCCATATTGCATCCTGCAGCCACAAGAGGTTTTCCAAACCAGTCACAAATAATGTCTATTTCATGATTTCCAAAATGGACAAGTTCCCTTTTGCATTCTGGCCATATGTCATGATTGAACACCTTAATGAAACTTTTCACCACACCTTGAGCATCTACACTTGTATTTGTTCCCAACAGATTTTGAAACCTTGACTCTCGTTCTTTGATTGTAATGTCAACTGTAGACTCAACATGCTTCTTTAGTTTTTCTTTGGCCTCATAAACAGGACTCCTGGTCATTTCAACTCCTTGAAATTTAGGATTACCCTGCAAATTTTCAGACTGTTGTTCTTCAATACACAGGATAAACTTTTCATACATTACCCCAGGAATGTATTCCTCCTTCATACTTGAAACAGTTTCCATACAATCCTTAATTGATGCAACTGCTACAGGAAGAATCAGATTGTTTGTCTGTAGTTTTAGACTGAGCAAAGCTAGCTCACCAAATAGGTTGGATACGAAATGGCAAAATGCAGTGAATACAAGATCCTTCAATTGCTTGTTTATTTTCTTAGCTCTACCAGCAATGTCTGCATTTGATGATGTTGCTGCAAGATTTTCCATACGAGTGTAGACTGTTGCATATTGACCATGATCCTCAGCCAAATGATCATCTTTCTCTCCTTGGAGAAAGACTCTCATTGCCCTGTCTACATGGGGAATCCATCTGGTACCCTTCACTGGCGCTGGTGAGTAGATTCTTGCTTCAAGTTCTTCTCCAATGATCTTGAGTTCTCTCTTGCTCTTTGGACTGAAGTGGTAAGTCTTCCATATCAAATGTAGACAGTCATTGACAGAATGCATAATAGGAGTCTGTTTTTGTAATTTCAATAGTACTAATTCAAGCCTATGTGCCATACAGTGAAAGTCTATGAGATGAGGAACTTCCTGCCTTAACACCATTCCTCTGTCCTGTATGCACATTTGCCCCATCTGCACAAAACCCAACAATTCTTGATGACATTTCATCATCACTGATCCCCACTTTTGAAAGAGCAGATTTAGTAGCAAAGATAATGCCTTTAGCATGGCCATGTTCAATGGCAATAACTTCAACAAGTTTATTTTCTGCTTTGCCATTCAACACTGTTCTCACATAAACTGCTTCATTTTCTGACACAGAGCTGTCAGTGGCACCATCAATCATAACTGACACATAATGAGAGTCACTGATAGATTCCAATGTCTCATCTCTGATCGTGCTTGCAATAGTAGACATCATTTCACCACACCTAACATGTATGCAGGTGTTACAGGTAGCCCATTTTTGTATTGAAGTAAGAGTAGGGGCTTGAGTTTTGTAAAGGCCATTTCTTCCTTCCCTATACAATAAACTGTGTTAAATTTAACTTTCAAATCCGTCAAATCCTTTTTGTTCGATTTGATTTCTGAATCGAGAAATTTCTTGGCTATGTGAGACATTTCAGTTGAGTGTTTGCTTGTTTTATTAATGATAAAGTCATGGCACTTGCTGTGTCTAAGACTTTTACTATGGGCAAGGACGTTTTCACATTTAAATTTAGTACTACCATCTAAAAAATCAGTTTTTCCAGCCAAAGTTGAACCAGCCCTACGACAAAAATCACAATACATCGCATTTTTTTCTCTATCGTAACGAAGCCAGGCAAAAGTTGACAACCAAACTTGTCGGAATTTTCGTACAATGGACGGCTTACTTTCATTTTGTGTGTCATCATTACTTTGTTTATCATTCGGGGCATTCTTTTGAGTCTCAGTTTCATTCAGCATTTCTACTTTGTTCGATTTTGCGAAAAAAGCTGATATCGGCTTTAGTATTATTTTCTTTGTTGCCATGTTTCTTTAAATCTTTGCACATGCTCAGAAAGACAAATGAAACATGAAACTGCGAATAAAATGTGTGCTGTCATCATCAAAATGCCAATTAATATCTTGTATATTGTTCTATTAAACCTTTTATTGTTTAAATAATTTGACTTTGCTTGTTTTATTAAAAAAAAGGTTGAACAGACATTTTTCACTCAGTAATGAGCTTTGGAAGATTGTTGGTGAAAAAAACAGTTGCCAAAAGATAAGCGTTTTATTATTTCTAGTCGCCACTTGAAAAAATCAATCAAATGCGACTGTTTCACTCGCAACGTAGTGCCCTATATATGTTTTTTTTTTGAAGCATTCAACACCAAGAAAGGCGGGAAGCCACTAGCAAACAAAGGGTTTCAGAGAACAAACAGTAGTGATAGAGGAAATGATGAAGAGACGGTTAGGGGATAGATCAGGGCATCTGGAGACGTCGATTGACATTACATTTGAATAGTTGGAAATTATAGCTATCAGGGAAACAGGAAGAGAGGACGGAGTTCGACAGTCGAGAAGTGTGAAACATGAAGCTATTGGAGTAGAAAAGATGGCTACATTTAACAGTTTCGACAGTGAAAGGGTGAGAGCGAGATGCCAGCCTAGTTGAACGCTTAAATTAATGAAGTCCAGGAACCAGCGAAAGCAGCTCATCGGAGCAGTTACTGTGAAAGTATTTGTAAAAAAGACAGTGAGGCAACGGCACATCTGTGAGAGAATGCCTGCAGATGAGATGCCAGATCAGGGCCAGTTACATGACATATCCGTCTTTGGATTTTATCAATGACCTTGAGACAATTAGAAGGGGCTCCAGACCATATATGGCAGCAATACTCCATGCAAGGGAGAATGGTTGATTTGTAGATTTGAATGATCAACACAGGCTAGAAAAATTTCCTGGCACGGCATAAGGAGCCCTAATTTCCTAGCGGTGGACAAAGCTATTGATTCAGTGTATTCATTCCATCTTAGGTCAGCGGACAATGTGAGACTGAGCAGTTGCAAAGTGGTTCTCTCGTGGAGTTGAGTGTCAGACATTCTAATGGGAGGCAGGGATGGTTCTCTGTGGTGAGTAATAGAGAGCAGTTTTGTTTTTGAGACATTAAAGTTAACCAGCCAATTCCTGCCCCAGTCCACAATTGATTGGAGGTCCTTTTCGAGACAAACGGCCAGGTTAGTTTTGTCGGCGACACTAGATTTGTTTTTGAGGCAGGAGTAAATAGTAGCATCGTCCGCATAGATGCCTACTTGAGAACCTATGACATCAGGAAGATCATTAATGAAGATAATGAACAGAGTAGGTCCTAGGATAGAGCCTTGGGTAACACCTGCATTTGTGGGTTGGGAGCTGGAGGAGAATCCATTGAGAACGACCTTCAATGTACGGTTCGACAGGAATGACTGTATTAAGTCGAACAATTGACCTATAATTCCATAACCCTGAAGCTTGTGAAGAAGGCCGACATGCCATACCCTATCAAACACTTTGAAGATATCAAGAGCCACGGCACAAGCTTCTCCGTTATTATGAAGTACTTGGTAAACAATTTCAGTTATGGCTGTAAGAACATCAGCTGTAGAACAGGCAAAGCGGAAACCATATTGCTTGTCGGAGAGCAGATTATGGGATGTAAGGTGCATAACCACTTTGGTGATTGGCTAGCCGCCCTAGTAGATGGGTATTCTTGAATACGAGTGGCCAGCTATTATTGTTCTCTATGATTGATTAATACTTTCATTTTTATATAGGACATAGTGCAAAGAAAGACTCCATATTCTGGAGTCTGTTGTAATAAAAGAGAAGGAGCCAACATTAAATAAGGTATCTTTCTCCATAGGGGATTGTATATAAATGTGTTTAAAAAATACACAAATATTTCAGTTGTTTGTGTGTGTGTGTGTGTATATATATATATATATATATATATATATATATATATATATATATATATATATATATATATATATAAGCAAATATGTGGATGTAGATCCGACGGTATGATGAAAATGTGGAAAAGACAAAGCAAAATCCGAATATGTGAGTTTACTGTTTTTTTATATTTACAGCAAAACAAAAAACAAAATAAATATAAAAAAACAGTAAACTCACATATTCAGATTTTGCTTTGTCTTTTCCACATTTTCATCATATATATATATATATATATATATATATATATAATGTGTGTGTGTGTATCTATGTATAATGTTTTTTTTTCCAAGTACTTTCAGCTTATACATTTAGCCATGTTCAAGGATGAAATATTTTAACTCTTAGATAAGAAATATTCAGACAGTTTTTATATAATTCATCATTTGAAAATCAAAGAATTATTAGATCATATGAGAAATTGTATAAAAAACAAAATTGAAATACCTTCTCTGTCGTATTCAATGCAGTGTGCATGAAAGAAGGATTGCTGCCTAAATACACAAATATATATATATATATATATATATATATATATATATTGTCATCCACAGACATACTGTTTCTCTGTTTCACAGCTCATCAGTGTGGCTAAACGTCTGATTGCTTCAAGCCAGGATGAAAATCTTGACAAATATGCCATCAGTCAGAGATTTCCCCCTAAGCCATTGCCACACGGTTGAAAGAAAAGCGAATTTTTACGTACTTTGTAAAGAAATACGCTAATTAGTGACAGTGCTCAATTCATGGAAGAACCTTGTAATATTATTTGTAGTAGTCATTGTTTACAAATTTGCACTTATCTCCCAACAGTGCACAACCGAATATGTGTGTGTATATGTGTATTAATAAAAATAAGGTGTATCCACTATAATAACTTTTGAAATAAAAAAAAATCAGATTTAAAATATGGTTCTGCAGAAGGATGCTGAGAATACCATGAAGCAAACATCTGAGCAGCAACAAAGTTTTAGAGATAATGGAAATGAAAAGAACACTTATACTTAATATCAGATGTGCGGGTGGTGTAATGAATATCAGCTTGAAATAAGAAATCAGGGAGCTAAGTTCAAATTCCAGTCATGCTCATTACATTCACTTATGCACAAATACTCTTGGAAAAGGTCTAAATCCATCTATTTCACTCCCAGGTATGGGTCGAATAAGAGAACAGACTGGGTTCTATAGCCTTGGTTAGCAACCAGTCTACTGCAAAAAGAAAAAGCAACCAACTGCAGGAAAATCTTCTACCTAGTAAGTTATGAATTGAAAGAGTCATGATTGCCCAAGTGTGTATCATGGACAGCACTTAACTGACTGATGCTTAACATCAAGAAGAGATAGTTGAAATTTCTAGGGCACATAATGAGGAAAGAGGGTTTGAAAAATCTAATACTCACAGGACAGATTGAAGGCAAGAGGAAACAACACATAACCTACCTAATGAGCTTGAGTAAATGGATGACAGAACAAGGTTTAGGAGAGATAAAGAAAAGACAAAATTATTAAAAGCTACAAAGGACAGAAAATTGTGGGGAGCTAAGATTGCCAATGTCCTGAAGGGTGTCCCTTCAGGACATTGGCAATCTTAGCACATAGAAGAAGAATTGCATGTTTACATCCTAGACAACTATCAGTAAATGAGAGATGATGTTTTTCTGCTTTTCAGAAAGAACTGCTATTTCATGTTTGCTATAAGCTGTTATTGTTTATTTTGTAGGCAGAAGATTTTAAGCATCTGATGAAATTAGACTTGGAAAAGAATCAACTGGAAGAGAAGAGAAGAGATATTGCGGATATGATGTCTGCTCTGTCCAAAGTCAAGGTAAGCTTATGTTCCATGGTTTTGAGACCCAATTTTGCCCCCAAATTGTCAAATTATCAATACTTACATTTTCTATTATGATATCTGAAATGAAAAGTATGGTTGAATATGATGTCTGCTCTGTCCAAAGTCAAGGTAAGCTTATGTTCCATGGTTTTGAGACCCAATTTTGCCCCCAAATTGTCAAATTATCAATACTTACATTTTCTATTATGATATCTGAAATGAAAAGTATGGTTGAATATGATGTCTGCTCTGTCCAAAGTCAAGGTAAGCTTATGTTCCATGGTTTTGAGACCCAATTTTGCCCCCAAATTGTCAAATTATCAATACTTACATTTTCTATTATGATATCTGAAATGAAAAGTATGGTTGAATTATATTTATAATATTCAATAAATCAAGAAATGTTCGAGTGACTTATTTTGGGAATACCAGGTGGTGTATTCTTGGGTTTGCGGATGATGTAATGGATAATGGCTTGGAATTGTTAATCGAAGAGCCGAGTTTTAATTCCAGTTAGGTTCATTTACTTACACACAAATGCTTTGGGGAAGGTATGAATCTATCTCTCCTTCCACCTGTTATGGGTTAATTAGTAAAATTTATATAACTAAATCATTATTTTCTCAAAATAAATTCTTACAATCTAAAAATATTTTCTGGCTTTAAATAACCTGCAAGGTGATAAGCCAAAGAAAATGATTTAATCACTCAAACAACCTATTGCTTCAAGTCTCTTCTTCATCTGTGAGGAGATTGTCCAGCATTCATTGTCATATAGGAAGACTGATATTGCATAACAGTTAACTACTCTTTTCTTTGTTTTTAACAAAAATATTTCTTGTTTCTTAATACTTTGCTTAGCTTTTGGAAGGCATCTTTAAGCTGTAGAAAATGAATCAGTCAATGAAATGATTTATATGATTGACTGAATCAAGAGTTTTGCATTGAGAATGCTCATCAAGGCTCAATGTTTGATAACTATTGAACTTTAATAAGATCCCATGTTTATACTCTTCAGAATGCACAAATGCCTATTCTAACAAAACAACTTATACTTCTAAATCTCATGCCATGAAGGCATTCAGCCAATGAGAGCCACCTCGTCTATCCAGCTCTCATGATCTTGGTTGAGTGTTGGAACATCCTTCAACACCAGATTAATCTACTTGATGTTCTTGTGGACGACATCTTTCCAGTAGGTGCATGGCCTGCCACAAGGTCATTGCCAGTTTGCAGATGAAAGAGAACAGCTGTCTTGCTTATCTCCAGTCTCCAATGCCCATAATAGGCATTAGTATATCCATGATATACTGACACCTTAATACAGTAGAAGGAAGGACCAGAATAGTTGAAAGAAATGAATGCCAAATATGCATTGTGCTCAAAAAGATTTTATTTACAGTTATACAAAAAATATGCAAATATTTATATACTTGTCACTGTTTCACACAGAGTAGTTATAACGCATATTGATAAAACAAGCAGTGTGAAAATGTAACAATTGAGAGTTTTATTTGTAATATTACTCTGTGGGGAAAACCACCCAGGCTGGTGTTGAATGTTATATTCCTTGTTGGGACCATGTGGATTCCATTTGTTCTTACTGCTGCAGACTATCATGTTTAATTTCCCCATGGTCTACATAACAATTAGTGTTAATCCCCTGATTCACTGTTGTCACTCCTGGGCTGACATCATTCACCAGGCATTACATGAACTTCATGAATTTGTCCTAGAAAAGGGAGATAATCACTTTTTGCATCCCTACCCATGAATAATAGAGAAACAAACCCCAAAACAATAACAGAAATGTCAATGATGAAATTCAAGATCTTGCTACATAACCAAATATTGAATGTTAAGAAAAGATCACCACATCTCTAACAAAATTCTTATGACATTTATATAGTAAACTGTATCTATTGCACACGTCTTAATTTTTCATTAATATTGATTACAATACACAAGACATAATTACTGCCCAAGAAACATTAGCAATTTCTGTTAAATTTGTTATGACACTAGGAGGCCATTTACAGTCGCACTTAGCATCTATAAAATGATTAAGGACTCACCTGATTACCTTCTGTCTGAATTTCTAACATGAAGAGTTATCAGTATTTACATTTGTATTAACGTCCTCATCATACTTGTCTTATTAGTCCAGATGTAAATAATAATGGAGACAATGGGAAAAACTTCATTCAGGATTTAAAGCTAATTCCATCAGGAAAGCATCAGTTAGGCTCTGTTTTATTTTGGATGTTGGCGTAAAATGAGGCTGAATTCTGTAATTTTTAGATGAGTCTTCATTATTATTTCAATAATTGTTTGGACTATTGATCTTATTCTTTTTGCTGATATCAGGGTTTTAGCAGATTAATGCTTCAATCTTACTTCACTATAATCCCTATAGAATGAGCGGGTTTCTCTTTTCCTAAGGAGAATTTATAAATCTTCTGGTTTTTATTTTTTGTTTTTTTTAAAAATGAAACCAGTAAAACAGAAAGGAAACTGAATATTTTGATTTCCTTCTGTTTGTCTTTTTCTTACCACAAACTTAGCTAATCAGTATTTTCACTATTCCTTAGATCTGTATAAGAGGAAGGGTCCCTATTTTTTATGTATTGTATCTTCTTTTTATCATTGGGAAACAGTAATAATAGAAAAAAAATATATTGATTAGACTCTGCCTATATAGATTGTATACAGTGATACCTCAGCTTAAGTCGTTTCAAGTTAAGTCATTTTCAAAGATATGTTGGTTTTCCTTAAATATTATATGGAAATATAAAAATCACCTTAGGTCATTTTACTTGAGTTTGCGCCAGCCATTAAAAATATTAAAAACGTCAAAACACTAAAATAACAATAAACACATATAAAATCATATTTAAATAAATTTTAAAATAATAATATGTATACTACATATATCTCATAAAATCATCAAAAGCAAAAAATTAGCATAATAAAGTATGTTCGGCAGATGTTCTTATTTCAAATTCCTGCTGACAGGTGGCATTTATGCATTGTTTTCTGCTCCAATAATGATTTTGAATTCAGACTTGTTTACATTTGTGCTCTGCCATTGATGTTCTTTCAGTTACATTTCAATTGTGATTTAGAATACATTTTTACCCATGGCTCTGAAGAAAAGTCCCAGTGCAAGTGCTAATGTTAAGTGTAAAGCTATATCGCTGGAAGATAAGGTGGAAGTTAATTATTTTATTCAGAATATTGTACTGTAATAGGCAATGGGGAGTGCTTACTTGCAGTTTATAGTGTGGTTATTTCAACTTAAGTCATTTTTCGACCTAAGTTGTGACCTCTGGAGCCAATTAATGATGTAGGATGAGGTATACCAATACTTAAAGAAAGGTCAGCTGGAATGTTGTGATAGCAACAAAAGCAAAAAGATTGGGATTATTAGTCTGAACAATTCATGGAATAAAATAATATTTTTCACTATGAAGAAAAGCATGCACTTTCTTGGGACATAATTTCTAACAGAAGTATTCTTGGTTTGAAAGTTAATTTTTAACTTTTTTTAATAGGAAAAATGGTAAGTATTATTTGGAAAGGTGTTATATTCCATGCTAATAGGAATATCACTGGAACAACATGGTGGATAACTAAATAAAGGTTATTGTAAAACCAGTAGAGAGTGCTGCTTTTTGGAAGGTTGAATAGTTCTCAAGTAAGTCGGAGTCGTATTCAACAGATCCCAGCAAGTCTCACGTAGTCCATTGCCTTACGGATACTTATAGGTAGTTGCTACCTATAGTGTAGTCACTCATGGGGGTGCCAGGTTATTCTATTACATCAAAAGGTGATGGAAGTATAGGTTTTAGCCTCTTCAAAATAAGCACACAAAGTAATGTTTTATGCTAGCAATGTATTGAGTTGTTCTTTTATGAATTCAACCAAGAACTGTAATTTAGCAAGATACAAGATGGTGGAAACAGCTATTTCCTGGATCTTTATGCATATGGTGTCTACAGGTCTGTTTATCTTTTTGCTTTGCACAATTCTGTTTGAAAAGCACCCAGCTATTTTGAATATGTCATGAACTGGTTGTATATAACTCGGCAACCAATCAGAGGAGACATTATTTGTTGTGAGATTTCAACTTTTGCAGTCATCATAACTTAATTGGTTTGGCAGCACACGTGTTGTCTGGTTTACAAATACATATCATGACCAGTCATGATTGTGGGGTTCCTGTGCCAGTTCCCTCGACATATCTAGATTGGAATTGCATTCATGGGTAGTGTGTCTTGAGCAAGTAGACTTGGCAGAGCCCATTTCTCTCCAGCCAATGTCCTTCAACTTGATGGCTTACCTTGGTCATAGATATGTTCCTTCTGATTCGAGTGTAGATACCCTCTGCCCGGGCTGTTGATTTCAGATTAGGAAGCCCTCCACTTAGTAATACTGTGTCATCACTGCACTGCCTGCACGTACAGCTATGGATTCCAGGCTACCCCATTGTATTAGATGGCTGTTTGCCCATACAAGAAGGTTCATCCACTCTTTGGCAGGTTTTGTTTTTAAACCTGCTAGGTGTCTAATCACTCTCCTCACCAGTTTAGGGACTGGCTTAGTCACTGATAACCCAGCAAGTAGTACTGGGTTACAGGGTACCAGTAGCCCTTGTAGAATGACCTGAAATAAGACTAGTTTCCTGATTTTTTTTTTTTTTATAAAATCATTTTCTTAAAACAATTTTTCAGAAAAATAAGTTTCTTAAGTCCAGTAACTGTTATTGCTCTTTCCAGTATTGATTGGGGTTTCCTTTCTAACCTTTTATTTGAAGTTGTGTGGAATGTCATCATCTTCCCTTTGATTTATATATGATATCCATTTTAGCTGTTGCAAGTCCTCAGGTGATGTGGTTTCTGTTATTTGGCACAGTTCTTTGTTTGTGATTCTGTATCACCCGTCAACAGGGTTAAAAAAAGTGTGTTTTTTACTAAGTACAAGCTGCTTGGTGAATGAATGCCAAATGTTTTCTTATAAGGAAACACATAATATTACTATTACCTGATGGAAAAAAAATGGTTGTAAATTTAAGTCTCACTAGCAGCAGAAGCTTTTTCTTTATTTCCAACTATTATTACTTACTATGTTAATTTAAGTCTTCTCATTGGTACATCATAATGTTAGACTGCTTGCAGTGAGATTAGAAAGTCTTTCTTCCAACTGTTATCATGTTACTTGCTATGAATATGCGATGTGATAGGTTAAAATGTAACCATCTCTTCTATTCAGACAGCTTCTTCTCTCGCACTTCCCATCTGTGGAACTTCCTTCTCCTTGCTTGCTCCCCTGATAACTATAGTCTTCAAATATTTAAATGTAATGTCAGTCAACATCTGATACTTTGATATTGTTCCCTGCCCTTCTCTGAATCCTTTCCTCAAACACACCTCTTTACTCTTGTTCTCAATCTTCTGTAACCCCTTGCATGCTAGTGGCACTCCCGTATTGCTTGGGGTGAATTGCTTAAAAAAAATATATATGAAACTTAAAGAAGAAATGAGTTTCATCAGGCAACTCTCATTTATTATTGAAATGCATAAACAATAGCATACTCCTACAGTTCAATCCAGGTTGGTAACCTCTTTGAGTCAAGGAAGATGTACACATTAGATTTGAGCTTAAATAAACAGGTAATGTTGAGTCATCAAGTAAGATAAATTAATTATTCTAAGTATTTTGTAAATAAATAGCTAGTATTGATTTATTTACTAATAGGATTTAAATATTTTCTCTGCTTAGTTGGCCCTGTTGGTGGGGTCTAGAATATGCTGGCAGCATACTCTGCAGAAGGGTAAAATCTCTCCACCAAAACAAAATACAGGGTCATTTAATGGGTGCATGCTTTCACCCAAGTTTGCAAGTATCAAACCAATAGGGATGACCAATGTTTGCCCATAGACTCAAGTATAAACTCAACCAATGTTTGCTCATAGTCACAAGTATAAACTCAACCAATGATTTCCATAGACCCAAATATAAACCTGACTGATGTTTCCCCATAGTCTCTCGTATAAACCCAACTGATAGACTCAAGTATAAATTCAACCAATATTTTCCCATAGACTTCAGTATAATAAACAACACATTTTGATATGAAATGACTCGATGTTTATATATTGTAAAATCTACCAACTTAACTTTTAGTGCAATGAATATTTAGCTAAACCAGGTTTGAGAGACTTTTATTTGACTGAAGGTAATGTGTCAGTCTTATAATAAAAATAGTATTTGTACATAAGATCATTAGAATTGAAAATGAGCTGGAATCAGTTCCTTAATTGTTGATGAAATAAAATCAATCTTGAAAAACAGCTGAAAATTGTTAATTTAAATCCATTTTGTAAATTTAAGGAACTCTGACAAGTGATGGAGGAGAGATAAGGATTTATTTGAACTGCTTTCTTTTCCATGTCAGTTCCCAGTGAAAGACAGCTACTTGGCATTTCCAAGTAAGATTGCCCCTTCTAAGGCAGGAGAGTGTTCAAGGGGAGCAACTTGTAAAGATTAACACATTTGTTCTGTCATACTTCTGAATAAACAATCTTAATTTGTGTTTCAGTTTTTCCATAATGATAACAATTGTCTTTTAAAAATAATCTGATTCCTTTAATAATTTTCAAATGAAGACCAATTTGTTATTTTTGCTTGAATTTTTTGAGATCAAATGTGATGAGGGCTGGAGGATACAGTGATCAAATGTGATGAGGGCTGGAGGATACAGTGATCAAATGTGATGAGGGCTGGAGGATACAGTGATCAAATGTGATGAGGGCTGGAGGATACAGTGATCAAATGTGATGAGGGCTGGAGGATACAGTGATCAAATGTGATGAGGGCTGGAGGATACAGTGATCAAATGTGATGAGGGCTGGAGGATACAGTGATCAAATGTGATGAGGGCTGGAGGATACAGTGATCAAATGTGATGAGGGCTGGAGGATACAGTGATCAAATGTGATGAGGGCTGGAGGATACAGTGATCAAATGTGATGAGGGCTGGAGGATACAGTGATCAAATGTGATGAGGGCTGGAGGATACAGTGATCAAATGTGATGAGGGCTGGAGGATACAGTGATCAAATGTGATGAGGGCTGGAGGATACAGTGATCAAATGTGATGAGGGCTGCAGGATGCAGTAACCAAAATGTTTGGATGATGATAACCTAGATGAGTGTACTACACTGAGGAAATTTATATATAATGATCCAGTGAGTAAATATTTTATTTCAAGGTGTATGCCAAAAGAAAGTTTAGCCCCTTAAAAAAAAGTTAAAAGGAAGTGTACATTATTGATGAATAAATTACATTTTTGGTAGTACTTGAAACAAGTGTGTATTATATTCCCATGACAAAAGAATTAAAAATAAGGGTCAGGAATTTTCTGAATTTAATATTCCGATAATAGTGAATAAAGTTGATCAAAGCAGTTGACTTTTCCTATGTACACTATTTTCTATTAATATTTTAAATTTGCTATATTTTATTCTATTAAAACATGCAAAATATTTTACTTTTATTTTCTTTGTGAATTTTAGATTAAAAATTAAGGTGAGCATTATACAAGAGGCTGCATTATATGGCATGAAATCCTTTACTCAGGATTGTACAAATTATTCTGCTTTTGACTCTTTTGGGCTAAAAAGAATTCAAATGACTGTGCATTATATTTTTATTTTATTTTCAGGTTGATGATAATATTAAACGATCACGAGAGATTTTAAAACCCAGAGGCAAAAGATTAAAAGAAATGTTGAAATCTTTAAACGTAAGTTAAAATCCAAGACTTTTATTGTTTATACTTTTGCTCATATATATATATATATATATATATATATATATATATGTTATGAAAGGATATTTTTATATGACATTATTTCTTATTACTAATAAACACTATTTTAGTGGGTACATGTGTTGTAGTTGCTATCACTGTTTTTTATTTGATTCAATAGTGAAATTAATAACAACAAAATTGAGAAGTATTGTGCCTCTGACTGGAATTGAACCTGAATTCCTTTTTCCATCAGGTAAATCACTTTTTGAGCCAAAGTGTACTATTTTGGCTCCAGAGACCAGCCTGACAGAGTAAAGTTGGAATTAGCTATTTAAGGAAAGCACATTTTCTTTTTGGGAAGTTCTCAATTTAAGCCAGTTGTTATTAATTTCACTGTTTAATAAAATAAAAAAATAGTAATAGCAACTCAATCACCTGTACTCACTAAAAATAATGTTTATAATAATAAAGAATATATATAATTTATTTTTTTGTATCTGAGATTATGGCTGTAATGTGGAAGTCCTTATTACAGTTTTGTCTTGATGATACCACTTCTGAAATTTGATTCTTGCTTTTATTTGAAAATTTCAAATTAATCAAATTTTACTTTGTTATAATTTGGAATATTTCCTGTAATTCAGAAAATCAATTTTCTTTTATTGCTACATATTGTGAAACCCATTCACCAATTAAGATTTAATAACTTACATTTATAAATTTTTTTTTTTTTTTTCATAAAATTATTTTTTTCCATAAAATTATTTTTAATCTCATACCTGTTATGTATATAAAAATGCATTTGAAAGAGCAATAAAAGTATGCTGGTTTCAAATTTAAAAACTTTTTTCTGAATTCAGTTTCCCTTTTATATTGAAGTCATATATTTGAAATATTTTAAAACCAAAAACAAGTCTATTTTATGAACTCCTAACAAAGAATATGAAAAGAAACATTTTTTTGTTTTGTATTTTTTATAAGTAATAAAAAAAAATCTATGTTCTGTTATAATATTCAGTTCTTTTCTGCTTAGTTTTTTTTTTACAACCACTTCTTTAAAACTTACATAAATACTATTTATTAAATAATTTACCTTGCATACTTACAAACACATGCAAGCATTTTTATATTTATTCATGCTTCATGTTTGTCCAAGCATGATATTTTTATATATGTTTTCATTTCAACTTCATTTATTTTCTTCATACATAATAACTAGAATAAATCTCTCTATACATGAACAACAGTAGGAAAAATATAACGGATGTTATTTGATAATTGAGTTATGACTCTCTGAGAGATATATATATATATATATATATATATATATATATATACTTTACATACAATAGAAATTAAAATTACCTCATGTTATGATCATTTCACCTTACAGATTGTGATTACCTGTAAGGATTTTCAAACCAATCAAGGTAATAAGATAAAACTAAATGAAATGAAACCAGGCCTAAGGCAAATTTTAAAACAAGGCAGAGGAAAAGAAAGAAAAAAAAACGGAAAATAGGAAAGAGTAAAAGAAATAGTGAAAAGACAAAAAAGAAAAAAGAAAGAGAGAAAGAAGGAGGTAAAGAAAGGGTATTAACGTCTAGACATAGGGGTGGCAGCAGGAGACAGATACATGTAGATGTGACTTGACTTATATTAGAATATTCAGCTAGGTTTCTATCAGGAGAATAGATATAGGAAATTTTTTATATTTTATTAACAAAATTACTCTTACTTCAGTATCAAAAGATATATCTATATATTTATATTAGAAAATATATATAAAAAAATTATTTCAAAATTATTTATATATTAAAAAACATGTTTTTTTTAATTTTTTACTTTTTAGGAAATGTATTTAATATTCTTTATTTTATATTAAAAAAACATGTATTAATATCTTTTAATAAAACTATTACCATCTATAAGGAAATAAAAATAAAAAATCAGAATTTTTTAAAAATTTTATATTAATAAAAGCAATATTTGAGGAAGAGTAAATTCAAAGAAACATCTACACTTAAAAAAATATATATTATAATCAAGTTATTAAATAAAGGAATATACAAAATATAATTTAATAAGTAATAAGTACAAACAGATAAATAAATAAAAGAAACAATATAAAGAAAAAGTGATCTAATAATTAAATATAAATAATATATATAATTATTATATTATATGAATTATTAAATCATTACTAAATAACATTCTTAATATATTAAATAATATGATTATTATTAAATATTATATTAAATAATACTATATAATATATAAATACCTCAAATAAATAACAATTATATTAAATAATATATCATTATATTAAACAATATATTACATATCAATACAATATATTATAAATATATCAGCATCAATACACCACATATTAAATAATATTATTGCATTATTAAACATATCAATACGTTATTAAATAATACTATTAAATAAAATTACTATATTAACTAATACTATTATTAAATATTATTAAATAACTACAACCAATAACATTATTATATTATTAATATACTATTATTAAATAATATTATTATTATATTATACAAATAATTAAATAATATATAATCATTATGGTAAATTATTATATAATACTATTATTATATAGATAGAAACAATATATCAGAGTAGGAGATATAATTATTAATTATATATATATATATATATATATATATATATATATATATATATATATATATACACACATAAAGGATAAAACCTTTAAAAATGGAAATGACACTTTTCAGTTTGCCAAAATTGGCTATTTTTATTGAACACAACACTCTTCAAATGGCAAAAGTCTGTTGAAAAATCAATTTTCAAACTCTTGGCAATATCTTCCATTGAAATCTACCAAACTACTTTTTGTCTGGAGCATGATTCAGATAAACCTTCTGAACGTTTTTTGTTGCAGTTCTAACATTTACTCCTTTCCCAAATTCATGGAGCATAATATGGTGAAAGGCCAACTTTTCATCTTCCATCTTTAAATCATTCATTTGTTGGCAAATAAAAAAATGCAAGGTTTCAATCCAGAACACGCCAGAAAGCAGCAACAAAACAAACACCAGTGTCAATTTGCGGTCATTTTATATTAACAATGAAAATCAGGCACAAACTTTTGCAATGATCTGATAATATATATATATATATATATATATATATAAAACAGTTTCTCCCACATAGCTGGGGCTGATCACACTTAGCAGGCAGCAGGTCGTCCATCAGGTAACATTGCCTTGGCTTCTCTGAAGGACACTGAGTATAAAATCTATTCTGACATTGTCTGGGATGAGACACATATTACAAAATTGATAAGTGAAAAATTTCCAACTAAATTATAACAATTTTTGCCTGCTTAATAAAGAAATATGTGGTCAAGTATCATATAAGTGGAATAATAATTTTTTTTTTTTTTTTTTAACTAATTTTGAACATTTTTGTTTGTGTGTGTGTGGGGGGGTGTAACAAAAAATTTTAAAAACATACATTCTGATATGACGGCTGTGTTACACTACAGTAAAAAGTTATATTTTTGTTAATGTGGCTGAAATTGAGTTTAATGATAAATAGGAGTAGATAGGTTTTGCCTATCATCTGGTTCACACTCCTCCCTGGTTTTTGAACAGGAGTAGAGGTTCATCTCATGTTTCCTGTTCAGAACTGGGTTTCTGGTCCTGTCTACTTCAACTCTATACTTCTAACATCTCCGTCTAAACTCTGAAATTTTATTTGTTAATTAAATTGTGACTTCTTCAAGTCTAGTACTCGCCATCTATTTTTCCTGTTATCTTGCCCTTTCTTACACCAATACAACTCCACACTGTAATCCTCTACCTTGAGTGGCCCTTGGGCCTTGTATTGGGTGGACATTATTAAAAAAAAACAAAACATTTTTTGGTCAGTACACGAAATGAAATTTTCTTAACATCCTATCATCCATCCTGCTTAAACATGGATAAATCTAAAAGTAGGTTAATTGAAATTAATTTTTTTTCTATTCTGCTAGTACTTAATTAGTAATATCTTTTTTACTACTTTATTACTTTCTACTTTTTAGAGGGACTACAATGAACTGGAAAACTATGTGATGCTTCAAAGTTTACATCTACCCAATATATTACATAAAGATACAGTAAGTACAATTGATTTATATCCTGAACACTTTGGAAATGAGAATAGATTATGGCTTTCAATGAACTTTTTTTAATTATTATCTGTGAATTGCCATGAAGTCTTGGGGGTGGGGAGTGCAGTAGTTTCCTGTTACCTTCTCTGCAGTTTGAATCCACAGTTTTCCTCCTTTTAGACTAGTTACCACCCAAAGCTCAAGTGCCTAGTCTACCCTGCTATTTAACTTAAAGCTGGAAGGAGAACAGATGAATTCATGCCTTTTCCAAGGGCATTTGTGTGTAAGTGATAGCCTGGAATTTGAAATCTACTCAGTGATTTCACTTTCTGTGCTGTTATCGATTACACTCCCCACATATCCCACATCACATTGGGCACTTCGACATGTGGTGTAATGGTTAACAAGCTTGTCTCACTAGATCAATTTTAACTGAGTAGGGAGTTTGATCCTAACTGGGTGCTCCACACTTTCATTCTTGTGCCACATCCAAGCTACACTTAGAAAATCATTAAGTGGTGTAATGATTAGCAAGCTTGTTTCGCTAGACCAATTACGACTAAATAATGAGTTCAATCCTCACTGGGTGCTTCACACTTTTGGCCTTGTGCCACATCTAAGCTACACTTAGAAAATCATTTGGGTACCAATGTGGTGTAATGGTCAGCATGCCTGTCATATTAGATCAATTAGAACTGAATAGTGATTTCGATCCTCACTGGGTGCTCTATACTTTTGGCCTTGTACCACATCTTAGCTACACTTAGAAAATTACCATATCCCATATCACCTTTGCATCAAGCTGTCTTGGTGGTAGGAGGAGAAAGAAAAAAAGAAAACGTAATTTTTAGAGTTGTTATTCAGCTTTTTTTCAACAAATGAAATATATCAATTTATTACATCATCTTTCTCATGGTGAAACAAAGTGAATCATAAAAATTCTCAAAATATTTAAACCTAAACCAGTTTTATTCTTTAATAAAATGTGCATGAAAATAGGTAATTGTCAAGATATACTTGTTCTTTTATGTACGGTGTCTTTAAGGATGTGAGTGATCATGGGTCTCCACAACTTCCTATTCTTTGTAAATCTTAGCAATGTTTTTTTTTTTTTTTACTATCCTTCCTCTTCCTGTTATGTCATATCTTTACACAAGCTTGTTAGGGAGGTTACTAGCTATTTCCCTGTTGCTCTTGCCTTAAATATGTCCTGTGAATGTCAAATTTTCCATGCCACCTTTCTTCTTTATTTGTCCCAAAAGTTTTAACTGTCTTTTTATGATTTGAAGTGTCCTTTTTGTTTCCATTTTCCTTTAAAACTTCCTCATTGCACACATGCTCTGTCCATGGTATTCTTAGTTATCCTTCTATAGAACAACATCTTTATTGCTTCAAGTCTTCTCTTCATCTGTAAGGAAACTGTCAAAATTGAAAAATTTCTTACAAAAACAAAGCGTCAAAAATTAAATTTTAATGCACACTAATTATTTTAATGGATACATTCATTTCAGTGTTTTAAAATTCAGCACCAATTCCTGCAAAGAGTTCTTTATTGCTTAAAATTTAAACCATTAACAGTGTATTCACTTCATTGTATATCTGAATCCTCACCTGCTCATGCCTCTTCATAAAAACTGAATTAAACCGCACCTTTTTTTTTTTCATAAAAGCCTTAGATTTCATAATATTCATATTTTATGTTTGAGATGTCTTTAACCTGTCATGTTGCAAATGCTAAAAATAGTTTTTATTCTTTCATTTTAAATGTACAACTGTTTTTTTTTTTACTTTTGTTTCATTTTGGAGTTGTTTTTCCCCAACGGACACTTTGTTCATTGAAACATGTTACTTGATTCATAGATGAATAGGATTTTGATCAGATAACAAGCCAATTAGGTAATAGATCTTCTTCTATATGGCATGTTCCATTAGGACATGGATGGTCATCTCTCACCAAAGCTTCCTGTTTTTTTTTTATATCTCTTAGTAACAGATAACAAACTAATTATGTAACAGCCAATTAGGTTACAGATAAACAAAACCAACAATTATTGAACATAATAGTGATTCTCTTTTGTTTTGTAGCATTCAGTTTTATTTCTGACAAATTTGAAACTCTACCTTGTGTTTAAACTTGGATGAAAACGACATTTTTTATTCTAAACAGTCAGATTTGTAATCTTAGAAAAGGATAATTTTTTGAAGTAAGATCTGTTTTCTAAGGAAGTAATGAATTTTTATTTATTAATCTGACAGGTTTTATCACTTTAAATGTTATTTTTAGTGGATACTCTGTTTATTTATTAACCTGCCAGAGAGAGCATATTTTTCTTGAATATTCAGATTGGTAGATAAAAATAAAATATATTGTTTAATAAATAAACAGAGCATCTTCTCAAATATGAATATCCACTAAAAATAAAAGTAATAAAACCTGTCAGATTACTAAATAAAAATCCATTACTTTCTTAGAAAATTGCTTTGTTTATGTATGGATATGAAACTGAGCAGATATGAAAATTTTGAGAAAGTCTATGACTAGATGAATTTAGCTTAAAAGCACTATTCAGCTTTGCATATATACAGTTCTCTGTAGCTCAATTGCTTTAGGGCACATCATATATTTTCTTCAATAAGATTTCTCAAATATTCAGGCTGAAGATGAAAATAAATAAATATACTGTTTAATAAATGAATGGAGCATCTACGCAAATACGGGTATCCACTAAAAATAACGTTTTAAGTGATAACGCCTTTGACAGTGTCTGGCATTCAGGTTTTCTCCACAAGCTGAAAAGTTACAGTGTCTCTGGACACTTTTTTGAACTGATCCAGTTTTTCCTATCAAATTGTGAAATGAATGTTATAATGAATGGCCATTCGTCTAGATCTTTTCATACTAAAACAGGTGTCCTCACGGCTCCATCTGTGGTCCTACTCTGTTTTTAATTTTCATTAATGACCTGATGACATCAGCTTTCAACTTGGTATTTATGCTGATGACTCAATTTACTCCTGCCTGAGTAGTAAGGCTTATCAGTCTGACAAGGTCAGAATGGCAGCTGATGTTTAAAACAACCTCAAGACTGTTGTTAACTGGGGCAAAAGATAGTTTGTTAATTTCAATGCCTCCAAAACTAAACTTCTCTCCATTAATCATCTGAGAGACTCCTTGCTGCCTTCCACCAGCATGGCTGATGCTAACCTCCAAGAAAGTGACACATTGCGCCTTGTCGGGCTCACGCTTTCTGCTAATATGAAGTGGAAAGACTAAATCCATTGCTAGGTCACCTTCTGAGAAAGTCAGTTTAATATGTCATGCGAGACAATTTTATTCTCCAGAATCTATCTTACAGATCTAGAAGTCTACCATTCAGCCATTCTTAGAATATTGCTGCCGCATATGGTCTGCTCCAGTCACTTTCCCACCACCATAAGGTTGCCTCTCTATGTCTTTCCTATAAATGTTTTCATAGGAATTGTTCAGATGAGCTCTTTGCTATGGTACCTAGACTTTTTAATTTAAGCATAGTACTAGACTGGCATCAAGCTATCATTAACTTACAGTCAAGTTAGCTAGATGTAGTCATAAGTGCTATGCTAATAATTTGTTTTCTTGTTTGTGGAACTCCCTTCTGGCTACATGCTTTCCAGACAACTTTAATCTGCAAAAATTTAAATGCAATGTCAATTGCTATCTACTGCCCTTCTCTTTCTGCTCATCATTAATGTTTCTGTTCCTAATTCTTCGACATACTGTAACCCTTTGTGTTTTAGTGGCATTACTGCCTTGCATGGGATGATATCAATTAAAAAAAAAAAAAAAATAAGTAGTAAGATCTGTGAAGAAAAAATTTCATGAAAGTAAATTAATGACAGCAGTTGGTTGAATCTTCATATTATGGCTAATGCAAAAGTTTCCAGCATTTTGCAAAATCTTCATGCAAATTCATAACATTGTTATTCAATCATCAAATAATTTTCCCTAGATTTTTATGATCTTACGCTACATTTTTGTATTTTGACATAAAATAATACTTACTATTATCTGGGAGAGACATTGGTGCTAATCACAAATAAGTCAGTATTGAAAACTTTCATCCTTGACAAGACATGCTTGAATATATCTTCAATTTACTTGCCTGATTCCTTTGAGCTAATTATCCTTCCAATCACCCATTTCCAGTTTGAGATATTTTTAGCTTTTATTTTTTGTTATGTTGTATAAATGATTTGTGATCATATTGCAATAATCCTCCTCTATAGTTGTTACCAAGCACAACTACTTTATTACTTATGTTAAAAGCAACCAATGCCCTTGGTGACTCATGCATGAGACCAGACAAGATCACCTATATATATATATATGAAAATGTGAAAATTTCTCAAAGTTAACTTTTAGAGAAGACAATATTTATAAATAAATGACAATAAGAAAACAGTAACTGCTGACACGTTTCGTCCAATGCGGACTTTTTCAAAGCAAGAAACGAAATGAATTTAATTAAACAAAGAAAATTAATAAAAACAAAAAACAGAGTGTTCTTAGCAACTGGAATGTAGCGTTTCCTACATTCCAGTTGCTAAGAACACTCTGTTTTTTTGTTTTTATTAATTTTCTTTGTTTAATTAAATTCATTTCGTTTCTTGCTTTGAAAAAGTCCGCATTGGACGAAACGTGTCAGCAGTTACTGTTTTCTTATTGTCATTTATTTATAAATATTGTCTTCTCTAAAAGTTAACTTTGAGAAATTTTCACATTTTCATATATATATATATATATATATATATATATATATATATATATATAAGTGTGTGTGTCTACATATGCACATATAAAATGTATATTTAGGCAGCAAGAATTCATCAATACAAGTTTTGCTAAATTTAACCAAAATGGTCTATTTTATTATTTTCCAACTTTCAAATGAGATATTGTATATCAGAATCAATGAACTGTCCAAAATTTATGTTCTGTTTTTGTTCACCTACTTTTGACCATCTCAATCATTATCAAGAACTAGGTGTTGTCAATATGATAGACAAGATTTTGTTGGCTCTATCCTGACATTTTTTCTTTTTTTTATGAGTGCACCAGTTTGAGTTAGTCCAAAGTAACTAACATTTGTGACAAACAATATTCGCATGGCTGTCAGATATGTTGATACATGTAGATTATTAAAAATTAATTTAAAAGTAAATATCTGACGTTAAATCAGTAAATATTAGCAAAATATGGTTTTGAACTTCTTAAAACTTTATTTAAAATTTACAAGTCATAGTGCCACATTATGCTTTCATTAAGCTTAGTCTGAAAAACTAGTAAAATATTAACAGTGAAAATAATTAATGTCATTGTTCAAATAATTTATTTTCTGTTTTCTCTTTATTTTCTCTTGCACTCACAAGTTTGAAATACTAGAGAATATTCTTGACATAGAGTTTATTTAACTGTCCAAGATAAGCAATAAAAATAAAATGAAAGGGAAAAAATCATTGTTGCAAATGAATATTATCAATGTTAGCTGTAAGCATCTTCAAGAACAGTTGGCTATAATAGAATATTTCACAACAAAATTCTATTAAATCTTGTAGGAAAAGTGCATTAGAAAGTAATAAGAATGAATTTGCTTCAATTGAATTACACTCTCTGTTGTTTGTTTTCATTACAGCCTCTTGACCAAGCAGCTATCTTGCAGGAACATACTTTTCCAAATGGTAAGAACATGTCTTTTTAATGGCAAAATGAACAAATAATGGGATACAATACTGGTCTTTTATTAAGCTGTATATTCATTTGGACATTCAGACACATATTTGTACATTTACACAAATATATACATTTGTAGAAAACTATGTAATTTTTTTTCTATTTTTTCAACTTGTCTCAATGGAAAAAGAAAACCTATAAAAAGCACAATAGTGAAGGAAAGAAAAAAAAAACTTTATCTTTTCATGATAATTCAACATCAACCATCATAATCAGTCCACTTCAATGAGGTCAATCAGATTTCTCCATACAAAAATAACACCTTTCAATTTACTTCTAGCATATCATAATCATGACCCAGTTTTCTTTAGTCTATAAATTGTTTACTACAGGAGCCACGTTTCCAAGAACTTGAGAAATAAAAGAATATAAAAAACATTAAAAATAAACAAACTGTGAAACACTAAATTCTTTCATTTTCTTAAATCTCATTGACAACTTAGCATATGAACAAAATGCTTTGTATCTTGTGTCAATAGGATAGTCCTACATGTAGGATACTCCTGCACGTACTGGTGTGGATTCTGAAAAGTCTCTCGCTTTCTTCCATTCTTTATTCTAAGAAAAAAAAGAAGCGAGCTTCTTGTCATGAAAATTAACTTTAAGGTGATCAATGCTAACAGTTTTCAGATGGACAGTATGATGTGGGTGATCATGGTTCTCCACAACTTCTTATCCTTTGTGGCCCTCTGCAGCATTTCTCAGTTTTCCAAGCTCCTTCCCCTGTTTTGCCATCCATTCATACAAGCACATCAAGTAGGTGGCCTGCTGTATTCCCCTCTCTTGCCCTTCATATGTCCCGAGAGGGTTAAGTTTTCCATGCCCCTTTCCTTATCGCATCCATGGAATTTTGTCTGTCTCTGATTCTGAGTATAAGTGTTCTTCTTGTTGCTACTCTCCTTAAGACTTCCTGAGTGCTTACTCATTCCATCCATGGAATTCTCAGTATCCTTCTGTAGAACCACATTTCTGTTGACCCCATTTTTCTCTTCATCTGTGGTGAGATTGTCCATTATTCACTGCCATACATAAGGATTGATATCACAGAAGAATTTGGCACTCTGTTGTTTCGAAGAAACCTTTCTTGTTTCTTAGTACTTAGCTTTTGGAATGCATCTTCAGCTAATCAAATGGCCATTTGGATTTTGGTGTTGACAAAAAATACTGCATAGCTTTTTTGTTCTTTTAGAAAAATCATATTAAATGTTGTAGAAAACAGTGTGGAGTAAGTTTTTCTGCAATGGTTGGGGAATGTTCCAGCTTGTCCCCAATAAAAAAAGAAAACCAACTCTGTCAAAAAAATATGGATAGTTTTATGTATATATCTAGAATTAATAGGAATGTTTTATTTTAAAATATTCCTATAACTCTACATACATACATGAAAACATAAAACAATCCTTACATTCAGTTAAAAGTAAAAATAAATTCATCCTTGATAATGGCTAAAAGTATCGTCGAAAGTGTTTGGATATACTGAACATTTTGACAATTTCTATATAATTTATGCCCAGAAAACCAGAAAATTATAAGAACACAAGAAAAACTTAATAAAAACACTTAACCACAATACTCTGTCAGTTATTTTTAATGAAACTTTATATATGAGAGAGAGACACAGAGACCCTACACAAAGTGAAATAACATGTCATCTGAGGATTGCTTAACACATGAAACACATCTTTAAAAACACAACAGTAAAATGTTTGTGTGCATGTGTGTGTCCATGCATATAGACAATTACTCGGTTTCTTATGTTTCTTTTGTAGATTTATCCCCCGCAGATGAAGAAAAAAACCATCTTAAAATTGGACAGAAGTTAAACTGGCTTAAATTCAGGTTAGTCTTTTGATTTTCTTTCATTGTTTTACAATATTTATTATAATTTATTCAATTTTTAGAATATTTTGTTCATTTGCAAAGTTTATTGTTGTATATATATATATATATATATATATATATATATATATATATACAGTTGTGGCCAAAATGTTCAGAACGGCATTGTTTTCATCAGAAAAGTAAGTATAATTTTTTATCAAAGTTGTTTTATATTCTATAATTTTCACAGAAAATAAATATGATAGTATCTATTATTGTCTGAGACTTTGGTGTAATTTGAGTGGATAATACAAAAGTTATGGATGATTCAGTGATTTACTGCAAAACCCATGGCTTATCCTTACTCTATGTAATACCTGGTTGTTTTTTTGTTTCAACTCTTCATTGGTTGCACCTAAATATATATCATTTTGATATTTCATCATATATTTTATGTCCCCTCTTAGAATGTTTTCTGTTTTCACCCCATAAGACATATGAATCCATTTAAGCATTCTGATTGGGGAGTTAATAGTGATGATTTCCTTAAATTTATCATCAATTTAACTTTTATGACATGCACTTTTTAAATTAATTTTTTTAAAGCATTTAATTCCTGCTAATGAATGTAATATATTTTCAATGTCTGGGATAGGATAAGAATCCAAACATATCTTCTGGGTTACACCTACTTTATTGTAACCATAAATTCTAAGATCACCACTTGGCATTCTCAGAACTACTATAGGTGATGCCCATTTACTCCCATTTGGGGAAACATGTTCCAAAATACCTTCTTCAACCATTTTACATAGTTACACAACTATCATGGGTAATAAGGGAATTGGAAGTCTGTGAGATTGAAAATATGAGGGGTTAGAATTTTCTTTCAATTTAATACTTTCTTTATAATCTTTTAAGATTTAATTCTTAGGATTAGCTGAATTTGTAGCATGAATTAGATGTGCTATTAACCTTAAGCAGATCTGTTCTTATTAAGCCATGGCTTTTATTACAGTTCAAAAATACAATAGTAATAATTTTGATCTTGTTGTTTATTGAAAATATTCCTTCAAAGTATCTTAATGTCTGTATGCATGACCCATCAAACTGTCTTAATTTTAAATGCCTTTTATATAGTTTTGGTTTACCCATTTGTTCCAAAAAAAGTTTTCAGAATTAGCGTTATATCAATTCTGGTATCAATTTGCATCTTTAAATTTACCTCATTCAATTTAATTTTCATGAAGGTATTTTCTTTCTCATTCTTCTGTATTGAGAAATCATCAGTTTCATAGAAATGAATACAGTATGGGAACCAATAATAATGGAGATGTTGACTTTCTGTACACAAAGAACACACTTCAGAATGGGATCACACATATATCAACAGGGTGAGGGCTTAGCAGTGGGCTCACCATTATCACCAGCAATGGTGAATATATATGGAATACCTTGAGGAAATGGTATTATAGTCTATATCTCTAAGGCCAACTCTATGGTTAAGATACGTAGATGACACCTTCCTACTCTGGCCACATCAGGAAGATGTCCAGGTTCTACTGGACCATGTGAACTCAATAAGACCTTCGTTACAGTTCATGATGGAGAAAGACAGTAACAACATACTTCCATTCCTGGATGTTCTAACATCTTGAACAGAGCATGGGTTCAAGACATCCGTACACAGCAAACCAACATTCATTGGACAGTACTTCAATTTCAAATCCCACCATCCATACAGCTTAAAGAAAGGGATTGTCTACTGTTTACAGCACCGAGCATGTCATAAGTGGCAGCCCAGAGACATTAGATAGAGAATTGGTCAGTATAAGCAGTACAACCATCCTTGGTAGATGGCAACAGCCCCAATAAACTGGGATAGGCAGGTATAAGAGGAGGCGAACAACACTCAGAAAATAGTCTGCCTGCCTTATGTGAAGGGGTTATCGGAGAAAATACAAAGGATCTGCGGTCCATATAACATCAGGCCGACCTTCAAAAGCTGAACAACACTTTGCAGATATCTCTCCTGAGTAAGACACCCTCCCATATAGGAGAACATGACTAAAGACTGTGTGTACAACATCTTGTGCAGCTGTGGAAAGAAATATAAAGGGGAAACATGCCACCTCCTTAAGGTAAGGTTTCAAGAACATCAAAAAGCTGTAACACGAGGGAGAGTGGAAAAATCAGGCATGGCTGACCACATATGCAGAGAAAAGGGAAATCACCACCCTCTGTGGAATCAGGTTGAAGTCATAGACAAAGAACATCATTGGAAAATTTGTAAGCTAAAGAAATCAGCACATATGCTAAACCACAAAAATCTCCTGAGCCAACCAAGCATAGAAATGAATACAATATGGGAACCAGTAATAAAGAGTGCCAGAGAAAAGCAATAATAACAACGAAAATTGCAATATGAGCTCTGGTAAAAAAAACATGCAACGATAACAGCAAAAATTGCAATATGAGCACTGGTAAAAAATTTGTGCTGAAGAAATTAGGTTTATAATACCCAGAAATTCATACACAGATGTCCTTAAGGACACATGGCACAGTGGATAAAGGCGTTAGTTAGATCCAGTGAGTTCAATACCTGGTTACGGTGGTGGAGAACTTGGAGAGAGGAATTAACATAATTGACATCCATTAGACATGGCATGTGAAACTAGAACAGTCAACCCCAGTGAGCAAAATAAAGGGTTCAGTTCGACATTCCAACCACCTGAAGAAGACCGGAGCATACAACAGCTGAAATGTTGTGATAAATATGGCAACAAAGATGAGGATGATAGTCCAAACAATGTAAATAGTGTACATAATACCTCATCTCAGAAATATAGACAGATAATAATAAAATCCTGAAGAAACATGCATATCAAAATCAAAGATCCTAAATTAAAATTAGACAAAAATAATGAAAAATTATTTAATTGTAGAAACCCTGGAAATTGCCTTCTGAATAATAAATGCTGCATAGAATCTGTGGTATACCAATGCACAATCTCATCCATTTAAAACCCAAACATTGAAAAGATATATATAGGATCCACAAAAAAAAAATTTAAAACAAGGTGGAGACTACACAAAAGCTCCTTCAATAATATTAGAAGCAGAAATCAGACATCCCTATCTAAATATTTTTGACATTTAAAAGAAACAAATAAAACATCAACAGTAAAATGGAAAATATAAAATAGAACAATAACTTGTAGAACCTGGGATGACCTATGCTCTTTATGCCTACATGAAAAACTACAAATTATCAAGTTCCTAAAAAACAAAAATTTATTAAATCAAAGAAATGAAATAATGTTCTTTTACAGACACCACCAAATATTTGCCTTAAATAATTAGCATTTTATAAATGGATAAAAAAATAATAATTTCCTCAATACCATATAAAAATTACAAAATACCATATACAATCTAGTCACAAATTCAATTAAAACAATAGATTTAAAAATACAACCCAATCATAATCTTAACGCCCCTTTAAGAAACCATTAACAAAAAATCAAATAAATAAATGCCAAAAAGGACCATAACTACAACATCAATCGGAGTTTTAGCAGATAGTAATAAAAGTAAACAATGGAGCCTGATAAAATTAGCTATTGTAGCCTGACAAAAACCCCAACCCAACTTTACATGACTCTAAAAACTTGACATGTAACAAATACCCCTACCTTCATCAAAGCAGAGACTCTTTGATAATAAAAAAACTAATCCCAGATTACACCTCTATTTCAAAACTATAAATGAGTAAAGCATTTTGTTGCTTAGTTATTCCAAACATCGCTTGAGGATGAAACAGTCATCCAACAGTTATGGTTTAATATGGAAATTAAATTTTAATACAGATGACCAGTTTCCAAACATAGTAATTTCTGTGTTGTGATGGAATCATATTTTTAAAAAATAATTATATATATATATATATATATATATATATATATATATATATAAAAGTGAACATAGAAGTCAACACTTAGAGGCCTCTAAGTATTGACTTCTATGTTCACTTTTATATTTACACACGCTGTATCTTTCTGATATTGAGCACTTCATCCCATAAATATAGCACATCTTAAGACTATATTTCTTCATATATATAGTTTATTGCTACAGCAAGCAGAAACATTTCTTTCTCCCGATGGCCGAAACTAGTCGAGGAATCTAAATGAAATAATAATAATAAAAGCATAAGAATATTAATCTACAACCCAGTATGTCTGGTTTTTGATTTTTTTAATAATTTTTATCGTTCAAAATATATATATATATATCTATGAAATAAATGGAATTTTAATTTATTAATCCGACAGATTTTATTACTTAAACATTATTTTTAGTGGATACTCAGATTTGAGTAGACGCTCCATTTATTTATTAAACAGTATATTTATTTTTGTCTGCCAGCCTGAATATTTGACAAATCTAATTAGAGAAAAATAAATGCTCTCCCGAAGTTTACTGTTTAATAAATAAACAAAGTGTCTACTGAAATACGAGTATCCTCTAAAAAAACGTTTAAGTAATATATATATATATATATATATATATATATATATATATATATATAATCAAATCAAATCAATCAGCTAAGTGACAAAACTTTTACTTATTAATTATATATAATTATAATTTAGGCTCTACTTTTGTATTGAGCACCGTTTTTAAAAAATAATAACAAAAATACTAAAGAACTTCGGATTATTTACCTAACATGTTCTTTCCTTTTTTCTATATATTTGCACACACACACACACACATATATAATTGACAGTCTGTTTCATGCTTGAACACCATCATTAGGCCAGATGACACCGAGAGGCAACAGTCTGTTTCATGCTTGAACACCATCATTAGGCCAGATGACACCGAGAGGCAACAGTCTGTTTCAAGCTTAAATGTAATGATGATTGCATTCAAGCTTGAAACAGACTGTTGCCTTTGGGTAGTGAGTTAAATTATCTATTTTTATATTTACAAACACTCTGTCCCTGATATTGACTTCTTTAACCCATAAACATAGCATACCTTAAAACTAGATTTTAGTACACACACATACACACACACACTAGCCGCCCTAGTAGATGGGTATTCTTGAATACAAGTGGCCAGCTATTATTGTTCTCTATGATTGATTAATACTTTCATTTTTATATAGGACATAGTGCAAAGAAAGACTCCATATTCTGGAGTCTGTTGTAATAAAAGAGAAGGAGCCAACATTAAATAAGGTATCTTTCTCCATAGGGGATTGTATATTGAAGTGTGTTTAAAAAAATACACATAAAAATTTCAGTTGTTTGTGTGTATATATGTGTATATATATATAAGGAATATAATTGAAATAATAAAAACAAAAGAATATTAATTTACAACCTAATGTGTTTGAAGATTTTAATTTTTTAATAATATTTTTTTATTGTTCAAAACATATATATATATATATATATATATATATATATATATCCACTAATTCATTAAAAATTGCAATAATCAAATAACTGTTGGATTTTAATGAAACTTTCAGGACTTATTCACAAATGAATTAAATTATTTAAGAAATATTTCTTTTTTTGAAAATCTTGGTAAAACCATTTTTTTTTATGTTGGTTACCTCTTATTTATTTAATTTTATGAAATTTTGAGAAATTAAATTTTGCAGCACTAAATGTTTATATTAGCTATGTGTACAACTCCCTGGAGAATTTAAAACTGGAACCCCAGTTACTGAAAATCTGCTCTGAATCATGAAATAAATAATGCAATAAAACTAAAAGATTATTTAATTAGGAAAACTTTTAATTGCTTTTATGAATAAAATATATTATGGACACTATTGTCTTGTGAAAAAAAAATTTTTTGATGAATAATTAATTTTTACAAGAACTGTTTTCATTTTTTTAAAAATTTTAATTAGAATAATTTACAATGTTTTAAATCTATTAAAATTCTGTATTAATTTGTAGATGTTAGATGATATTGTTATTAAGTAAAACCTATGTTTACTAATCATAAATGGAAAAGCTTACTTTGATTTATCAACTCCCAATATTTTAAAATTGTTTCATGTGTTGATAAACATGCCGATTTTTGTAAATATAGATGTCCATACATGACATTATCAGAATATACGAGTAATAACTATAGTAAATTTAAAGTCAAAGTACCTAAAACTCAATAAAACATTGGATTATGGAGAATATTTTCCTAAATTTTTAAGATTACTTGGTAGTTAAAAATTATATAAAAAAGGTGGTCATGTTATATTCCTCAAGTAATTTTTACAGATATATCTACCATAGAAAAAATTAGATAAACTTGCATCTGTCAATCAAGTCCTCAACATGTCAACACTTTAAATAAACATCTACAGCTGTGTTAAAAAATACATTTCTGCAATATTTTAAACTGAAACTAAAGTAATATTTGTTTCAAATCAGAATAATTAAACTTTAAATCAGCTAATGTTACTCAAATAAAGTTTCAGAAAAGTATATTTTATTTTTGAAATATTTTTTAATAAACAGAATACATTATGATGATGGATGGCTAAAAATGGTGCTAAAATCAGCAATGTTTAGTGATTTCAAAATGAAAACTCCTTACAGTCAATTTAAATTTGGTTTGAAATACAGCAAAGTATTTTGCTTATTGGAAATATTAAATTTAATCTGTTAGCTTGAAATTAAAACTAAAATGAAAGCTTCCAGGAAGATTTTTCATTTTTTAAAATTCATTTTAAACCTTAAGTATCACATTTCTGTGGAGATACCTAAATAAAAGAATAACACTCTTAAGTCTTAATTTACTGAATATATCCACATGAAAGATGTTTTTTCTTTAAAAATAAACCTCTAAAGTTTACTTTGCATCCTACTGAACAAGTTACTTTTATTTTGTTTTTTACTTAATTTTATGCTTATTGTTGCTTTCAAAATTTCCCAAGTCAAAATTGGGTTGCAGCCTTGCAGCCAGAGTTTCCTCAATTCTGGGAAATATAAATACAGTATATTTATATATATATTTAATGTTTTATGAGAATGCTGGCTTTCACTATTATGGCTTTGATCTAAGTTGAACTAAACTCAGTAACTAGTTGAAACAAAATCCTGCTATTAAAATTGTTTTTTTTTTCTGCATGGTGTTAAATATATTTCTGTTTGTTGTACATTGGCAGCAGCAGCAGCACAAGAAATAGGTCATATTGAGTGGTTATGAATGCTAATTTTGCAGGAGATGAAAACTTGTCTTCCTCTCTTTCTGGAACAATTTTAGAAAAAGAGGTGTTGAGATGTTCATGTGTCAACCAAGAAGCACTTCCTCCCTGCTAAGAAAATTTGAGTTTTGGTCAAATTTTGAGGGTGTCACCAAGAACTACCTCATGTGTAATGATTATGCATTAAATTCGGATACTAAGGGTGTAAAAAAAAAAATGAAACAATAGTCAAGGTTTGTTTTATCACCACATACATTTAAACCTGATATATATATATATACACACAAATTTAATTTCAGCCTATATCAAAAAAGAACATAACTCTTTAAAGAGAAAATATTATGAAAATATATTTATAGCAACATTACCAACTATTAACACACATTTAAAAATACTACATTACATCACCATTTTTCTACAAATTCATTATTCATGAATCTAACTTATCTCTTCCAAATACATAAAAAAAATCAATATATATACAAAATACATGCGATATACTTTAATGAAAATTTGTTCAAAATATCCTGTAGCGTCTCACTAAACTTTGCATACTTTAACATCCAGAATGTTTTCTTACACTTATTTCAACATTATCTATTACTTCCTTATGCGTGACACGTATCAAAACATCCTACTGCATCTTACTAACAAAATATATTGAGAACTACAAGGGATAGGAAGAAGTGGAGAGCCATAATCACCTACGTTCTGAAGGGACACAGCACATAAAAGAAGGTCAAAGGACAATATAGAAATTCATTCTCCCACTCTTTTGTTGTTTCTAAAAAAGTGAGAAAAAGTAAAAATAGAGCTTAAAGAAGTATGGAAGTCCAGCAGTGAAATAATTGTGAATTTTTTATTTATGTTTGAAACTAAATTTTCTTTATACTTATATAACCGGTAGTTTAAAAAAATAATTTTTAATTCTATAAGATTATATTAAACTTAGCATGATGAATAATTTTTATTTTTTATACTGCCTGAACGGGAGATATGAAATGAGATAAATATCATAATTCTCCCCTTATATTGAATGGTAGTTGGTCAATGTGTAATATCAGGATTATGCTCCTTTTTGTACATCGATACCAAAAATAATGTAACAGTTGATAAAAGGAAAAAAATAAAGTTCTTTAACTGCTTTTGAATTCAGTATTTCTCCTCCAGTTGTCATTCCAGTTTGCCTTGCTATTTATCCATAGCTGGGGGGAAAAGAGATGGATTCACACATAAGTGTAAGTAATGAACTGGAATTTGAACTCAACTCTCTGATTCCTCAATCCATGTTGCTATCCATTACTCCACCATGTCTTTCAGATACTTAAGTATTAAGCAATACATTCAATTTGTTATGATTTTATGCTCCTGACTCATGAGTATGGTAATAAAACTACAATTTATTGAAGAAAAGTAATAACTTTTTCTCTCAAAGCAAGCTGTTACTTTTTGAGGCAGAATTAAGGGGAAAAAATTAGTAATACTCAGAATTAGAATGCTGAAAAATGAGAACTATGTTATGGCTAAATGTTTATTTAGTGAATGAATATGTGTTTCTAAGTTTACCATATCTGTTTCCCCACTTCCTTTGGGTTAGACTTGAGAAAAAATACAGTTGGTTGGATGGCTAGTGTTTGTTTCTCTTGTGAAGAAAAGAAATAGGCAAACTAAATATTTCTTTACTCTTCAATACAAAAAGAATGAAAGTATCTTCAAGAGTTGTGCTTTTTATTTTATAAATATGGATTAACAAAAATAAAGTGTAGCTGATTTTGTTAATGTTTCAAACTTTTCTTCATATATTAAAGAACAGAAATGATTGTGATGTAAATTTTACTTATTGCTAAGAATGTAGATACATAAAAAATGTAAATGGTTGGTTGATGTAATTACAATGTATTGATAATGAAAACAAAATGTAAAAAGATAAATTATAAAAATGAGAAAAATCAAATCAGATACTATTTTTTAAATCATTCTTTATGTAATGAGTTGGTCAGTCAACTTGACACCCCCAAAGCGAGTGGAGGTGGGCAGGCATGGAAACTGTGATTGGTAGCTGGCTTGTTGGTGTTTTGCATAGGCGAGTTACCAAGCTCTATGTAAAGGGCTGGAATGAGAAGGAGGGCAGTTTGTCTCAGTAGTGGAGACTGTGCCCGTCGCTACGACAGTATGAGAGAGATGAAATTTTTTTTTTCATGACACATTTCAACACAAGCTATTTCGGCAAACCTCAGACGTTGACACACCTTATCTGAATTCAGCAGCAATGGCAAGGTGGCTTTTCGACCTGCGGTTGATTCCTGAGTTTGGAGGGGCCCGCGTTGGATGAACCAATTATAGAATGGCTTGAGTGAGTAGAGATGATCTGTGAGCTAGCAGATGAAGAAAGGGTCGAGTGCATTTTCCCATTGAGGTTGACAGGTGGTGCTCTCGCTGTGTATTGACAACTCAGCAGAGAGCTGATATTGAGGAAATCAAGCGCACACTCACCACTGCGTTCACTGTAGATGCATTCGTAGCATTTGAACAGTTTGTGACGCGGCGACTTCGTGATGGAGAGACAGTCGATGAATTCCTGGCGGCACTCGAAAGACTGGCTCGCCAAGTTGGAGAAAGACCACCTGAAAGATGGATAGCCTGTGCATTTGTTGCGGGGTTGCCACAGCATGTCAGGCAGCAGCTTCAGGCATTGGCGCGAATGGACACTTTGACATTAGACCAGCTCTGTGCAAGAGCTTGAGCCATCCTGGTTGAGGACCATAGACCTCTAAACCAAATTATTGCAGTGGCCCAGTGGCCATGTGCAGATGCCGTGGAAGTAATTGCTGACCAGAACAGGAGAAACTCAGTGTGTTGTCCATGCGCCAACCCCAATGACCTGAATAATGGCTGCACCCAGGGACATGCAATGAGGACGGAAAACCAGGTATGACAATTGCGCCAAAGGTTACGGGGCTTCAGATGCCAAAGGATCGGTCACTTTGCATCAGAGTGCCCGGGAAATGAGTCAGGGGAAAAAGATGACAGCACCAGTCTCCTCCCTAGGCAAGTGAACATTGAGGCGCTACCTGTGATTAAGCTGCTCATTGATGGACGGAGATGCACGGCCCTGGTGGACTCCGAGTGGTCAAAGACATTAATATGCAAGTCGGCGTGTCACTTGTGGAGACCTAGAGAGGCACAGGTTGTAACTGCCGACAGAAAAACCCTTACCAGCCTAGGTGTTGTCACAGTGGTGCTGAAAACTGACAACATACGCCCGGTAACCATGGAGGTATTGATTGTACACCATACCTTGCCAGGGCTCGACTTCCTGCTAGGAGTCGACGTGATTGCGAAACTGGGAGGAGTCCATATAAGCGGCTCAGGTCAAGTGAATTTTGTCGCTGATAACGTGCCCCTCAGAGCCTCCATTGCAATAAACGAGCCTGACCTCAGTGCAACTTTCGACCAGCACAGGTGCGTATGGACCGCAATGTGGAAGTGGGCAGGTGGCCGAACGCCCGCGCCACTGAAAAATAAAATACCAGGTACCCGGTTCCAGAGCATATCAGGAGCGAATACGAAAATGAATTGCAGCTTTGGATAGCAAACGGCTGGCTTGCGCTATACCCCGAGGAGGCGCTAGGGCCGCCTTGAGGACTGATTCCGTTGATGGCAATAGTGCAAGAGAATAAGGGGAAAGTGAGACCGGTCATGGACTACAGGGAATTGAATAACTTTGTAGATGCGTATACGGCCAACGTGGACGTTTGTGCCCAGAATGGCGACAGCAAGGGAGCAACGTAGCCACCCTCGATTTAAGAAGGGCTTACCTCCAAGTCCGAGTCCACTGATCACTCTGGCCCTTTCAGACTGTCATGGTAAAAAGACGGAGATATTGCCTCACTCGATTGAGATTTGGTCTTAATGTGGCCCCAAAAATCATGTCAGTGATTATGAATGTGGTCATGTCGCAGGATGAGGAAATTCGAAGGGCAGCATCACTCTACAATTGACGAGATCTACGTCAATAAAATGTGGCCTCTTCAACGAGGGTTAAGGGACATTTAGAACACTTTGGCTTGGTGTGCAAGGCCCCAGAGCCACTGCAGGATGGAGTGAATGTACTCAGACTACACGTCAGTAGTGATGGAGAAAAACTTCGCTGGAGGCGAGGCAGTGAGACCCGGAGATACGGTTGGCTCAGAGTGGCGGTAGCAGCCATAAAGCACCATGTGAGTTCTGTTACGTCAGAATGGGACAACGAGGTGCGCGACGTTTCCCTAAGATGCATGATAAATGAAACTATGGAGATAGTGATGAAAGACGATCCCGTGTGAGGTGACTGGTGTGTTAAGGTGAATGAGCTCACCATTAGGGTGGATGCCAGCTCGTTGCCCATCCCTGGAAGATAAGGTGACTATCATAGAAGACGCCTGCTGGTTACGACCTGAAAATGATGCACGACACATAAACCTGGCAGAACTAGATGCCACTCTGAAGGGGGTTAACCTGCCGCTCCAATGGCAAGCAACAGTGCTACACATCGTCACGGACTCAGCATGCACTGAGCGTTGGATATCAGATGCACTTACCGGAAGAGCGCGACTGACCACCAAGGCATCGAGCGAGATGTTGATACGAAGGCAGCTCGCCACGCTGACTGAAACTATCAAAGAGTACAACCTGTCTGTGGATGTAGCGTTAGTTAAATCGGCAGTCAACAGAGAAGATGCATTGACTCGTGTTTCACAGCATTGGTTGACTGCTGCTCAGAAAGCGTCTGAACCTCTGCAGCTGCCGTGTACGGCTTCTGCGCTCAGTATGGACCTCGAGCGGATCATGAGCATACATGAACAGTGTGGGCATACCGAGATTAAACGGACGCTCTACTTCTCGAAGATGGTCAACCCCGCAGTCAATAAGGTCGATGTTCGGACAGTAGTGCAGAGGTGCGAGGCATGCCAGTCAATTGACCCGGCACTGGTGCAATGGCAAAAGGGAAATTTGAGTACTACCCATGTTTAGAACAGGCTGGGGATAGATGTTACGCATGTTGGCAGCCAGCTCTATTTGACTATTATTGACTGTGGTCCCTCTTGCTTTGCCATTTGGCGACTGATGCATTGGCAGGACACTGCCAGCATAATACATCAATTGGAGTTCATCTTTTATGACCGGCGGCCACCTGCAGAAATATTGACAGTTATGGTGCGGCGTTTTCCTCAGATTAATTCTCACAGTTCTTAAGGAAGTCGAGTGTGTGGCTTTGGTTGACAGTTCATCCGAGTATGAGGACCATGTCATCCCACTCAGAAGGAGGCCTGCCCTGAGTTGCATGGTGTGTGATCATGACAGCAAGACACAAGATGAATCTGGAAATCTGCCACCTCGGAGCAAGTGAGTTCGTGCATGTGTGGTCATCCCAATATGTCAAGCATGCAAGTTGTGTATATGCGGACGCAGTCACCAGACAGATGCAACCATCTCTTGAGCTGAGGAGCTTTGTGATCTTAAGATCGGGGGGGGGGGGTGATTGGTAGCTGGCTTGTTGGTGTTTTGCATAGGCGAGTTACCAAGTTCTATGTAAAGGGCTGGAATGAGAAGGAGGGCAGTTTGTCTCAGTAATGGAGACTGTGCCTGTCGCTACGACAGTATGAGAGAAACAAAATTTTTTTTTTTTTCGTGACACATTTCAACACACTTTAGACCAGGGATCAGAATGCTGCAGCGATGGATTATGTTCAGTCCACAGCAAGATTTTATCTAAGTCTGCAGACATTGTGGAATATGCAATCATTCTTTAATATTTTTTTATATTATTTTTTCTTTAATATTATATATAAAATGATAAATGTCTTTTGTTTCTCTATCACTAAAGACTTTAGGTGTACACTTGTGGCAGGAGTGATATCACCCCTGAAATAATAATAATGACAATAAAGGAGGATATGCTGTAAAATAGAAAACAACAAGTGAAGAAGAGGCATTTTCGAATAACTAAGATGTTAATATGCTGCAAAGACTTTGAAGCATAAATGTTACAGAAAGTTAATTTAGAACATGAAATACAATCTTTTTGTAAGTGTACAAAGGATATCAGATTACTAATAGAAAATTACTGTAACAATAATAATTTTAAACTTTTAAAAAAGAAATGGATTTTGACACTATAAGAATCAAAGTTAAAATTAAGGATGTTTTGATGTAGAATTTATTTTTAAAACAAGAATCCTTGTAGTTTACAAAGAGCAGCAGAATAATTAATAACGAGGGGATAAACAATAGCATATTGTTGTGAACTTTAGATGAAAAATCGATGAAAAAGCAAATTATTTATTTTCGGAGGAGTGAAGTTGTACTTTGGTAGTATGACAGTACGTTTGCACTAGAAAAACAGATACGTCACCAGTCTGGGACATCAGGCCAGTTCTCTTAATAAAGAAGTGAGCCAACTAGAAGAGAGAGTTTTGGGTTCGTCTGTCTTCGAATGCAGTCAAACTGAGCGGAGAGACGTCAAACACTGAAAAGGAAGTGTCTGCTGTGTGTTGCTGAGGGTGAAGAAGTGAAATACCACCACTAACATCTAAGTACCGCTACTCCTCCTCCTACTACTATTACTACTACTGAGAACAGGAACATCGAAGGTTGTAATAGTTGTACTAAGAACAGACCAAAAAGTGTTAAAACAAAGGCCACATCTCTCCTTTACCGAAATTATTCAAAGCATTTGTGTTTGTTTGGTTATTGATCACATACAAGAATTTTTTTTTTGTGTGTGTTTACTTTTATATATATATATAAAAAAACTTTTGTCCTTTCAAAATCAAATCGACACGGTTATATTTATTTTTCTGTTAACCCGATTCTCACCTTACAAACTAACAGGTAGACCAACAGAGAGCTTCCGGATTTCTACGATCTGATGACCACTCTCCAGGATCAAAACAATCACAACGTGGCTGGACGGTGGCTTTGAATTGACATTGGGAACTGGAGACTTGTGTCTAACCTGTAATACTGGACCATACCAGACCAATGGCCAGTCTTGTGAAGTGTGTGGGTCCAGTGGGGAGAGGATATGGTGTTACACACCAACATGCTGAAAGAGTGAAAGTTAACCAATTTTTACAAATGCTTCTCAGACAAACGATATTTGGCTCTAAAATCTTTTGCCTAAAAATTTCAGCATTTGGAATGACACATTTGTGTAAGAAGACATTTTCAAGAATGGAACATGTTAAATAATAATATAGTTAAGTCTTAAATGATAAACATTTTCAGTCAAATTTGATAAGAAGCACAAATTTTGAACTATGGTTTGACTTAGTTTTAAGTCAGAAAAAAGAATTTAATCATTCTCAGCTATTCTTCTTCTTTATCACTTCTGCTAAAAGAAATGGATTAGAATTTATGGAAAATACTTAATAGCGGCTAAAATAAATTATAATATGGCTGGCCCAGCTCGATCACTGGTTCTTCCCACACTGGTCAGTACTGCTGCAATTGATGGTTATCTGCTGACCACTTTTTTCCTTCATCTGTTTGCCCCTCATTGTGTTTTTTGATCAGGGTGCAGTGAAGATCAAATTTTCATCCATATTGAACTGAGCTGTGGCAGAACCAACTAAGAACACTTCCGCTGGTGAAAATACAAATAATATAACAAATAACAAAGAATGTTGCTGGATTAATTTTCAATTGGTTTATATAGTCGTTATATAACAATTTAGCCTTCCTGTTAAACACTCTATCATGACACTGTCTCTTGCTTCTAAAACTTGGAGGGGTTAAAAACATACACAAGGAAATAGGTCGGTTGAGAATTTTCTTACCAGCAGGTTACATGGGGTTCAGCAGCACCTTCACCACCACTGTCTTGTCTCATTTCTTGCTCCAGCTGCTGGCTTCAACTGAGTGTTTGGTTTATATGTATTTTGCCCAACTTTTACCACACCTAACAACTCATTAATTAGTCATCAATTATTTTCTCTGATCTTGGAGATACAACATCAACCCTCAAACAAAGCAGTCAGCTATTCACTAACAATACATTCCTTGACAACAAAATTTGTTTAACATTTCTTTTGACAATCGGCCACTTATCCAAAACAATAATTTTTTCATTAACAATTTTCTCTGAAGTCAAAGAATTTCCTTTTGTTGACAACTATTAAAATGACTGACTTAAGGTCCCATTGTTTACATTTTGGCCTTACAAATACTAACTCAATTCATTTCTTGGCTGACAGTCAACACCCAGAGAACCAACACCAATCTTCAAGCAAAAATATACCCAAGTGCCAACCGTGAGAGTAATTACTTTGCAATGATATGTAAACTTAGAGTGAAACTATGGGAGGGTCAACGTAGCACCTAAATTGCAATACAATAGACTCCTGAATGACCCAAATGTGAAGGAGAAATATATGAACAGTATTAAAAGAAGATACAATGACCAAAATGAGAATGGAAATTTGAAGTGAGATACAATAAGTGAAGCTTTAGTAATGTCAGCAATTGAGATCATCCCAAAGAAAACAGGAACGGATGACATATGAAATTGTTGACATGATGAAAAGGAAATAAGGTATGATACAGAATATAGGGCATTGTACAAAGAAATTAGGAACAAATGCCGGTGGACTAAAGAGAAATGGCTCAACAAAAAGTGTGCAGAAATAGAAAGAAAGAGTATTAATGATATTAAAATCAAGCTAGTATAACAAATTGAATATTTGGGATGTGTTTTAACAGAGGATAGAATGTATGACACCAAAATCTGAAGGTGCACTGAAGTAGTGAAAGATGCCTTTCAAAATCTAAGCAAAGTATTAAAAAACAAAAAAAAAAAAAAGAGTACTGAACTGTTACATAATATCAGTCCTCCTATATGCCAGTGAATGCTGTACAATCTCCTCATAGATGATGAAAAGACTTGCAACAACAGAAATGTGATTCTATAGAATGATGCTGAGAATTCCATGGTATGAACATGTGAGCAATGAAGTTTTATTCTTTGGACAGTTGGCAGGCAAATTGAGGGGTTGGTACATACTTGCAAACATGCTTATTTTTTTCTTTCCTACTATCGAATTCTCTGCATTTTTAGGTAATACTTTATATATTACAATTGTTTAGAAACAAAATATTTCCAATTATAGCAGATGCACTAGCAGTATGGTCTGTCTGACTTCTTAGTCAAAATCTTATCTTTGCAATTTTAGAATAAAATACAATGTTAGTCATTCATTTGGAGAAGCGCAATATTTGGTACTTATATTGATTTTCTAAGCATAGCTTAGAAGTGGCACAAGGCCAAAGGTTATGGGACACTCAGTGAGGATCAAACACACTATTCAGTTGTAATTGTTTCAGCAAGACAAGCTTGCTAACCATTACACCATGCCGAGGTGTCCAATATTTAGTATTTATATCCCCATTTACTAATGTATATATTCGCAAAGAAAGGACTTCATAAGAGGCAATATTCTTGGTGAAAAATATTCCTCCTCTTCTGCTCTGTTTGGATGTGCAGGTGTTACAATGATTATCAGCCCAGAAAGTACAATTGGCATACCAAGTTCAAATTCTGTTTGTTTTATTTCCTTTGCGCTAATACCCTTGAGAAAGGCATGGATCCATCTTCCTTTAACTAAAGGTTAAATAACAGGTCAGAATGGGTGTTTTTTTATAGAGTAGCAACCAGTCTAGGAGAAGGAAAAGTCTAAATTCAAACTTTTGTAAATAATACGACAGACTGTGAGCTCTTTAAACTTGAGATGGCAACTAAAAGTAGGAGGACAACACTGAATTCAAAACCAGCCTAAAGGTCGAGGGGTTCCTCTTTGTTTGCTTTTCTTGTTTCAGTTTTCATTTAAGTCTTGATTTTCCAGTAAAAATTCACTGGAAAAAAGACTAATAGTAAAAAAAAGGTCATGACTTTGATTTCTGTCCCAGGAAATTTGTCAGCTGGATGTCAACTCTGATAATGATTCAGCTTAGCTAATCTAATGGACACAAAGGATCCAGTTTAGCATTATACCTATATTGTAAATTGAACCCAGCATTAAGAACTTCAACAATTCTGGAATTTTCAAAAACCAATATGCTAAAAACATTCTCTACAATCATGTTAGTAACTCTCAAAATTTGGTTGTCATGGCTTTAGCTGTCTATGATTTATGCAATTGTAAACAAATGGACAAAAAATACATCCACTAATAAAATATTTATGTATATATCTATTATTTCATTTAAGCTTAAATTTCAAATGAAATGTGCCACACAATATCACACTTTGTTCTTAGTGCAATCTATCTGTAAAGTTGATAACAGAAATATCAGCTTGGTAAATTTAAACATTTTTTTAGAAATACAGTTCAATACAGTTTTATACAACTAACCATTTTTCTTTCTTTTTTCTTTATAATATATTAAAATATTCCATTTTAGATTGCTTAATTCTTTTATTCTGTATGCACTCAAATTAGTGACTTTTTTAAGTAAACAGTTAATGTTTCTCCAAATTCTCTTGACAGTGATGTGGGACCTGGTGCCTACTACCTGATGGGCAAATTGGCCTGGTTGGAACAAGACTTGATCCACCAATTTTCACAGAATATGAATGGAATTGGATTCTTACAAATAAATTGTCCTGAAATTTTTAGAACACTTGTTGTGGTAAGAATTTTTCTTTCTTCTTTGGAGAGGGAATTTTATTCATTTTTTTTTTTTTTTTGTTGAAGGGCAGCTCTAAAAGTTTATCACAATGTCCCAATTGTCACGTTTTCTTTGGATATTTTCATTAGCTTATCAAGGAGAAACAGGGCATTAGATTAAAAGGATTCGTATTTGAAATTGCATAGGATGAATCATAAGATGAAATGGAAACAGTGTGTTCTTGTTTTGGGTTTGAAAGTTTAACTACTAGAAAGATGTACAATTCACAAGTATTTCCCAACAATATTTTATTGTTCTAGAAGTTTGATGGCATGAAGATTTGGTCTTGTCAAAATATTTGACACATCCACAAAGGAAAAGAAAGCAGATAAAGTGCAAATATAAAATTTTATATTCCAGAACTTTTTATTTTTTTATTTAATACTGTTCACTGTATACAAGGCCCAAGAGTCACTCAAGGTAGTATGTTACTAAAGGAGTTTTTTGTGTAAGTGGTAAGAGTGAGAGGTAAGAGTCACTGATTATGAGGATATGTGGGAAAGATAACTGTTAATCTTAGACTTGAAGTGGTTAAGATTGTAGTGCTTGGGAAAGTCAGTTGCTCAAAGAAGTGATTCATAGGAAGAAACAGTTCAGGTGGAACTTACTTTTCACTAATGGAATACAAAGGGAGTGAGGGTGGTTTGCCTCATCTACATGGTGTGGTGGGCCTTAGGTGTGAGGGTTAGAGTTGGTGGAACTAAGGAATGTAGTTCATCTGAACACTTTCCAGGAAAATAATGTTAGAGTAGCAAAAGGTTTGCAATATTTCATCTGTAGGGGAAAGGGGTTGTAGGGTGGAAAATAATTCATCATCCTCAAAGCCAGGTAGATGCTTTTGGACTTGATCAAGACTGGAAAGTGAAGACGGGGCTACTACAGCCCATATATGGCAGCAGTACTCCATTTTTGGCCTGACCTGGCTCTTGTAAAGGTAGAGCATAGTGAGAGGAGTCTGGTACTTACTGGAGTGATACAACGAAGTGACCATTTTCTAAACATTCTTTAGTGATTTTATACAAGTTTCATTTGAAGTCTAGATTGAGCTTAAATCCAAATAGGTGTTCAAGGTAATGGCCTTCTTGAGAGAACACCTATCAATTGCAATAGACAAAAATTTAGGGTTTGCTCAATGATGATAGAATGTTACTAGTTTGGTTTTTGAGGTACTGAAAGTGACCAGCCAATTTCACCCCCTCATCACCACCACCACCGCTGAGCTGTTAGAGCTAGGTCAGAGGAGAGATCAGATGCCAGGCTTTAGAATTTTGGAGGTGTATCCATATACTGTTGTATCATTTACATAAATCACTGTCATGAGATTGTTGATATTGATTCACTGAAGTGGAACTTAAGTGAAGCTTGGAATGAAATTCCTCTTGACACTATCCGCAAAGCTACTGCCTCCTGGTTACCACACTTACAACTTTGTGTTGCACATTCAGGCAAATATTTTGAACATCTACAATGATTGTTCAGTTTGTGAATGAATCATGATAGCTAAATAAATTTCTTTCTGAATTTCTTTCTTTTTTACTGGACATCCTGTAGATACAGATGCCAGGCTCTGAGTGAATATTTAACATAAACACGTTCTATTTGAAAACGTATTACTTGAAGATTATAACTTTTCTAATTTAAATTAATAACTATAAATGCTTAAAGGCTGAATCTTTGCAGATTAATAATTTGACATATGTTTTAAATGCTGTGTACATTTGATCTTTCTCCATAAATGAGTTAATTAAATTTTGTTTTAATATGGTATCCATCAGTAGAGATATTGTATCTTATTAGTAATTTTCAATAAAAAGACATTTTTATTTTGTCTGAAATTGAGTAATTAATAGAATATGTTCTATTAATATCTCTGCTGTAATTTGAATCTGTTTCATTTGTTCATTTTTACCAAGTTTTAATTTTTATATATTTTTAAAGTTTTTGTCTACACAATCTCTAGTTCCATTTGTTACACATTTTCTGTCATTTTTATTTCTTGATTCAAGTTAAATGGCAGTTAAACATTCATAAATTATCTAACATTGTTGTTTTGAAAGTAAAAATTAAACCAGCACAACAAAAATATTTCATAGAACAAGTATTACGAGTTTGAGAATTTAAAAACAAGATTTGGTATTTGGTAAATCTGTGTCAGATAAGGATCATGTCACTAATGGTGGTATTGATATAGATAATGTTTTTATAGTCTAATTGTTCAAAAAATACTTTAGTTCTACCAGTTCAGACCTTTCCTGTGAGGACACACCAAACTACTGGCAACAAGTCAAATCACTCTCATTTCCTCCATATTCCAAATATAATATTTCATAGAACAAATATCACGAGTTTGACTGAGAATTTAAAAACAAGATTTGGTATTTGGTAAATCTGTGTCAGATAAGGATCATTTCCTCCATATTCCAAATATAAAGAAAAAACTCCAGCGAAGAAAAAAACGTTTTCCCAAGAACTGCTTTGTTGAACATTCTCATTTGGCTACTTTTCTAAACACTACAATTTTAATGTGTTCAAGTCTTTCATTATTTATCCTCCTTCTCATAATCGTCACTTTCAATGGCAACCTTTTTTGCTCATATCACATGTTACTTATCATAACCACTTTAATAGTAACCTCTACCTTGAGTAGCTCTTGAGCCTTTTATTAGGTGAAGTTTAATATAAAAAATGCATCACAAAGACTTTTAAAAAAAATTTTCTTAAAATATTTAAATTCTATTTTAGCAATGGAGTAGATTTGATAGTGTTGCAGTGAAAGATTTAAATAATACAATTTACTTTTCATTTCTATAATTGTCTTTGTAATTTCAGGATAAACATTTTAAAGGTGAAATTGTTCCCATTCTTTTATTAATTGGCAGTGATGGTATTGTGCACATTTCACTATGTTGAGATTCAGATATTCGAGATGAGATGTTGTCTCTTATTAAAAGGAAACTTCAGCTTGTTGGTTAATTGATTTGTTTTCTTACTGCTTATAAACCCTTTGTAGGTTATTTAAAGCTGAAACTTATTTTGGATTGTAAGAACAATTGCTTTTTTTTTTCTTTCTTTTTAGCTAGTGAATATTGCATTAACAATTTTTGAGAATAACAATGATTTTTCTGGACACAAGACCTACTATTTAACCCATAACTGAGAGGAGGAGATGGATTCATACCTTTCCCAAGAGTATTTGTGCATAAGTGAATGTAATGAACGCAACCAGTTTGAACCTGGCCCTCTGGTGTCTCATTCAGAGCCACTATCCATTACACAACATGCACATCCCAGCTTATGAAGTAGATTATAATATTAGAGAACAAAAACTGATGCATTGACAATTCTCTTCCATTGTGCAACATTGCAATTTTTATATTTCATTTCTCTTTATATATTTTCATATAAGCTCCAAATTAATTTTCTTTTTAATCTCAAATATAGTTTGTTAAACACAAACTCTACTTATCTGAGATAAATAAAACAAAAACAACTTTACTTTCAAATTTGAAGCCTATTTATTTTATTATCAGTGCTATTGTTCTACGTAGTTTACCATTAGCTCACAATTGTGGTATTCGACCTACTTTTTTATTGGTATCATCAATTTACTAAGAAATGTGTTTAAAGAGAAATAATACAAGGTTAAGTAATGCACATAAGTTGTTAGAGGTCAAACGTTGATTGAAAATTCTGTTTTATTAACAGAAGAAAATGAAATGAAAATAAGACTAGAACATGTCTACAGAAAAATATTTCTTAACAGAGTTTCTATATGATTGATATAATATGTTATGAGAGGGTAGGTATTAACAATAGGATGAAAGAAGAGTATGTAACTGAGAGTCTATTTTATATGCTGGTTGGTAAATGACATACATTTAGATAAACTTTTCATGCTACACTGTCATTGAAAATTGTTTGACTTACATCAACATGTCACAATGAAACAAAAAATTAGTTACATAAACATGCCTTTTGATAAAGCAACTGTAAACAAGTTTATTGTTTTATTTCTCTGGTTGATTGTTTTCTGTTTTTTTTTTCTTTTTATTTGTTGCATATTGGTTTATTGCTTGATTTTACATTTCACCCTTGCCAAGTCATTTGAAGTTCAATTTTGTATGGCCAGCACACTTAGGATTGAATTCACTACTCAGTAGTAAAGCTCAATTTGACTAGTCTTGCTCCGATTATTCCATGCTTAGGCTCCAGGAAAAATTTTGGTTAATTTAATCTGATTTCTCTTTATGGGTGTGTAACACATTGGTTATTGGCATGATGAGTTCAAATACTGACTGAGATCATTGCATTCACTTTCACACAAATATCCTTGGGAAAACTCCACCCTATGAAAAGACTATTTTGTACAGAAAGCACAGCAGCACCTAACATAGTGAGGCTGTAGCACTATAATCTGTGGGCAGTGAGAACTTCTCTCATCTCTCTCTACATCAAATGCCTTTAATGCCTTTTTAAATTAAAAAGAATGTTTTGCCAATGTTTAACCTTCATGCCTGCCTCCTTCAGCATTGTATATTTACAAGATTTTGAAAATTGTTTACCAAGTAAAATGCGATATCTATTATTTACCTTTTATAAAGATTTATTATTATCATTATTATTGAGAAAGCTCCTCCACATCTCATTGTGAGCACAAAACCAATTTCTATATACAAAGCAAGGTCAAAGGTTTTGTGGGCCAACAGGAATCTCTCCTCACCACTATTAAGTGTTGGAAGGCGTCATGGTTTGGCCATGTTGCACAGCATAACAGCCCCTGCAAGACCATTATGCAAGGCACTGTTGAAGGCAGACACAAGTGGGGACAGCAACACAAGAGCTCGTCAGACAGCAAAGAGTGGATGGACCTGACAATGCTAGAACTCATCCTGGAGGAGGTTGTCTGTTTCTAGTGCCCTTAGGTCCCCCTGATGAGTGAAGCATTTGAGGAACTGATGATGATTATTATTATTTTCTATTTCATGAAGAAATAAATTTGAAAAGAAATCTTTTTATTCAAAAGTTGATAGAAAATTACGAAATTATCTAAATATGTAAACCAACTACAATGCAATATTTATTATTTATCATTTTATAAATAACTATGAAAACAAGTGTTTCTGTTTGTAATTTTATAAAAAATATCTATGAACTATTCTTGTCAATTATCAAGAGTAATGAGAATGTAGAAGTCCACTCTCATAGGTTTGGGTTTTATTAAAATTATAGTCATCACTTTTTAAAATAGTAAATATTGCTAAGGGAGTCTAAAGTGTAAAGAGTAATAGCGGTACCAAGGGAATAACCGTCCTTTTGACACAGTGGGCATGAAGGTTAAACATTGCCAGTATGTTTTTATTTTTAGAAAGCAATGAATACAGTAATTAATTTCACTATTGTTTTTGTTATCATTTATTTTTTGTTTTTGTCAGCTGATCTTTATTTGATATAAAGCAAAAATATTTTTGTTTATAACTTTGAGAAGAGACAATAATTTTGAAATTTTGAGTGTGCCTCTTTGTAGCGTAATGGTTAGCAAATTGGATTTGTAGATCATTAGTTATGAGTGCCAATCCTCACTGGGTGACCCATACTTGTTACCTTGTGTCAAAAGTAAGTAATAGTGGTACCTTGGTGTAGGAATTTTTTTTCTCACTGGGTGCCCCATACTTGAGGAAAGCTAAGCAAATAACAGGCATAACTGGTGTCATGCTGGACTTGTTGATCATAAATTGTAAAGTTCACCCTTTTGAGGCTGTGTACCAAAACTAAGCTGTGCTTACTATAAGAAGTAGTCAGGTATATAGAATATTCAGTTTTTATGAATAACTTCCTACTTTCTTGTTAGAATTTGTTTAAAATTTGAGAGTTTACTCTTGAGGTCAGCTGCTAAGAAAGTTGGTTCACTGTGTAGTGCAAGATAAATTTTCTCTCCAGAATCAATCTTACATATCTATAAGTCTGCCATGCATCCATGCTTACAATATTACTGCCACATATGGTTCAGTGCCCCTGCTATTTATCTTGATAAGATCCAAAGAAGACTCAGCAATAATATTGGTAGCTCAGCTTCAGTCACTTTCCCACCACCATAAAGTCGCCTCCCTGTGCCTTTTCTATAAATACTTTTATGGAACTTATTCAGATGAGCTCTTTGCTGTGGTACCTAGACTTTTTAATTTAAGCATAGTACTAGACTGGCATCAAGCTCTCATCAATTTACAGTCAAGTTAGCTAGATGTAGTCATAAGTGCTATGCTAATAATTTGTTTTCTTGTTTGTGGAACTCCCTTCTGGCTCCATGCTTTCCAGCCAACTTTAATCTGCAAAAATTTAAATGCAATGTCAATTGCTATCTACTGTCCTCCTGGTTACTTTTTTCTCTTTCTGCTCATTATTAATGTTTCTATTCCTAATTCTTCCACACCCTGTAACCCCTTGTATTTTATTGGCTTTATTGCCTTGTATGGGATGATACCAATTAAAAACAATATACCAATTTCATATGTCTAAATAATCTTATTTTCTCTCTGACAATTGAAATTTATTTAATCATTTGCATATGAGGTTATAGGAATTAAATCCTATACATATTTTTCAACCAATAAAATCCCACCAGAGGGTTTGTTTGATAAACAATATTTACTAGGGTAAATACCATCAAAATACTTGTTGGATGTAGTTGCAGACCTACCACATGTTATTTTTGGACCATTTAAAAAATAACTATAGTAACTACCATCAACACTCCCACAAATCTGAGAAAACTATTTTCACAAGCCAGTGTGAAATGATTTTCTAACTAATGAAAACCTTGTATTCAAAAAGATTGACCTCTATGTTAAATTAGATTTGGGATCCCTTTTACAGATCTAAAAATAGAAGCATACTTTTTCTCAGAGTTCAAAACAATTTTGGAGTCCAGTTTGATCTACATGTGCATACACACACTCCCACATACATGCACACAATAGAAAATGACAGCTAGCAGCTACTAAGGCCTTGTCTACAAAATCACAAATACATTAGGCTGACCATCATAAATTAAGTCTGTCCACACATTTCACAGAGGACTACAAACAATTACTTGATAAAACAAACTTCACTGCAAGGAAGATTGAACATTTTGTTATTATTGTATATTTCTGAAAAGAATATATAAAAATTATTTCAACTGATGTTCTGCTTCTACTTTTCCTTCAGAGAATAACATTTCTTTATGTTTCATTTAAAAGATGTGTTGCTGTTAAATGTTTGGAATCCTGACACTCATAACAACAAAACCTGTGTATACGGGTCCCAACAAGCTCATTTCACAAGCAATCTCAATGTCGTAAAAATGGTAGAAAAAGAGCGGAATCTTTGGTGTTTGGCATATTGTCACCATGGATCATAAATGGTAAGAGTTAAGGATATATTGGAAGGACGAGATTCAAAAAGGTGATGGCTGTCAAAGTAGGATGCTCTCAGTTTGCTGTCTCAAAGATAGCAAGACAAACTTGTTCAAAATGGTCCAATTGCAGTTCCAAAGTCAATACAAATTCAAAGCCACTACTAATTTTTAAGCAGAAATGGAAGTGTTCAATCTAGTCTAGATACCATTGGTCTTGAGATTCTGAAGTAGGGAATTATCATTATTATGTAAAACAGTAATTTTTTTGGACTACTATCCACATTTTGGTTGTTTTAATCATATTGGCTGATACAATTGTCATTTTCATGATTTTTTAATCTTTAAGCACCAAAATTAGAACAAACTCAGCACCCACTAATTAATTTGTAGTTAATGGCCATGACCACTACTGACTACCCACCATAAGGTGGAGGCTGTGATAGTCACAGTTGGTGCCTATAAAATAAAATAAAAATTTTCCCACATTCTTTTAAGTTATGAACTATAAAACACACACATGTTTATTTTATGTCTATATTTACTAATCTACTCAGATCTTCTATAGTGGGGGCAATCTTGATCAGGGAAAATAATTTGGCTCAGCTTCTTTTCTAGATACAATTCACATTTCTTCAAGCCTCTCTTTCACCTTTTTTATAATCTTCCATCCAATATTAGAGGATTTATTGCATCTATCTTTATAGTTTCATAAAAGTTTTGATAGCTGTGTACTATTAGTGTAGCATCTCTTCAGGAAGGATTTTCTGTGATCATGATTTCAGTTGCCTCTATATATACTGTTGTTTTGTGTTAAATTCTCACAAGTACACAGTGTAGTCAAGGAAAGGTAACTCCCTCCCGAGTGTAGAAAGCTTCCCATTTATATACAGCCTAATTTGCATATCACAACACATACTATACTAGATAGATCTTCAGCTTTAACAGTACCATGTTAGATTTTATTATCTGTCAAGCATTTACCTGTTGCAGGTCATTGGTTCCCATATCTACAGTTACACAAGCAGGCAGTGCTCAGGTTTTTATTTCTGTTTAATATCTTGCCATTGTACTTTTATTATTATAAATACCAAAATTGAAGAAAATTATATCTAGATTTACAATGGTTTTAAGATCTCACTATCAATAGGATCTACTGGAGAAAAACAGTTCTTCTCTGATGGGATTTAAAGAACATTCTTATTGATAACCTGCTGTAATCTGAACAGACTTTTCTGTACAATGTTAGCATGCAAATAGCTCATTTGAATGATGCAATGCAAAAGGAGAATTTTTTGGTAATGAATTCAACTAATGATTTTACTGAAGGATAATTTTCCTCTTCATGTTGTAAATGTAAAATGACTGGAATAGAGAACTTTTTTATACTTGTCGCTGTCAGATGTAATATTTCTTGTTTGGTCAGCAGGTCCAAAAACAAACATCTAAAATCTGTTAGGAATTCATCAAATCAAAATCTGAATCATTCAATTATAAGAAACTGCACAATTGAGTTGAACAGTGATGTTAAGTCAAAGAAAGTCAGTGAATGTATTTTAACAACGGAATAATGATACTACAGGATTTATATGAATATGCATCACAGTGGCTTCCTGCTCAATTGATCAGGACATTTCTGTAGACAAGTGAACTTTAAATGATTTTATCTGGATGAGGAGAGACTGACAGGTTTTATGAAAGCTGAATTCATTACCAGTGAAATCAAGATGTAAGAGTTTCAAAGTAACTACCCACTGTCCAGAAGTAGGACAATGAAATAAATTGTATAAATCAATATTTGGGATTGAGTGCCACTCAGCCAGATGTTTTTCTTAAATAATAAAATTCACCCACTATGAGACTCAAGAGTCAATCAAAGTTAATGGTTACAATTAAAATGATTATGATGAATGTAGTGTGCGATGTGAATGATAACAGAAGTAGCAAAAGTGAAGATTATGAGGATAAGTAGGATAGATAAGGATTGAATTTTGACTTGAAGGTAAGAGTTTCTAGTCATGGGTTTATATAGTCAGGCCACATGCTAGATAACAGTGATGGGCAGAGTCACAGTAGAGATGTAGAATCAGACAGAAATAGAGTTCTCACTGGCCAAAGGGAAGATCTGGTCTATTAATCTGTTGTGAATAAAACCAATACCATCTGGATTTTAGCAGTCCAGTTTGACTCAATTTTTAAAAATCTTGAAACGTTTAAGAAAAAAAATGAAAATTAAATTCATCTATATTTTATGAAACATCTCCAAACCTCTTTACACATGAAAATTTCATCCAAGGCACTGATACTTTTTAATTTTTAGTTTTACTGCTGGATATCCAAGAAAAATACTGTTCATAGATTCGGAAAAACAATTTATACTTAAAAGAAAAAAACTTTCTAAAGACAAACAATACTTTTTAAAAATATACCAGGAAGAAATTATGAAAGTTTGTGATGAGGCACCGCAAATATGTAAAGAAGAAAGCAGGAATTTAATGCTGCTTACATGACAATTATGGATTTCAACTGTGGGTTTTCTGCTTTTATGCAAATCTGACACTATAAAAGTTGAAACTAGTTTTATAAACCAACTTGGTAAAACCTTGACAAATGAATGTGCAGTAAAAATAGATCAAAATGAGAACAGAACAAAGCCACAAAAAATACATTAAAATATAACATTTAACACCTTACAGCCCAGGAGCACAAAACCTAAAAAAAAACAGAACAAAATCACAATTTCTTTTTATGAAAATGTTCATTTTGTTATACAATAAAAAATAATTATTTGTTTCACAAAACACATATTTTAGAAAATATTTATTTTATGTGTTAAACATAGTCTTTAGGCAGCAGTCTTTTATTGAAACAGGTTTTATTGAATATAATGTACAAGAAATGTATATTAAGCTTTTTCCTGAGATTCTTCAGGTGAAGAATGTTGTTTGATATCAGGTGGAAAGAATTTACCAAAATTATATGTATCAAACATGTTCAACCACCATTGGTTCTAAGTTGGAAACAAAAGTGGATTCATATGCTATAATTGGTGAATAGATTTTAGTATCAAATGGCTAAAATGGTCTTGTCGTTCAAAGGTATTTTAATATGTGTATGTCAAGATTGAAACAAATTTTGTTGATGTGAATAGCTCACAAAATCTTTAATCATTTATTTGCAGTTGGATTGACAGAATACTATTGTATGTTCTGTCTGAATTTCTGGGATGAGGATTTGTCATTATTTACACTATTTACATTTGAACTATTGTTCTCATCTTTGTTGTTGTTATCACAATGTTTCGGCCATTGTGCCCTCTGGCCTTCATCAGGTGTATATCAAACTGGGTAATATACCGGAAATTCTGAACTAAACCCTTTATTTAATCTATGGGGATGGATTGCTCTGCTTCTACTGCTCATGTCTAGTGATATCACATTCAGTTCTTATTTTTTGTACTGCTCAATTATTGCTCACCCATTTCCATTGAGTTCAAGTAAACACTGCCTGGCCCTGGGATTGAACTCACTATGTCACCAAATTCACAAACCAATCCTTTAATCCACTAAGCCCCAAGTTCACTACAAAGAATCATTCTACAGACCAATAGCCTAGTACATTAAAGTGTTGCTTTGCAAATTTGGTAACATTAATTGTGAGTTCAATCCCTGGGTTGGGCAGTGTGTACTTGGTCTCAATAGAAACAGGCAAGCTATAACTGCGCAATACTAAAAATAAGAATTAGATGAGATATCCCCAGACATGGGCAGTGGAAGAAGGTTTACTCCATAGATTATATAAAGGGTTCAGTTCAGAATTCCCTATAAGTTACACAGATCAATATACACCTAATGAAGGCCAGAGAGCACAATGTTTGAAACGTTGTGATGACAATAGCAAAGATAAGGACAATACATCAAATGTAAATAGCATGAGTACTATTATTGTTTACCAAAATCTAACCAAGATTAAAAGGGCAACTGTAAATTTATTGTATATTTTTTATGTGGCATTTTGCTCTGAGTGAAATCTGGTCAATTTTATCAAGAGAAATATTATGACAAATATATTTTGATATTTTTCATTATTGACAAAAAACAGTCTGTCAAAGAAGAGAATTGGTATGCAATAATTTTCTTTTGTAAAGTAGTTATTTTGTGAATTGTTGTTAATAACTGATGTTGACATGAGAGTTTAAACTTTTAGTTCTATATGATGAATGATCTGTGATTTTTAATGTTCTGAGGAGATTTATGCATTATATTTTTTATTGATTTTATGCGTCTTGCACAATGAATCAACTGCAGCACATAATTTACGAATTTTGAGAAAAATTCAAACCTAGTGAAATAAGTTCCACATAAACTTTTGGAAGGAAACGGTGATCAGCTTTTTTTTACGTCTTTCATATAAATGGATTGCATTTGTTTGCAGTAAATAATTTAATAGTATTTTTGTTGTGGCTTAAATAGATCCTGCTATGTAAATTGCTTTACAGGTTTCCACCTGACCTGAAACAATTTCTCAGGAAAAATGCACCATTCACTGTTTCAATAAAATATGTATATACATAGCCTGACAGGCTATAAGCCATAGAATAGTATTATGTAAAGGCAATTGTGAAATTGTCTGTTTCAATATTGCAATAACAAATAATAATTTTGTTGAATAAAACTCATATTTTAGAAAGTGCTTACTTATATAAGATATATCAAAAGTTATGGTGTAGCAGTATGCAATGGTAATGATAGGTATATCTTGACATCATGTAATTGATCAGATCTGTATCATCTGGTATGACAATGTAAATTATCAGAGGCATGACCAATGGTAGCCAATGGATGGGATGTTCCATTTCTGTAACTGGAGATATATAAGAGATTAGTAACAATACTGTTGTAGCATACCTATGGACAATAATGGATATGTCCCCATTCGCATAAATACAGTAGTAAATACTGTATGTTGGTCTTCAGTTGGAGATTCATTGTGGAATTCACTTGACTCACTTCTAGCAGTTAACTATTTCTTCTACACGCTGCTAACGAATCTTATGTGTTGTTCATATTGTAAGTATTATTGTTCATTACCAAACGTCGTATGATTATTCTATTCAGTAACCTTTCCTAGGTTACAACAAATACAGATCATAAAATGTAGAAATTCTAGTTCTAATAAACTCTGTGGATCTTGTAGGTTAAATTTGACTTCATTCACTTCATTTGTAGGACTTTTCATACTTTGTAATAAACTCAGTTTATCTAGCAAATCTTAGATAAACTCACATAGTCTTCATACCAAATATTAAGTAAATGAGCCTTGTCATTTGTCTATCATTGTGATGCAAATGCGTAAAAAGATAATAATATAGATTTGGTAATTTCTTTTTTGGTAGACATTTTTTTTGTCTATAAGTAAATGTTAAAACAAAATATGTCCATTAGAGCAAACCACATACGTTAGCACAGACTTTGGGAAATGATTATATCAGTTTGAAAGATTTGACTAATAGGAGGCACGGTGGAGTAATGGATAACAGATCGGATTGAGGAATTGGAGAGCCAGGTTCAAATTCCAGTCGAATCCATTACATTCACTTATGTGCTAATACCCTTGGGAAAGCTATGAATCCTCTTCTTTTCAACCCTACCTCCCCCCTCCTGAACTATGGGTAAATAGCAGGACAGACTGGGATCTATAGCTTTGGATAGCAACTGGTCTACCACAGAAAGAAATGGCAACCTACTGCGGGGAAAAATCTGCCTTGTCAGTCATGTATCAAAAGATACATAATCGCCTAAGTGTGTATCATGCATGGCACATAACTGACTAATGTATGAATTTAGTCAGATATTCAACATCAAAATTTAAACAGGAAATTAAAAGTACAAATTGGCAAGGAAGTGAGTCGTGCCTGAGGAACTCCTATAGAACTTGGCCAGTGAATAGACAGAGGACTGGAGTTTTCTCTCCTTTTTTTTTATTAGGTACATATATGAAATAAGAAGCTTTAGATAAATATAAGTTTGATTCAAAAGATTTTTGCACCATTTTTTCATACAATATTCAGGAAATCTTGGACATGTCTTTGAAATTTAGCCATTACTTTTTTTGCTTGTACCATGAATCAACTGCAGCACATAATTTACAAACTTTGAGAAAAATTCAAACTGAGTAAAATAAGTTCCACATGAACTTGTGGGAGGAAATGGTTATCAGCTTTTAAACAAGCTTTTCTTTTTGTCTAACTCAAAAAAGAAGTTATTTTTTAACACAAATATAATTGAAGGAAATTGAATTTATTATTAGAATCCAAAACAAAGAACATGTGGTTTAGATAGAAGACAGCATTGAGCAATTGGCTTGTTTGAATTGTTTCTTGGAAGAGAAGAGAACATTTTTCTGAGTAAGGAAGTGAGCTAGTGACTTTCCTGTATGAAAATTCTTTTTCTTCATATGATTATGACGCTAATGGAAGCACATTTACAGGCAGCATCAAAGAATTTCCTACCTCTGACCTTGGATGATCACTTTGTTTCATGAAGTTCAGATCAGTGGTTCCAACAAATTGAAGATGTTGAAGATGTTGCTTTGTATTATTACTGTTAATTTGTCTTGCGTATATTGTTTGCTTGCTTTATATATATATATATATATATATATTATTGACTGTGATCTGGAGAGGTTAAACTCTGCGATAATAACACGAGGACTGTCGTTTGGGGTTTCTGTGGTAAGTCTTTTGCACCGTTACTTTTTTTATTGACAGATCCAAAAAGTGTGGATGGTCTGACACAAGCCTTCACCACTTGAAACAAATCATTGTGTTGGTTTTCTGACAACTACATCTAATTAGTTCCCCACATATCCAGCTACTGCGAAAAACTCTACCAAACAACATCAACTTCATCTTGGTACTTGGAATGTACGAACTCCCTAGGACAACAACTCAGCACCAGAAAGAAAAAGCAGCTCTGGTTGCATTGGAGCTAAAGAAGTACAACATTGATATAGCTTCACGGAGAAGTTACCATCAGTCGACTACATGAAACGAGAAAGCAAAATAAGACATCTAACAGTGTTCCTGCTGCACTTGGATACAATGCCTTCTCCTGTACTGTTTGTGGTCTTTTTTGCAATTCTCAAGCTGGTCTCAAAAGTCATGCCTGTCATAGTTAAGCAGATAATTAGTTTGTGGTCGCCGGAATTTCATTCGTCGAACTCGATGGGAGAGTCTATCATTCATATATATATATATATATATATATATATATATATATATATATATATATTTTTTTTATTTTTTTTTCCGGAATTTTTCTTTCTCTAATTATTGCAATTTTTATTGCAAACTTTGTCAATTTTGTTTGTTGGGCAGTTCTGCCATTTATTTACATTTAATCATGGCCACTCATTGTTCTGATGAGCTACATTACTTAGTTTCACCAGAGTCCTGACCATCACAGCTGACTATCACTGGAATGAATCATCGCCATTCCCTTTATATTCTATTAATAAAAAGGCAGTTCTCTCTGAACATCTTCTCAAGAGCTGCTGTTATGTGGAACAAACTCCCAAGAGGATGCCTTCCCCAATCACAACACTCTTAACCTCATTAAGTCTAGAGTTAATTGTTGTTATCTTTGCTATATATCCTCTTAAGCAGCATTTCTAATTGTCTCCTTTTACATACATCAACCTCAATCAGTAATCCTCTCTCTTGAGTGGCTCATGAGTCTAGTATTGAATGAACAATTAGCAAAAAAAATCAGCACATATGCTAAGCTCTAGTAATCTTTTCAGTAATCCAAGTATAGAAATGAAACATTTGTTTAGGAAAGAACAAATATTAGGTTTCAAGGTAAGAAATTTTACCACCTGCTGGCCTAGTGGATAAATCTTGGTTGTCTTGTGTTCAGTCTCTGTTTCAAACTGCAAAAGAGGAAAAGTAAAATGTAATATCACAATGACGAATTAACAAAGAAGAATTTTATCATACTACGAATTGAATAATGGATTCAGTTTGAAATTCTCCATAGGCTACCAAATACAACAAGTTGTCAAGGATCAATCATTATCCCTGAACTCTACAATCTTACCCTTTTCAAGTCATTGGTCAATCATTCTTTATCCCTTTTATATTGATAAACATCTAACCCTAACCCTCTTTCACTCATATACCTCCTTCATGATAACCATTTCAACAGTAACTTTCTGCCTAGAGTGAACTTTGGTATAAAAAAAAAAAATATAGCACTTGAATATGATCATAGGCTACATCAGCTGTTGGGACAATGACAATGAAAATAAGGAGACTGTTTCAAACAGAACATTTTATTTTGTTTTTGAAAATGTTTTTTCTTTCTAAATATAAAATTGTAAACGTCCTGGGTACGACGTTAAACTGCATCCAACAGCAAGGCCTCTGATCAGGAGGTTTTGAGGAAGCGTGGAACCACCTCTTAATTGCTGATGTTCCCAGGTCCACCCTGACCCGGGGTGGTAGCACCTGTTAGGGTCCCAGCTATGGGCAAATAGTGAAATCTCAAGGTGTGTCCACGTCCTGGGTATGACGATAAACTACATCCGCGTCCTGGGTATGACGATAAACTACGTCTAACCAAAAGGCCGTCGATCTGATCAATCGGCTGGTCATGTCATGCCCCATCACATCTAACCCATCCCAAAACAACTACAACTTACAATTAACTTTCCCACCCAAACCCTACACTAAATATACTAACACCTTACCCCTAAAATGTGATGGGAAACAATGATGTTGCCAGCTATACGTTTTTGAAACGATGATGTTGCCAGCTATACGCTTTTGAAACAATGATGTTGCCAGGGATACATTTTTTTGAAACAATGATGTTGCCAGGGATACATTTTTTTGAAACAATGATGTTGCCAGGGATACATTTTTTTGAAACAGTGATGTTGCCAGCTATACGTTTTTGAAACAATGATGTTGCCATCTATACGTTTTTGAAACAATGATGTTGCCAGCTATACGTTTTTGATATATCTAGTAAATACTGGATCTGGCATTAAATAACCCATAGTGGTTGATATGCCATAAAACCCCAAACAAACAAACAAACAAAAATTGTAAACAATAAATAAACTTTATTCTGTATAATAATTAACTTCATTTTTATTCCTTTTTATTTTAGCTAATACATTATTAAGCCTGCATCAGTTGCATGTTTTATGACATCAGAATTATTAAATTAATATCAGAATATCTACCTATTTTCCTCCTATTAATATTAAATAAAACTTCACTCACCTTCAAAGATCAAAAGGGCAATAAAACTCAAGACATCCGATTTGTGCATCTTTCTTTTGTTTCCACCCTTTCCCCTCTTCCTTTCATAGCTTTTTATTGCTCTTGAGCTTTCTCTCATGTCCTTTACTTTGCCTTTCTTATTTCTTCCTTCCTTCCTCCTCTTGGTTTTCCCAGTTATATTCCTATCACAGTGTAGAAATGAACAGATATATATTTATATATATATATATATATTTCTAATTTATTTGTTTAAACATTATTTTAAATGCATACTCTCATTTGAGTAGATGCTCTGTTTCTATTTATTTATTAAACAGTGTATTTATTTACATATACCAGCCTGAATATTCGAGAAATCCTGTTAGAAAAATATGCACCCTCCAGCTGGATTTGAACCTGTGTCCCCTAGGAGAAACTGTCATTAGATCTGATGTGCCTTAGACCAAAATGACCATGTAGGACCTCTTGATCAAACAAAGCCCAAATAGTTCTTTCGAACACATATCTTTCCTGATTTTCAAAATATACTTTTGTTTCTGTTTTGTATCCTAATGTAAACAAAGACAATTTTTTTAGGAAATGGATTAACTCCAATATATTTCTTTACATATATGTAAGTTCAGAAAATTGTTATTATTACCTCACCAATGTAATCATGGAAATTTTTATTCTGGCTTTTTCTTTGCAATTGATTATACTGAAAATGTATTACAAGTTTTATTTCTCAGTAGTTTGTATGCTATAAAATTTTTTAGAATATTTTGATGTAACTTTTAAAGTAACTTATACACCTTAAAAGTCTTCAGGATTGATGCACCATAAATAAAACCTAACCAACCAACCTTAAAAGTCCTTTACTAATAAAATTTCTTGATCATTCTTACTTAAGAATTTTTGTCTGTTCTTAGTAAATCCATTGAAAATAATATACATAAAAAAATCTGTGTATTATAAAAGAAAGAAATATTTTTCTTTTTGTTTTCCAAATAGGAAGGATGTGGAGTTGATTACAAGTCTCCTGGCAAGGTAAGAAAGCGTTTTTCTCCTATTTTTTTTGTATGACATATTAACCCTTTCATCTTTTTCTACATCATAGTAACCATTTCATCTTTTTTTATGTCAAATTAATCCTTTCATCTTTTTATATGTCAGATTAACCCTTTCATCATTTGTTATGCCAGATTAACCCTTTCATCTTTTTCTACATCATAGTAACCCTTTCATCTTTTTCTACATCATAGTAACCCTTTCATCTTTTTCTACATCATAGTAACCCTTTCATCTTTTTTTATGTCAAATTAATCCTTTCATCTTTTTATATGTCAGATTAACCCTTTCATCTTTTTCTACATCATAGTAACCCTTTCATCTTTTTTTATGTCAAATTAATCCTTTCATCTTTTTATATGCCAGATTAACCCTTTCATCTTTTTCTACATCATAGTAACCCTTTCATCTTTTTCTACATCATAGTAACCCTTTCATCTTTTTTTATGTCAAATTAATCCTTTCATCTTTTTATATGTCAGATTAACCCTTTCATCATTTGTTATGCCAGATTAACCCTTTCATCTTTTTCTACATCATAGTAACCCTTTCATCTTTTTCTACATCATAGTAACCCTTTCATCTTTTTTTATGTCAAATTAATCCTTTCATCTTTTTATATGTCAGATTAACCCTTTCATCATTTGTTATGCCAGATTAACCCTTTCATCTTTTTCTACATCATAGTAACCCTTTCATCTTTTTCTACATCATAGTAACCCTTTCATCTTTTTTTATGTCAAATTAATCCTTTCATCTTTTTATATGTCAGATTAACCCTTTCATCATTTGTTATGCCAGATTAACCCTTTCATCTTTTTCTACATCATAGTAACCCTTTCATCTTTTTCTACATCATAGTAACCCTTTCATCTTTTTTTATGTCAAATTAATCCTTTCATCTTTTTATATGCCAGATTAACCCTTTCATCTTTTTCTACATCATAGTAACCCTTTCATCTTTTTTTATGTCAAATTAATCCTTTCATCTTTTTATATGCCAGATTAACCCTTTCATCTTTTTCTACATCATAGTAACCCTTTCATCTTTTTCTACATCATAGTAACCCTTTCATCTTTTTTTATGTCAAATTAATCCTTTCATCTTTTTATATGTCAGATTAACCCTTTCATCATTTGTTATGCCAGATTAACCCTTTCATCTTTTTCTACATCATAGTAACCCTTTCATCTTTTTCTACATCATAGTAACCCTTTCATCTTTTTTTATGTCAAATTAATCCTTTCATCTTTTTATATGTCAGATTAACCCTTTCATCATTTGTTATGCCAGATTAACCCTTTCATCTTTTTCTACATCATAGTAACCCTTTCATCTTTTTCTACATCATAGTAACCCTTTCATCTTTTTTTATGTCAAATTAATCCTTTCATCTTTTTATATGCCAGATTAACCCTTTCATCTTTTTCTACATCATAGTAACCCTTTCATCTTTTTTTATGTCAAATTAATCCTTTCATCTTTTTATATGCCAGATTAACCCTTTCATCTTTTTCTACATCATAGTAACCCTTTCATCTTTTTCTACATCATAGTAACCCTTTCATCTTTTTTTATGTCAAATTAATCCTTTCATCTTTTTATATGTCAGATTAACCCTTTCATCATTTGTTATGCCAGATTAACCCTTTCATCTTTTTCTACATCATAGTAACCCTTTCATCTTTTTCTACATCATAGTAACCCTTTCATCTTTTTTTATGTCAAATTAATCCTTTCATCTTTTTATATGTCAGATTAACCCTTTCATCATTTGTTATGCCAGATTAACCCTTTCATCTTTTTCTACATCATAGTAACCCTTTCATCTTTTTCTACATCATAGTAACCCTTTCATCTTTTTCTACATCATAGTAACCCTTTCATCTTTTTTTATGTCAAATTAATCCTTTCATCTTTTTATATGTCAGATTAACCCTTTCATCATTTGTTATGCCAGATTAACCCTTTCATCTTTTTCTACATCATAGTAACCCTTTCATCTTTTTCTACATCATAGTAACCCTTTCATCTTTTTCTACATCATAGTAACCCTTTCATCTTTTTTTATGTCAAATTAATCCTTTCATCTTTTTATATGTCAGATTAACCCTTTCATCATTTGTTATGCCAGATTAACCCTTTCATCTTTTTCTACATCATAGTAACCCTTTCATCTTTTTTTATGTCAAATTAACCCTTTCATCTTTTTCTACATCATAGTAACCCTTTCATCTTTTTCTATATTAACCCTTCCCTCTTTGAGCTTTAGCATTCAATAAAACTATTTCTGTAGTATTTAGTTTTATCAAGAGTATTTTGGTCTTTAAATCAACCCTTTATTGTTAGGACAAAATATCAATCAATGACCACAGCTCATCTGAAAGGTTTCAGGTATTGGTGCTTCAGTTCTTTGCTACTTTGTATTTCAAAGCATCATAATAATTCGTGGTCACCAACTTTCGAATTTTAAGGGACAAGTCACCAACCTTAAAATACTTAAACCAGTTTTGAGCAATATAGTCAGATATTCACTTCTCAAATTCTGCAAATAGTTTCTGAGACTTTGAAATGCAGTTTCAAATAATGTAGGTAACTCTACGAAATTGCTAAAAAAATTAGCATAGCATGATAAAAAAGATGCCAAACTTGACTAAAACAAAATTTTATCATCTAAATGCTTATGTTATTATGAAGACAAAAGACCAAAGTTTTTTTTAATTGTTTTTTTAAATTTTTACTTCCTTTTTAGAACATTCTAAATTTTGATTAAAAAAAACCTTGTTTCTCTTTGTATCACTGGAACTACTAAATAACATATACAAGTATGTTTTTTTTTGTATGATACACATTAATTTGGAAAATCTTGCAAAAATAAAAATAATTGTCGGAAGTTAATAAAACTTTCAGAAACTATTCACAAATGAAGGAAATTATTATAAATATGTTTTTTTTATTAAAATCATGGCAGAAATATTTTTTAATATTTATTACCCCCCCCCCCAACTAATTTTATGAAAACTCTAGAAATTCGATTGCATCGGGTTTAGTGATTACAATAGTTAAAGGCAAAAGGCTTTGAGGAATGCAAATCATGTTTTTATTTTTTAATTGGACCCCACGTACTTGAAAATCAGCTCTGAATTGTAACATACAAAACTCAATAAAACAAAGATATTATTTAATTTCAAATGTTTTTATTTGCTTTTAGTTGTTTTTATGAATATGAACAATATTTTCTGGAAGCAAAAGATTTTTTTCGATGAAAAATGAATTTTTAATACAATTATTTGTTATTTCTTTAATTATAATAGATTTTTACATTTAAGTTGTTAAAATATTATAAAATTAGTTAAAAGCCACATCGGGTTTCCTAAGTGTCCTTATGAGATAGATCTTTTTTTAGCACATTGTATACTGTATCGTTTTGACTAATCAGAAGATCAGCAGTAATTAAGAAATTTAATTTTGTGTTTATAATCGGGCGGTAATTATAAAGTACGGAAGACCAACCAGAATACAATTAAGTTGTGTTATTTGAGTTCAGCATTGTTCTCTGTTGTTAAGGGCTTTACTTTAGCGAAGCACGTATGGAGAAGTTAATTTGATTTTTCAGTTTCAACTGAGAATGGTACCTACAAGTATCAGTATCATCTTATGAAATTTATATGACCTTATTTTTATATTAATCTCAGTTGTGATATTTTTCCATAAATGAAATATCAAAATTAATAATAAAATGAATGAAAATACAAATAACAGAGTAAAATGTACATAAAATTATAGTATTTTATGTACACTTCTGATAAAATTTCATAAGAAAGATACCTATAAATTAATTAGATACCTTTCTTATGAAATTTAATCTCACTCTTAATAGTCTTATTTTTTTCATTTCTTTATAATATATTTTCCATAAAGCATCGTAAACATAAAGGTGAAAGCTAAGTACAAAAAAAAATTAGAGCGCTGAAAGTTTTCCTTAAAAATAATGAGGTAAATAATTTGTTCACTTAAATCTAAATAACTTCACTTCCGTCCGTCCGCAGAAATGTAAGATAACCAACCCTGGAAAATGTGTGTGTGTGTGTGTGTGTGTGTGTGTGTGTGTGTGTGTGTGTGTGTATGTATGTGTGTATATATATATATATATATATATATATATATATATATATATATATATATATATATATATACATACACACACACGTGTGTGTGTGTGTGTGTGTATATATATATATATATATATATATATAAATATATAAAATAATCAAAAATCTAAATAAACAAATTAAGTAAATAATAAACAAATTAACAAACTACAAATGCATACATATAGACAATTGGTCAGGTTGATTTTAGAAGTGTGGTATTGCAGTTGGTTTGAAAGTTGGGGTTTGATGATAAATGATGACACAAAATGTCTTTTTTTCCAAATCATTACCATTTTTTGAGGAAACAAATTTAAAGATTAAATTTAGGTTCAAAATTAGAGCATTGGAATTTCATCCCACTGATCATTGAAAGCCTTATAGCACAACTTTATAAAATTTATAATTGAAGTCTATGCAATTTGTTGGTTTGAAATTAAAATGTATAATAAATTCCATAATCAACAACTGTATATCTTCATATGATCCAGAGAATAAACAGCAGTTATCCAAAATACAGAATGTTGCATTAAAGACTTTCAACACAACACTTTTGTCTTGCTTCCAAAAGATATTTTTTTCTCAATGTTGAAGTTAGATGAATTGGTGGTGATGGAAGAGGCTATAAAAAAATTCTCCATTAGATAAGTAAACATTTATTTATACTTAATTAGTTGTGTCAGACTAATTTTAAAATTTCATTCAATTTATATCACAAAGATATAACAAAATATAGGTAAATTTTCCAATACAAAATCTTTTTGTGTCAGAAGTAACGAGCCACTAAAGAAGAGATTAAAAAAATTTTAGTCAATTCTGAAGTGACACACTGGTCAAATTTGATTAACCTCTCACGAAATGGAGTTTGTGGACCTGCATTTATAGAATATTTTTCAGATAATGAACTACAAGTGGTTGTAATGAATGGGACAATTCACTGACTTAATTTTTATTAGTACATTCATAAGGTGTAGAAAGAGAAGTTAAAGTAACTACCAAAGTTTCACAAATTGTATATGGACAAGAAGTGAGGCACAAGTACATTATTACTAAATCATTGTGCCATCAAATAAGACCTTCATTTACTTCGAAGGGAAATTATACTGAACAATTTAGTTATATCATGATGTAATATTATATACAGTGCAGTAGTTTTAGCGTCCTTTTCATTAAACAATGCAAATTTAAAAGATTTTGTCATAAGTTGTGCCCAGCTTTTTTTTACTACTATTCCACAATGAAGATGCATGGATAAAGAAAGAAGGGATCTTTGACACTACAATGGGAAACTTTGATGGTGCAGAAACCTGCAAAATCATAGGTATATATTTACTAAATGAACCAAGCAAAATAATAGATAAAAATGATACAGGACTCTACAGGGACGGCGGTCTTATAATCTTAAGAAACTACAACAAACAAAACACAGACAAAACTAGAAAAGCAATAATAAGGATTTTTAAAAATAACAGATTTGACATAGATATAAAAACTAAACTAAACGAAGTAGATTTTCTAGATGCTACCTTCAACCTAAGAAAAGGCACATATAAACCATACAGAAAACCCAATGATAAACCACTGTACATACACACATCCTCCAATCACCCACCTTCGATAATCAGATACCAAAATCAATTATCCACAGGCTCTCTGACAATTCTTGCAATAAAACCATATTTAACAAAGCTAAAAAAGACTGCGAAACAACCCTAAAAGATAGTGGATTCCTAACAACACTTACATACTCACCACAGAGCACAAGAAAAGCCAACAGGAAGAGAAATATCATATGGTTCAACCCACCATACAGCAAAAATGTAAAAACAAATGTAGGTAAAATATTCTTCGAACTCCTAAACAAACACTTCCTGGAATCAAGCACTCTACACAAAATATTCAATAAAAACACTGTAAAAATCAGCTACAGTTTCACCGAGAACATGGCACAAATAATAAAAAGTACAACAGGAAAACTATCAACAAAGCACCTGAACAAATTAAACCAACATGTAACTGTAGAATAAAGAATGAATGTCCCTTAAACGGTAATTGCTTACAAAACAACGTAATATATCAAGTCATGGTAAAATCATCAGATAATGAAGAAAAAGTATACATAGGAGTAACTGAAGGACCCTGGAAACAAAGAAACTATGCACACAAAACATCTTTCACAAATAGTAAATATGCGAACAGTACAATGCTTTCCAAGTACATCTGGGAAATTAAAAACAAAACACAAATCACACCAAAAATATCATGGAAAATAAGGAAAAGATCATCAGCCTACAACAATCAATCAAAAACCTGCAAACTTTACTTGGAGAAAAAAATAGCTATTATTACCTTCCCAGACCAAAATAAATTATTAAATAAACGATCTGAGCTCATCTCAAAATGCAGACATGAAAACAAATTTTTACTATGTGAAATGAATAAATACAAATAAACAAAATAATATAAAAAACAAGTAAAATAAATTAACCCAAACAAATAATAAACAAATTAACAAACCACTCCCATTAGAATAGAATAAATAAAATACACAAAAAACAAGTAAAAACAATCAACCCAAATAATTAAATAATAATAAACAAATTAACAAATCAATCTCACCAAAATAACCATCAGAATAGACTACAACAACCAATCCAAAAATTGGACGTAAAAATAACTATAACGGCTATATTTTGATAAAAAACATCACTACGTTACTCAAAAATCAAAAACCAAATAGAATAAATGAAAATATACAAAATAAAAAAATAAGTAAGTAAGTAAATAAATAAATAAAAAAACTAATAAAAATTAATCCAAATAAATAAATAAATGAACAAATTAACAAATCACCCCTGCTAAAATAACCGTTAGAACTAATAAAAATAAGCATAAATAAGCAAAAACAAGTAAAAATAATTAATCCAAATAAATAAATTAAAAACTGTCCACCCACCAAAATAACAGAATAGACTAGAGCAAGCAATCTAAACATTGGATGAATAAATAGCTTTAATTATCTTCTCAGACCAAAACAAACTATTAAATAAGCGACCTAAGCAAATCCCCCCTCACCAATTTTTTTACTACATTAATAAAACATCAAAAAACAAAAAGAATAAATAATACAAAATGAAAAATAAGTAAAATAAATTAACCCAAACATATAAATAAATAAACAAACAAGCCACTCCTGCAAAAATAACTGCCAGAATAGATTAGTACAATGTACCACTGACCCATATATATAAATAGCCGAGGAAAAATCCAGCATTTGCGGCCTGACGATTGCGTCCAGCATGAAACAGCCTGTCGCCTCTTAGTGTTGACTTCAATGTTCATTTTTATATTTATATTTATATACACTCTATCTCACCTCTGATATTGAGCACTTTATCCCATAAATATAGCACACCTTAAAACTATATTTCTTCATATATATATATATATATATATATATATATATATATATATATATATATATATATATGGTTAATGGTCAGAGTTGACTCAAACCAGGAAGCAGTAGTATTAAAAAGTGCTCAGTACATGTGTGAGAAAATAAAAAATAAAAGTAAAAATAACATGTAGAGCATTTAACTTCAAAAACCCCTCTTAAAGAGGTAATTTGATAAAAATCACCTGAGGATACCGTAAGGTGTTGAAACCAAGGCAGCAGATTCAACTGACCTCCTGATTTCTAAATTCTCTCTCTCTCTCTCTCTCTCTCTCTCTCTCTCTCTATATATATATATATATATATATATATATATATATATATATATATGTGTGTGTGTGTAGGTTTTTTATTATATAGTGTAATTGAAGAATTTTTTTCTTTTCATCATAAGAAAAAAGAAAAACACACATGCACAGTCTTGTTCACATTCATAAATGTTTCTGAATTTCCTCTGGCACCAAACAATGTTATGAGATTGTATCTGATATTCTGAACTTAACAAAAAACAAAATCTTTCATTTGACATAAAAGAATGAAACATGCAACAAAACTTTCTCTCAAACTGGTTCTGAATAATTTTGTTTCACTGAAAAATACTTTTTTATTACTTGTTTTGTATTATTAATTAGTTTTCTGATTGTAAACATTTCTAGGAATTACTTGAATTAACCTGTTTTGTACTTTCAAAAGGGATTCAACCTTTAGATGTTATATAATCTATAGTTGTTTTCTCTTTGTCTGTCTTTTGTAAAGACCTGCCCCATTAATGACTCATCAGTTAGTTTAAGCTTAGGTGGGTTTGTTTGAGTGAGAGTGGCATATTTTTTTAATGTTTCTTTTGATAACAACATCCAGCTGTCTTTGTAAGTATTTGTAAGCAAGGGACTTGAATATTGTTGCGACTTATTCATCTTCCCATACTTTTCCATCCTTTTGTGTTTTATTTATTCATCTTTTTTTTTTTATTAAATGTTCACACATTTGAAGGCCTAAGAGCCACTCAAGGCTGTGGATTACTGAATACAGTTGTTGTATGGCTGTAAGTGCAAATTATGATCAAACACAGGATAGATATTAGTTTGCCCTATACTTGATGAGGTTAAGATTGTAGTGATTGTGGAAGTATCCACATGAGACTATTCTAAAAAGTATCAGTTCTAAGGAAGAACCTGTCTGAGTGGAACTTCCTTTATACCAGTGGAATACAAAAGGGATGAGAATGATTTGACCCTGTGTACGTGGAATAGCTCTTAGCTGTAAAGGTCTGAACTAGTAGAATTTGGAATGTAAAACAAGGCTGGGTTTATAACAAGCACCACATAAATACTCATGGATAGAAGCAAAAATTAGCAAATTCCTGATAGTGCAATGGGGAGGTGCTATTTTGTGGTAGGAATTTCCAGGGACTATATCTGCACTTACAAACCCTATTTTACATGAAAACAAGACTGATTTCAGCACTGAAGAGCTAGAAATGTAAGAGAATATTTGTTTGTCACCTTAAGAGCACAAATGTGACACAAGGCCAGGTTTTATATTGGGCTCTGTATGCCTATATGTTGGTAGAAGCAAAATTACCCACAGCCTGTTCTCCAAAAGCATACAGAGTGATCCATGGGCTTCTTCTTTAGTGAAATTGAGAAGTGCTAAACTGGAATTGGAACTTCTAGGGAACAGGCTTACTTCTTTAGTGCTATGTCTCCATCATTGCATGAGACACAGCTGATCCTAGCCCCAAAGCCTGGAAATTAGCCAATGTGGTGATGTAATGCCATTTGTTTCATAGTTTGGTTGATTGTAGTACAATGAGTAAAATATATGCAAGAGAGTGCTGATAAATTCTTAGCCTGACCAAGAAGGCCTTCCAAAAAATTTTTTTTTTTTTTAGTTATTTTGGGAAATGGGCTCAGCTGAGAATTTATCAGCACCCCATTATGTAAGTCTTTCATAGTATAAGTAATGAACCTGTGCAAAAAAAAGCAAAAAGAATGTCTTGGAAGGTGAAAATATATTTCATTGTTTCTGACTATAAACATAAATATTTATGTCTGCTCAGAGAAATGATAAAAGTAAATAAACACCTTGATTTTCAAACAATAAATTTTATTTAAAAATATGAAAATATCAAGGATGTCATTATGAATAATCAAGAGTGGTCTCCCCTTGTTTTGTTACTCTCCTCTTTGAGAGAGTTATTTCTGTTTACTGGGACTATAAAAGGACACTATATGCAAACCTTGTATTCTTAGTTGAATAACGCTTTCTTAAAGCCTACATCTTTTGTCATTGCATTCATATAAATTAGAATTTGATGATCACACAATTACCAGTTTTAAGGACTCTTTCAGGCATTAAATTTATGAGATTTACTATCTTGTATAATATCTAACTTAAACTGCATGCAAAAGAAGGTTTTCTGGACATTTTCTTTATTTTTGGTGTAATTCCATCTGGCTGATTGTTGTATATATTTGCATATTTGTTTTTCTCTGGTTGCACTAAGTAACAAAAACTTCTGATTATTTGAATTGTAACTTCAGTTCATTATGTGTCACAAACAAACTGCATCTCTCATTTGATCTCTGCCTTTAAAATGAAGCTTTCCTCAAATAATTAGCTGGAGGTGATGTTATAGTAGGGGGAAGAGTGCCCAACATCCTTTTCATTTAATTGGCCAATGCCACATTCTTTTTTACAGGAGGACCATACTATTTTGAAGTTCACTTCCCTAAACTAAGTTTTACTTCAATTTTTCTTTAACTATATTTGGACAAAACCAGGTTTTATATTTCAGGTGTATGTGTAGATATCTAAAACACAAGCATAAATCTAGCAACAATTTTAATTCTATAATCAAATTTGGTTGATTCAGATATTTCTTCTGGTATTGGTTACTTGGTATCCTGTTTATACCTGTTGGAAAATCAGTACACCTACATAATTTATTGTTGCTTATCTTGACTATCACCATTGATGCACAAGAAAGAGAAAAAATTATAAATGAAATAACAACCAGCTTTTCAAGTCTCTCTAATTCCAGATCTATACTTTCATAGTGGCTGGAAGAATTGATTTTTCAGATGAAAAACTGGTTTGCTTTCAAGTGTACATTTTTTTATGATAAAGTTTGCTCTGTTCAAGGACTGAAGGCCACTTGGGTTAGGTTACATTAAGAGGCACTTTATGCTGATAGGAGAGAAAGATAACAATTAACCTTAGACTTGAAGAGGTTATGATTGTAGTGACTGGGAAAACATCCTCTTGGTAGTCAGTTCCATAGAGCAATGGTTCACGGGAAGAGGCTGCTCGAGTGGAACTTCTCACTAATGAAATATGGAGGGAATGTGTGTGGTTTGCTACAATATGAGTGGCCTGGCAGGTCCTCGCCATGAAGGTTAAAACTGGTGGAAACAATGAATGTAGTTTGTATTGAAATAGCAATAGAGCAGTGAGAGGCTTGCACCTTTTGCGATGGATCATATATACGAGTTCCACTTGGGGTCAGGTGTGAGTTTAAGGTCCAATAGTCACAGAGCCTCCATGAGCGGACATCCATTCATCATAACTGGCAGTAGTTCAGGGTCCAATCAGCAATGATGGAATGTAACTAGTTTGGTTTTCAAGGCATTGAATGTAACCAGCCAGTTTTTTCCCCATTGATAAGTTAGTACTAGATTGGATAAGAGATAATAAAGATACTTTATTCTTGGGGCATAGGCCTAACTTTTGAAAATAATTCAATGAATTTACCTTTTATTTTTTTTTTTTATTTGGATAAAGAAGAAATGTTACCTGAAATGGATTTTACCAAATTACAAACTGACTACATTGAACTGTTCCACAAGGCAAAATTTCTGACCACTCAACATCAAAAGGATTTAGTCTTATTTTCTTTTTTATTTATCCTTTTACCTTGAAAATCAATTGTCTGCTTTCAGCAACAATTTTTAATTCAATTCACAAAGCACTTAACTTTTTGATAACTTTTTTTAATTATTGAGGAACTGATTGTTTTTCCATATTTTTTTTTCCAAATAATTGTTATATCAGATACTATATCTTATAATGTAGCAAGTATCTAATTTATGCTATATGAAAAAAATATTACTTCCCATTATTGTTTGGATTACATGTGAATTGGTAATAATTAAAATAGCTAGCATATAAAGCTTTTAGAAATACATAAAAAATCCTCCCAAAAAGCAAATCAACAGCAAGCTTTGGGAAAATGCCACTAAATTAAAATAAAAAAATTGTATAGTTAGTATACCAAGGGATAAAAAAGAATTTTTTACTATTTGCTGTTGGTTTGAGTAAATTAAAAAATCTTCCAGTTTATATCCTCTGAAAAAAAATTCAAGATGATTTTGCAACAGGTCATTGTCAGTCAACTAAAGAATTGCCAACTTGTCATATCCTAAGCAAATTTTTTATCCAAAGAGGGAAACAAAATGGTTAGTGATCAAAAGACTCTTTGAGAATTGAAACTACATAGCAGTTTCTCAATAAGTCAATATGCATTTTTTCTCCTGCAAACTGTGGATAATGACATTTGCTAAATGTATGAATTTTCTCTACAGACACACATCCATTTTTATGGACCTTTAAAATAATGTCTACTATGAAAATATGAATAGAACATCAATTTATGCATACTGTTACATACAAAAACTTTTGTTGTAAAAATGTAAATAACTTGCAGTTTAAAATTTTTCCACAATTATTGTAAGTTTATTTATTTACATATTAACTGTACAGATTTATTTACTAAGTGAAGGAAATAATTTCTTTTATGGGTTCATTTTTTCTCTTTTGATTCTATTTGCCTTTTTTTCATCCGAGTAAAGGAAATTATCAGTTTCCTATATGACAGTAAATGCTGGACAATATCCTCAACTATGAAGAAGTAGTGTGGTTCTACAGAAGGTTGCTGAGAATACTGAATATGTGAGCAATGACAGTTCTAGAGACAATGGAAACAAGGAAGACCTTTATATTCTTAACATCAGGAAGAGATAATTGAAATTTCATTAGGGCACATAATGAGGCTTGGAAAATATGATACTCACAGGACAGATTGAAGGCAACAGGGAGAAAGGAAAACAACACATACCTACTGAGCTTGAGTAAATGGATGGCAGAGCAGAGTTTGGGGAGATGGCCAAAATACAAAATTTATTAAGAGCTACAAAGGACAGGAAGTTGTGGAGAGCCATGACCGTCAACATTTTGAATGACCACAACATATAGAAGAAGAAAGAAAACTAGAGGAAAAATTTTTTCTTCAATGTAAGATGAACGAAAAACAAAGCAATACCTATAATCTTTGCCTTGATGAAGAGTTAATGAAATTTTTGTTAAAGATAATTCTGGCAGATTTTCTCAAAAACTTTATTTTTTATGAAAATATTTCAAATCTAAGGAGAATAATGAAGATATTTTGTCCTTTCTCTCTTTCTTAACTATTTTTTTTTTTTTAGTTCTTTTTGTTGGCCTATTTTTCTTTTTTTTCATTTCTTTTTCTCATATATATATATATATATATATATATATATATATATTTTAATAGTATAACAGATTTGCTAAAGTTTCTGCGATGGTTTAAATATGACACTTTTTTAAAATTCTAGAATTGATGATGAAATATAAGTAAAGGCATTTTATTATTTAGGATTTAGTCAATGGCCTCTTATATCAATGATATTTGGGTAATAAAGTTTTAATCTTATAAACAATAATGTATTTGTTGATCCTATAAGTCTCAGGTAAGGGACCTAATATTTATGAATAAACATTTTAAATTTGTACATTTTCATTCTATTTCAGATTTATACTCTGCAAAACCTTGATGTTGAAACAGAGGCAAAAGTTGAACATTTAAATCATTTTGTAGGAGTGTCATTTATGTCTTTTGCAGGTAAGTTTCTTTAATCTTTTATTGTCAGTTGATGTACAATCAATCATATAAAGAATGTTGTGATACCAATGTGTAATAATGTTTAATAGTTTCTTTTTTTTTCTGTTTATATGCATTTAAGAACACAAACAATTCAGACAATAGTTATCTTATTGATGTGTGGTTACTTGAGTTGAATGTAAATGGTTTTCTATAACATTTTTTTATGTAATTAAATTCATAAAGTATTCTAGTATTATTATAAAAGAAGCTTTCTAAAATTTTTCAGCTTTGATTTTTCCCAAGTGCATTAAGAGAAACGTAAAAGCCAAGACAAATATAGGGGCCACAAAAAGTAGTATACAAACACAAAATAAGTATAAACCAAATTTTATAAATTTATATTTAATGTGAATGAAATTCAGAAATACAGTTTTAATGAACTCATTTGTGGCACACTGGGTTCCTGCTCGATTAGTCAGGATACCCACATAATCAAATTGGGCTGTATATGATTTTATCTGTGCCAGAAGCCACCAGCAGTCTTTTTTACAACCAACAATAAAATTGTGATGTGAGAGTTTCAATTCAAACAGCCGCTGTCCAGAAGGTGGGGAAAAAGAACATTTGGGATCAAGTAACACTCAGTCAGAAGACAGGGATTTCCAGTCAAGCTGCATTCTAGATAGAGGTAGTTACAATCAAATTTAGTGTCATGGTCAGTGTAAGAAGATATTTATAGACAGTGGGAGTTTTTGCTGGCTGAAGGGAAGATCTTGTATGTGAGTCTATCATGAGAGAAGACAGAAGTGTGATATCTCACCTTCATTTGTTTTGTGGAATATATACTGTACCTTTCCCAGTTTTGTTCATATACTGATGCAAACAGTAAATGAACCCCAGTGTGAAGAAGCTGGCCTTGTAAAAAACAAGGAGTCCAGGCATATATTCACATATAAAAAATAACATCATTTAAATGCCATCATGCTGATGATACAATAACTCCAAAACTCTAGATGATCAGAGCCTGACAGCTGATCTCTCTTCTGACCTAGCTCTAACAGCTCAATGAGGAAAAAACTAGCTGACCACATTCAATGCCTCAAAAAACAAACTAGTGATGTTCTATCATCACTGAATGGACCCTGAATTTTTGCCTATCATGATGAATGGGTATTCTATCTTAAGCTCAGCCCAAACTTCAAGTGGAATTCATCCATTGCTAAGCTAAACATAATAGAAAAATAGTCAGTTCCTTGACCAGATCAGGTCAAAATTGGAGTCCTGCTGTCATATATGGACAGGAGATGCCCATTCTTTACTTTCCAGTCTTGATAGAGACCAAAAGTGCCTCTGCGTCCCTGTGGGTGATGAATTATTTTCTGCCCTACAACTGCTTTCCTACGGATGAAATGTTGCAAGCCTCTTGCTACTCTATCATTATTTCCATGGAAAGTGTTCAGGCAAACTATATTCCTTAGTTCCACCAGTCCTAACCATCATAGCTAAGGCCCACCATGTCACATACACTGCTGCAAACTACCTAATTCTCTTCTTCGTATTCCATTGGTGAGAAGTAAGTTCCACTCAAGCAGCTTCTTCCCATCAACTGCTGCTTTGTGAAACTGACTCTCAAGAGGATGCTTCCCAATCGCTACAATCCGAGTCTGTTCAAATCTAGGGTTAACTGTTATCTTTGCCACATATCCACATAAACTATGCTTCTTGCTCTGTAACATTCTACTTTGAGTGGCTCTTGGGCCTTGTACAGGATGAGCATTATTGTAAAATAATAAAAACTAAAAAAGAATCTTGGATACAATACACGAATGCCTTCCCAATATTATTTATAACATTGTTACTTGATTGAGTTTGCATATTACATCTGTTACATTTTCCTTCAAAATATGAACTTTTTATTGTTCATTCAAGTTAATATCAAGCCTGATCAGTATCTAGATGGGTGAATGTTTGGGAGCACCAGTTGCTGTAAGGTTGGATGAGCGGGTGGTGTAATGGATATTGGCTCAGTATTGTTAATCATAGAGCTGAGCTCCAATTTCTGTTGGGTTCGTTATACTCACCTACGTGCAAATGCTCTTGGGAAAGGCATGAATCTTCCTCTTCTTCCGCAGTTATGGGCTAATTAGTAAGAAAAAAAATCATACAATCTAAAAATATTTTCTGACTTTAAGACAAAACTTGAAAGGTTTGAGAATCTGTAGAAAACAAATCAGTCAATCAATTTAAATATTGCAAAATTAAAAATTCTGGTGTAGTTAAGTTGCCAGTTAATGTTGTTACTATGAGAGATGATTTGATTTTCAAACATTTGGTTATATCCAGGGTTTATATAACAAGTAGCATGATCCTATTGAAACCTCTGCAAATCATTATTGTCAATCCCATTTAGTGCTGATTTAAGAAAGTTATTGATCATATATCAGTAACTGTTGCGCTTTCAGTATTCTCAAAAATGTAGGGTCCACTCACCTGTCATAAAAACTGTACATATTCTGAAATCAAGTTAAAACTCTTTTATGATTCAGTTCAGTCAGTCATTAAGTGCCATGCCTAAAACATGCTTGGAATATTATGTCTCTGTTGATTCATGACTGACTAGGCAAAAGATTTTTCCACGGTAGGTTGCCGTTTCTTTCTGCAGTAGACTGATTGCCAACCAAGGCTATAGGACCCAGTCCTGCTATTCAACCCATAGTTGAGAGGAGAAGAGATGGATTCATACCTTTGCCAAGGGTATTTGCGTGTAAGTGTAAGCAACCTACCCAACTGGAATTTGAACTCAGTTCTCCATTTTTTCATGCCAATCCACAATGCATTACACCACCCATCATGATCAAAATCTCATTTATTGCTGATCAAAGAATTATGTTTGATTGTCTGTTTCAGTTCCTTTAGATTAAATAAAAATCCCTACTCAACTTTCAGTAGACACTGTATATTGCAATAAAAACTTTTATGTCTACTTTTGTAAAAGGAACCTATCATCTTTGTCGTTTATGTAGCTGCATCCTTGGATTGTCCGTTCAGCAGAAAGAGTTTAATGAGCTATTTAGTATTTCCAGAATATTGATCAAATCAATCTCACACATGTTTGTCATAGTTTTCTAATAAACAATAACTTTCAACCAGAAGTGTCACCTTAAATGTTGCGAGATATTTGTGTGAGGGGTGTTTGTTTATGGACAGATAAGCAGTGTGTATATCCAGCTAAATAGATAAGAGATATTGCATCAGAATTTTTGAAGATTGTATTTGATAGGAAAGCAGGAAGTTGAAAGATAGTTTTACAAATGATAAGTGCAGGAGAAAAAACTATTAGTGTAGAACTTACAGTTACAACTAGTAATTTCAGCAGTGAAATTATGAGACCTAGCTGCCAATCTAGTACTGTGCTTAAATTCTATTACCTTTAATATATCCCGTGAGTCTTTCTTCATTATGCATCACAAAAATTTCAACTCTCTCTTTCTGATTCTAAGTATATGTAACCTTTTTGTTTCCATTTTCCTTAAAACTTCCTCCTTGCTTTACATGCTCAATACAATGTATTCTCAGCATGCTTCTGTAGAACTACATTTCTTTTGCCTCCATTTACTGCCATATAGGAGGATTGATATTACAAAGCCGTTTGCCACTCTTTCTAATGAAATTTTCCTGTTTCTTAGCACTTTGTTTAGTTTTTGGAAAGCATCTTTTTTATTCCAATGTGTCTTTGGATTTTGGTGTCAGATTTTCCCAGATATTTAAACTTCTTTTTTGTTTTCTTACATCTCCAATTCATAGCTTACATTTTTCTCAAAGATGAAAATAATGCATTAATATTAATAATTGTTAAATAAAAACATTGTTAAAAACCATTGCTTTTATCTTTGGCTTTATATTGAAGAGGTTCATGCCTTCTCATTCAGACTGCTGATCTTAGAAGCAACTCTGTTACATAAGCACTAACAAATAAAAATGCAGTCTTTTTACATCAGAACATAAAGTTGGGTGTTACACAAAACATATGTCCTGCACTATTATCCTTTCTTGAGTATTAAATGAAATGGGGGTCAGGGAATGACATGTTTTCCCCATCCTCCCACACTCCAACAGATGTCTTTTACTGTAATTCTGCCAGATCAGTTTTCTTTTAATAATGAGAATGTTGTATTTCTGATGCAGCTTACCTGACCAGAATGGAAATAAACAGTCAAAGTTTACCTCTAAGGTATTTCACCATTGGTAAAAGCTATCGACCAGGTAAGTGAATTCTTGGATTTATCACTTTAGAACTTTATTTTGGCCAAGAAGATTCCATAGATGATTACACAGATGAAAAATTATTTATCACTTTAAAATATATATCGGCCTAGAAGATTCCATAGATAAAATATTATTTATCACTTTAAAAAAATTATAGTGGTGTAGTATATTGCTGCTGGGCTCAAATAAGGCGACAAACACATATATAAAAAAAATATAAATATCTTTATTGTTCAAGTTGTGGCAAATGCGTAAAGTGAGAGAATTAAAGAGGTTAGGATTGTGCACATAGAAATTGACAGAGACAAATCTTCAGTGAACCTCTAGCCAGACCAAGAACCAGACCATTTAAATAACATTTTAACACCTTCACAATTTCACATGGCTATGCCTTCCGGTATGTCACCTATGCCGGTTCATGTGGCCATGCCTCTTATGGCATGCACCTACCCAAGCACTCATTTCCTTCTGCTAAAGACACCTGTGTGCCCTGTTTATTTTAGCCACCAGGTGCATTTTCTGTTTATGCTATCACCAATTCCGATTTCTACTCAAACACTGATGCAGCAGAAGTAAGGCCAAAGGTCTTTCCTCAACTGATATCCAACATTGGCTAAAATGATACCATAGATGTATTATTTATCACTTTAAAACATTATATTCACTGAGAAGATTCCATAGATGAAAAAAGAAATAAATGTAGAAACCCACGTTTAATTTTTGTTTGAAAATAAAAAAGTAACATTCATCAATAATTTTAGAAATGAACAAAATGAAAATTCATATTTAGCCATAACATCCTAAGTTGATAAGGATCAAAATATATAATGGTATCTGATATGTTATTGTTTGTATCTGTCTGTCTTGGGAGATTATGGTGTCTACTATGTTGGCTAGTTGCAGACAGCTACTCAGGTACATTTGTATTTCTTCAACACCCAAAGAGCCAACAGATGGTTTATACTACACCTATTCTGAGTTGATAGGAACATGTAGGTGGTGTAATGGTTGCAGCTCAGAATGAGAAATTGGCAAGCTGAGTTGAAATTCCAGTTAATTGCATTCCCTTTTGCACAAATATCCTCTTGAATGGAATGCATCTATCTCTTCTCTTCCTGCCAGTTATGAGCTAAGTGGTTGGCAACCAGTTTAGGCGAAGGATTACTTTGAATTCAAAACCAGTTGGGCATGGGATTAACCATGCCATCCCATGAAAACCACAGCAGTGACATGTACCATGTTGTGGGTGTGACCCCATACTCCACAGTTTGAGTATATAGGACTTGAGTGAATGATGCTGAGGGGATACTAGTTACATTTCTGCGAGAGAGTGTATATATATATATATATATATATATATATATATATATATATATATATATATCATGTTCACCAACGAGAGACACAAGAAATTTTAAATTTCAAAATATTTTTTTGTTTGTTAATTTTTCATGTGTTTCAGCCAATTTTATTTAGATTCTTTTCCTTTTTCTTTCTGTTTCCATCAGTTTTGTTATTAAATATCCCACACTGTGATAATAGAAGATCTGGCAAGAATGGTGAAATGTTTTGGACACAAATTTATTGTGGATGATCTCGGTACTAAAGAACTTTCTAAGCATTTTTATCAGTCAATTGTTTTCTCTTTTATCATTTTTTATATCAAAATTGCAATCAGTTTTGTTATGGTGAGCAACTAATATGTTTAATGTGTTGCTTTGTAAAAAATCCCTTATGTTCATATAATATTTTATTTAAGTTTCTTGAGGTTTCACCAATGTATTCTTTGTGGCAATCATTAACGGTAATACAGTAAATTCCTCCTTCAAGTTTTAGCTTATTGTTTTGTTTTTTATTGATTAAGTCTTTTATTGTTTTAGACGATGTGACAAATTTTATGTTGAGTTTTCAATTGTAGTTGAGTTAGAGTTAGTGAATAGAACAATATATGTTTTTGATTCATTACATAAAGACAAAATTATTATACATGATTAAAAAAAATGAGACGTGATTTTCTATTAGAAATTTTATTACGACAAAAACAAAAAAAACATTTTATGATTAAATTTTGCTCTCATCAAAATATTCTCCTTTAACCTTGATTACTGCAGTACAAATTTTTGACATTTGTTGCAAAAGTTTCTCAAAGTTTGATAATTGATTCCATTTTCATTTTTTTTCACTTTTCTGTCAAGTTCATGCCATGATAATTCTGGGGGTGGCTTCAAATTTTTGAACTCTAGTGTATGTATGTGTGTGTATGTGTGTGTGTGTGTGTGTGTGTGTGTGTATATATATATATATATATATATATAATTTATTCGAAAATTATAATAAAGGGTTTTAAAAGGTTCAAATCAATCAAACACCACTCGCTAGGAGAAACACTGTTAGATAAGCTGCAATGACTAATCAAAATACAATGAGAATTCAAAAACCTTGACAACGAACCTTGGTTATAATAATTAATGCCTTAATGTTAGGGTTAGACTAAAATAGAAATCATTCTAATATAAAATTTTACTATAAAATTGAAAATTAAAAATTAACAATTTTTAATTTAATCTGTATTAAGTTTAAAATATTATAAAATTATTTAAAGAAGAGACTGAGGAAAAAATATATGTTTTGTTATTTATTTTGTTTTAATTGAAAGATTTAGTTAGAATAAAGATTAAAATCTAATGTTGTGCTAAGATTCGTTACAGCTTAGATACATTTGAAGTGATAATATGGGCAGGGGAGGGTGAAATCTTGTAAAAGACAATACATATACAATTAGATTATAATACACAAACACGTAGACATATTTAGATATATAAACACGCAAAAACATGAACAAAACAGGAAATAGATGTCCACAACCCTAAAAAAAACCGACAACATTTACATACAATGAAAGGCATATATAAGCGATCATACACACACACATTAATAAAGACACACATATATACACCAACAAATATTCAAATTTGAAAGTGTTAGTAAACAAATTCAAACATACTATTAAAATATAACTTATATGGGCAAAGATATATAGATAAAAATGGTTCAGTAGATAAAATTTAATAAGGGTAGAATAGAAAAACAAATATTCGTCAATGAACAATGCAAAGAAAAAAAGAGACACTAAAATATATAGAAATGGATAGAAAAATAAATATATATGCATACACACACATAAGAAAACACCAAATTCAAATGTCCAGGCAAAATGTAACACTTAAAATAAAACTATCTAATATATAAAAAAGAAAACTCATAAACACACAAATATATATATAAATATCTCATATATACTTCTTTACACATGAGTATAAATATATGAGTATAAATATATAACAATATGTAAAAAATACATACATGTGTATGTGTACACACATTCATCACTACAAATAGAAACATACATAAATAGATCTACACACATACATACACATAAACACACACACACACACACACACACATATATATATATATATATAACTATATACACACACATACATACATACACACACATAGAAATAAATATAAATATTTCAACCTACACAGTAACATAAAAAAGAGAAAAATAAATATATATATATATACACGCATAAATATACAAACATATACATATATATATAAATATATATATACATATATGTAAACACACATACTAACAATATTATCCAAATGACAATAAAGCACTATAAAGACTATAAGATTAAAATGTAACAAAGCACAACTGTTGATTAAGTCTACAAGCCATTTTAAAACCACTATCAAACAAAAGTAGATTATAGTTAGCATATATAATACATTCCAAAACACTAAGATATACACATATACAGATATATATACAAAGATACACACACACACACACACACACATATGCTTACACACGTACCCATACATATACAAGCACATAAATATATAAACAAACACATATATAACAGCCTTCAATACAAACATATATATATATATATATATATACACAAACATAACTACAAGTACAAATATATTCATATATACATACATATATGCAAACATGCACACATTCACATATAGATATATATACCTACATACACATAAACATATACACACATACAAGTACATGCAAATACAAATATATACATACGCACATACATATATATATATATATATATATATATAAAAAAATTCACATACACATATATACATCTATCTATAAAATTATACATACATGTACAAACACAAACAACATAATATATGCAGACCTACATATATATACATAGATAGGAGGATTATCAGATAATAAAATAACATACTAAACTTACAGTAACATTGTCTTAGCGTCAAAAATATTACTACCCCTATAGTAAGTTAAATTTATCGCTATGTTTACAGTTAACAGTGAGTTCATTCCTTTCATTTAAGAGATGGGTCTTGTCTTTAAATCTAATGATTTCAGATTTTTCATTAAGACATAAATAACAAGAGGCATATAGAGAATTACATGTTTGAGCCCTCTTAATTAATTTCCATTTAACAGTAGGTATCTTGTTTTTCTCCTTTCAACTCCCAAAATACTTGGATAATGAAGTCTTGTACTTATGATTACTACTGTTGAAAGATTGCACATGTCCCACGCCAATGTTCTTTGAATGTATTCATAGTACTGCCAATGTAAAACTTTTTAATATTGGGGTTTTCTAGTGTAGAAATTGTACTCAGATAAACTAGAGAACTAGTTAAACAATTATTCTGTAATGGGCAATTATTTGGATTCCTACAATTGCACAAGTTGTTATTAGTGTATTATACTTAGTTTTACTCGTTGCAACCTGGCAAGTAGTCAAGTTTTTTGAGTCCTTATACTTGTTGAAGACTCTGTTATTATGTTTCTTAATTATTTTTTCCAGGTTATCAAAACAACTATAGCTTAATTTTGAATATTTTACTGAGTGGATTAGATTCGGGGTCGGGGAACTGTTTTTTGATAAGGTTTAGAAATTTATGTCCTAGTTTGGTTTTAACCATTAGGTTGAAAGGGGGAGTAAACCAAATGATCTACTTTTTATTGTGGTCATAATTAACAGGATTTCTATATTCAATAGTGGTACCCTTGTAGCCACTATTTCTAAGGGCAGAATTGTAAAATTCACAATGTTTATTAAAAACTTCTTTGCTAGAAGAGTTAGTACTTATCCTAAATTCAATGGAGGAGGGTATGTGCTTAATAACTGAAGTGGGGTGGTTGGAATTGGGGTGGTTGGAATTGGGATGTATATATACTGGATTAGAATTAACTTTCACATAAGGTTGAAAAGAGCTACTAGTAAGGTCTAGGGTGACATCAAGAAAATCTACCTGTTTAATGTTAGTCATAACTATAGTCCTAAGACCTAAATCCTTAAACTCCCTATGAATCATTTTTCTAATGCGATCTACATTAATTTTTGTAGAGTTTTTAACAACTAATAAGCCATCATCTCTATATAATCCTACACTATCAGAATCTAGATATTCAAAGGCACTTAAATTGTATAAAAGAAATAATCCCACCAAGTCAGAGGCTTCAGCAGAGTTTAAAGAACCCATTGAAATGTCAAAATTATTGCTGTAAGACTTTTTGGTCCACTGTTCTTCATTGTAAAGCAGAACAGAATTTCAGCATTTCAAGATTATATCCACTTCATTCTCAGAAATATTGGAGTATTCCTGAGTGAACGCCAAGGCCAAAGTGAACAGATCTTTAGATATAGAGGGATAGTAGTCAATAATTTCGAACTGTATGAAAGTGCAGTTGTCCTTATTTTGGACGTCAGTAAAACAGTTGATAACAGTTGATAATATATTTGATCTACCCTATATTGAGCACTCTTTTAAGAATAGTATTTTTTGGTTATTGGAATTCTGTATACACCAATCATATACTTGGATGGAGATATATATATATATATATATATATATATATATATATATATATAAACATTCTTGTTTTTACAATTTTTACAAAAAAAGACATTTCTTGGAAGATATCCTATGAGCCAAGTGCTTAAAACTTAAAGAATGAAAACAAATAATATTTGATTATCAAATATATTTTTTTAATCAAATATTGATTAATCACAATTCATTTTGGAGTTGTTGCCTAAATGTATTCATACGTATAGACAAATACAAACTAGGTACTTATTTCACTGGGTAAATTCTAACACATCCAAATTGACTTTTTCTCTTCAAGAAATATGTTTGTTTTATTTTAGCTTTATCTGACTCTGTGGATTCCGGTCTTTATGAAGCTGTTCAAACATCTAAAGTAAGTTCTTTTTTATTTGTTTTCTTTCAGTGCTTTTTATGAAATATAAAATTGTTTATGTAATCGGTGATATCACAGGTAGGAATTATGAAAATTACATCAGAACTTTTTTCACTCTAATGGTGTTATATATATATATATATATATATATATATATATATATATATATGAGAAATGTTTTGAAGTGTAGTCATTGTCACGCTTTTCTAATAATGATAAGTTGACATTTATTTCAGAATTTACAAAGAGATATTTCAAAATATCTTTTGAGCAGTTATTATACATGTGAAAATGTTATAATGTAGAAAACCAGTATCAGATTTTCTATCATAAACAAGTGTTAACTGGGACATTATTGGCCTTTCAAGCTGCATGTATCTTTAGTATGGGACTCACCTCCAAAATAGACTTTGCACTCTGTGTTGCAGCAGAACTTCAGAGAGGCCATGTGCATCAGCAGGTTGATATGGAAGATGTCTTCCTAGTCACCAGGTGCAGATTTTGCCTGTAGTGAAAGAGATAATCAGTTACCTCGGAAAAAGTTTGTGTTTTGTGTGCGATCTGCCGAAGAAAAATTACCAAAAAGTAGTTAGCAAAAATCTACTTCAATGGCTAGAATCTATGCTAATTTTCTTCCCTCCTCTGAATGGCATGACCAATCAGAAAAAATCTCTTGGTGAACAGAAGCCGTTGTTTTTTGCTGATAAAAGCAGAATATTTTCTGAGCTAAGGTGAGGAACACGCGTTTTTGCTAGTGAGAAGTGAAGGTTGGACGTGTAACCCAATTTTATCGTTTCTACTTTTCTTGTTGGACTGTTACGACAGACTATCATTTGAACTGTGATTTGGCTACAAGTGTTGCGGTCGAGAGACAGAAGAAATCTGTTGCAGACGTTTGTTGCTGCTTTAAGTTGACAGTTTTATTTTATTTTCTCTCACTACTACATTGCCTTAACTGAATATCAGTAGCTGACCGTGATATGTGAACAGGTGATCAACCCAGCTGTACTTGGAACGTGTTCATATAGGTTGGCCAATGGGAGGAGGAGATATAAGCTCTCACCTAAGTGACAACTAAAAGAAAGTTTCTTAAATACTTGCAAGAATATAGAATCCACATTTAGAGAAAACTTCAGTCGCACACCCACTTGCTGATCATTTATTGATGAAGTCTACAGTTGAATAAGCACATGTTTTGCATTTAGCTCCAGTGTAGCACATACTATACAGGCATTGACTAGTTCATGGAGTTTACAATGACTATAATCTCGACTGCAGATGCCCTATGACTATGTAGATGTATCATTATTATTATTATGAGAGTTTTAGTTTTGTGCTTTCATTCACCAAAGTTAAGCAGTCAAATTTATTCAGTATTTAAATGAGAGACCACTTGGGAACACCAGGTACAGTATGCAAACTCCTATGATCTGAAATATGTTCTGGCTTTAAATAACCCACAAAGTGTTGATAAGCCATAAAGATGCAATCAGTCTATCACATTTTCATGTCTTGACAGCAATAACATTACATATGTAATATCCTTATCCTCATAATCTTCACTTCCTACCACCTCTTACATTCATATCACACACTTTGTTCAAAGTCCTGGGTATGAGGATAAACTATATCTTGCAGCAAGTTCTCTCATCAGGAGGTTTTGAGGAGAGTGAAACCACCTCTTAATTGCTGTTGTTCCCAGGTCCACCCTGACCTGGTGTGGTAGCACCTGTTAGGGTCCTAGCTATGGGCAAATAGTGAATCCTCCAAACAAAAACAAAACAATATGAAAGTATAAAAATACATATTTACATACCAATATTACCAACAGTACATATTAATATAAAAAAAATAAATCATAAATTTTATCTGTAGTTGAAGGCATATAATTCTTTTCAAAATATTTATATTTTGGCATTAAATTAACCCGTAGAGGTTGATATTGGCTAAACAAAACCAACCACACCTCATTCATTAATCCTATACTTTGAGTGCCTCTTGAAGCTTCTGTTAAGTGAACTTTACCGAAAAAATAATGCTGTTCTGTTAGAAAATAATGAGCAAACCAATTTCACTTTCACTTCATCCTGATACCTTTCGGGAAGGCATGAATTCATTTCTCCCTGTGCTCTGTTCCATTGAGAGATATTATGAAAAAATACCTCATCACTTGCATGTTATGATATTTGAAAGATATAAAAGTATGGATATGTGAACATTTGGGAAAAATGACTCCCAAATAGATTTTATTTGAATTCTACTAGAAAACTTATACAGATTATTAAGAGGTATGAATAGAGAAAGTAAAAGCACAGGAAAAGTTTCTGTTAACTTCATTAATGACTTTGACTATCTAATCATTTGTGATTATTAAGTGTCATTTTAATTATTATCAGGAATTTCTAATAATGATAAGATGGCAATTATTTTGAATTTAGAAGACTCATTAATTCTTTGAAATTATTAGGTCACAAGATATGGAGATTACAGATTTGATAACTCATTCAGAAACCAGGTATTAGTTTTTCTGTTGTACACAAAAGATAATTAGGACAACACTGAATACAATAAAAAAAAAAACAGGGCCACAATGATAAATATGCCATCCAGATATTGAATATTGCTGCCACATCTGGTCTGGTGCTTTTGCTATGTATTTAGAGATTCTTGATAAAATACAAAGAATAATCTGCAATGTTATTGGTCCTGACCTGGCATCTCAGCTTCAGTCAATTTCTCACCACTGTAATATAGCTTCCCTGTGACTTTTCTATAACTACTTTCATGGTAATTGTTCTGATGGGTTTTATGAATTTAATTGCCGTAAGGTCTCATCATTTTACAGTGGAAATGGCTGGATGTAACTAAGTTCTATGCTAATAGTTTCTTCTCTTGAACTTCTCACTTATAGAAATCTCTTTTGACTTTTTGCCCTCCAGCCAACTTTGATTTTCAAAAATTGAAATGCAATGTCGCTTGTTATTTTCTATCTTACTTCCGGTTCTTTTATTGTTTTCTCTCTTTAATAATGTATCTTTTTCTCATATTCTCTCATGCTCAGTAACACTCATGCATCTTAGTAGCCTTATTGCCTTGCCTGGGATGAAATTATTAAAAAAAAAAAAATCAATCCAACTCAGAAAATCTTTTATTTTTGATCCCTGATTCTAATTTAACATGTGTAGAATGTAAAAGCAACATGAAAGCAAAAATACAGTATCATAGATTGAATGATTTATTTTTTATGGCTTATCAACATTTTTCAGGTTATTTAAAGCCAGAATATATTTTTACATTGTAAGAAGTTTTTAAAGATAATAATGATTTACTAATATATGTCCTACTAATGAACCCATAGCTGGTGGGAGAAGAGGTGGATTCATAGTTTCCCATGGATATTTGCGCATAAGTGAATATAATGAACCTGACTGGAATTGGAACTCGGCTCTATTGCACCACACACCTGTATTCCCAAGTGGTCACTCATCTAGGTACTGACCAGGCTCAATATTGCTTTACTTGGGCGATCATACGAAAACCGGTATTTCAACATGATATGGCTGTAAGCCAACAATGTCGTGAAAGATAAAATAGTCAAAAGTTAATAATAATGATAATGTTTCACCTTAATAATTTGAATACTGGTTGTGTATGTAAACAAAGAACGTAGCAATGTATCAGGTGTTCAAGGAAAATAAGAAATAAAGGTGATATGTCTAGATTTGAATTACTGGGCCTGGTTGGCATTCACAGCTTGATCAAGGAAACAGTTACTATGTAAATCAAGCTCTCATGGGTAAAGGATATGAATTCAAATTTTACTGGAGGCTTATTTTTTATTTCTGGTCTGCACTGTTTTTGTTAATGATTTTGAAATGATAATCTGGAAGTTATAGCAAAAAGAAATGGAAAAAATCTTGTAAAAAATGAATACTGAAATGTTTCACCTTAGAAATTTGAAGAATGTTATATCTAATACTACAAGTGTAATAAAACAATAACATTATGGTAGCACAGTGGAGAACAAAAACTTGTATGATATTGTCTATTTGAATGATGCCTACTGGTGAAGCTTTCATGGCCTAATTTGGTAAGATAATGTTGCAGTATGACATACACTGTGCGATGGGTAAATTGTCGCCATTTTATATTTTTAATTTCACGCATATGTGGTGCTTGTTTTTGATTTTGTCAACTGCACAGTATAGTAGAGTCAGTTGGGCACCATATGTGAGAATAAAATCTCTATGATGCAATTCACCCCACCAGAAATTTGAAAGCAGCATGCTTTGCAATCACACCGGAAGCTTTAATACAGACATTTCAGAGTATTTGCTGACACACAAATACTCTGAAATGTCCGTCCTGTCTGTGGACAGTGTAGAGGATTCAGAAAGAGTTGGATGAGTCTAATGGTGATTACGAAGGTATGGCAGCTTGGAAAACTCCCTCTGATCATTCTGATATACAAAAATAGAAAGGGGTGTAAGATAAGGATGTGTCTTGTCACTGAACTTATTTAAACTATACAGCAAGGCAATCCTGAAAGAATTAGTAGTCCTATCAGGATTCATTATTGGTGACCACAATCTTAACAATATAAGATATGCAGATGACACAGTGCTGATAGCAGACACGGAAAAGAAACTACAAAATCTCCTACAGAAGATAGTCAAAAAAAGCATAGACTACAAGACAGAATGCATGGTTAGCAGCAAAAGGACAAGACCAAAATGCAAATTACAAGTCAAGAATACTAAAGTCAAGTTGGTACAGAGATTTAAATATCTGGGAAGTGTTCTAACAGAGGATGGAAAGTGTGACACTGAGATGCAAATAGGAGAACGAGGAAGGCTTAAAATGAATACTGATACAAATATTAAGAAAATCCCAGGATGCCTTTACTAACCGAGATAGAAAAGATTGTATCCATGTACACTGCTTATATACACAGCTCAGGTCTTAGCTAAGAGCTAATAAATAGGAGTTGTCCTTTTCCTAGACTGGTTACCAACCAAAGCTAAAGAGCCCAGTTTGCTCTACTATTTAACTAATAGCTGGGAGTTAAACAATAATAAAAATAAAAAAAACATCAGGAAATTTTAATGTTTTTTTAAAATTACAAATTGTAATAAGTTTATGGAGCCCACAAATTTTTTTATCATGACTGTTAATTCTTTCTTTCATTTTTAAGTTACTGTAAGGTTTTTTAAAATTGTGGGAGTGCAGATGTTTTAGTGGTTAACATTACAGAGAAAGCACTTGGTAGAGTTCAATCTCTACGTGAAAGAGGAGCATTCATGCATTGTCAAAAGGCATAAATTCACTTCCCCCTTTATAGCTATGAGTAAATAGGTAACTTTAAGTAGTTTAACCCCGCAAGGCAATTCATATTATGCATTGAACGAGCAACCCAGTCCACAGAACTTCATTTGTTACTGCTGGTATTGCAGCTAAGTGCTCCACAGGTAGTTGAGTCAGCAAGAGTTAACAAGATAAGTTTTTAAGTTAATGAATTAAGATAACATTGACAAGACAAAATTAAAATTTTTTTAAGTGTTTATATATTTAAGTGGCTTTATTGCCTTGCTTGGGGTGAAATGATTAAAAAAAACAATAAAAGACTACAACACTATCCATGTCTCCACATACACAAACAGATGTTGGTTTATCTATGCTAGTCTTTTTTATTGTATAATTTTGTTTAATCTGAGTATCTTTCATTGTGGGGATGGGAGGTATTCTATTCTTTACTCTGTAATTAAACATGTAGAGTAATTGGCCATGGTTAAATGTAAAATAAATGATAGAACTGTCCAACAAACAGAAGTGACAAAGTTTGCAATAACAAGAAAAAACAGAACAAAGCAAAAATAATATAAAACAATCAAACAATATATGAAAGGCAAATTAACAGTAATAAGGCAAAGCAACAGTAATATGGTAAAAAGTTCACAAACTAAGAATTGGGGTTGGCATACAAGAGTAAGTTTGGATAAGTGAACATACTTCAAGACAAGACAGATCGGGACTGAGTCATTTGAAACCGAGAACCAGCCTATTTTATTGGCTAGGAAGCAATCCCAGCATGCATTTGGGGAGGGGAAAGTGTTTTGCAGTGATTCCATACAGGAATTGAAACCAACATCACATACCTTTCAGGCTTAATTTTTTTTCTCAAAGCCTGCTTGTTGATTTGTTTACAAAAAACTTGATCCCAACATTCTGCAGTATTAAATTCTATCTCCTTGCTATCTTAACATTATTGTTTTTACCAAGTTGTATGATGTGGTTTCAATTGTTTTTTTCAATCTGATTTACTTGTCATTGTTGCTGCCTTTTTTTTCCCCCCCTCTCTTCATAGGTTAATAACACATGATCATTTTTTAATGTAGGTTACTATATTCTCCTGAAATAGCACAAGACTCAAGCTCTTATTTTATATTGTCATCAATTGGCAGCTTCTCAGCTGTGTCACTAGAGTGTAATGGATAGCAATTCTGGATGAGAAATCAGAAAGCCAAGTTTGAATTCCAGTTGAGTTTGTTACATTCACTTATACACAAATACTCTTAGGAAAGTCATGAATCATTCCAGCTGCAGGTTAAATAGTAAGACGTGTAACTCAAAAAGTCATTGTTATCTCCAAAAGATTTTGTTAATGTGCTATTCACTCACAAAAACAAAGGAATTATTCTTACAATCCAAAAATATATTTCGACTTTAAATAAACCACAAACGGTTGATAATCAATAAAAAAAAAAAATCAATGCCTGTTTCTCTTGCTCATTGCTGTAGACATCTGAACCTACCTATCTACTAAGGAATTATAACCTGAGGAAGGGATCCAGAGTCAAAAGGTTTCAGTTAATTACTGGCTTCTCTGTCCCCAAAAGGCCAACTATATTTCATAATATTTGTTGATCCCTCATAGTAATAGCAAATGTCATAGTCTTATCCAAATTGGTAAAGTGATATTCCAGTTAATGAGGCTCCTATAGATAAGGAATATGACTTTCAATCTCAAGAGTTCTTACTTCCTAATCCATTACGACACTCTTAAGCATCTTTCAGTTGCTCTCACCAGAAAAATATTGCTCATCAGTCAGTCACAGTTATGTGTCAGATGTCATACATGTTTAGGCAATCATGTATCTTTCGATATATGACTGACGAGGCAGATTTTTTCCCACGGTAGGCTGCCATTACCAATTGTCATCCAAGGCTATAGAACCTGGTCTGTCCTGCTATTTACCCATAGCTGAGAGAAGAAGAAGAGGATTCATACCTTTCTCAAGGGTATTAGCACATAAGTGAATGTAATGGATTCGACTGGAATTCGAACTCAGCTCTCCGATTCCTAAATCCAAGTCACTATCCATTACTCCACCAATCCTCCCCAAAGTCAAAAACCAAGAAATTATCTTTTTCACTGTGATGCGTTAGAAGCCCTTGTTAAAGTGCAAGATAAATAACATGATTGGAATTAATAAAGTTTTCAATGAAAAGAAACATGGTCAAAAAGATGAAACGGCAACAATCACGCAAACAAGCAAACAATATAGTTAAAGCAAATCAAAATTGATAAGAAAGCAAAAGAATTCATAAACAAGGAGTTGGTGTTTGTACACAAAGGCAAGGTCAACCAAGCGAACACAGTATGCCTGCCGAGTAGTTAAAGCAGATCTGGACTGAGTCATGTCAAAATGCAAAGTGTCTCATTTTATTGGCGAAGAAAAATATCCCAGCATGCATTCTGCATCCTTCTGACTATAAGAGGGGGAGGGGGGAACTTTTACAAACATTCCCATCCCCATTTGGGGAATCAACACGCTGCCTCCTGAGTTTACATTCTAATGTATTATTTTGTTTGGTTTGCTATTATGATGGTGTTCATCTGTCTCTTGTTCACTTGGAATACCACTGAGATATTTATTTGTTCAGTTTCTCTACTCAATATGAAATGTCTGATTCCTTTTTTATACTTTACAGTGTGAAGCATGTTGTGTATGCATAGATCAAACAACAGCTGACTTGGAATTCAAGGAACTTGTCAACATTCTGTGGAATTGGTATTCGGCCTTGGGACTGCCTATTAGGTAAATACATTATTAATGCAATCTCACTCTATCTATAATTTATTATAATACAATCTCTCTCTTGGTATTTTACTGCAGATACAAGTCTGAAATACATCTCTCTCTGGTTTATTGATTTGTAAGATGTAACAAATAAATACCAATGATTTATTGCCAGGTTTAAGTGAATGAGAATCATGACTGATGTCATTCTTGAGATGTGATGTTCAATTTAAATATTTTTATTGTGTGCCATTGATTTCTTCTTTCATGGAGGCTTATGGCCATATCATGTGAAAACACTGGTTCTCATACAATCACCAAAGTTAAAGCAATGCTGAGCCTGGTCAGTACCTAGATGGGTGACTGCTTGAGAATACAAGGTGCTGTAATTTTAGATGGGTAGGTGGGGTGTAATAGATAACGGCTCAGAATTAGAAATTGAAGAGCAGAGTTGCAGTCAGTTTTATTATGTTCACTTACACACAAATACCCTTGGGAAAGGTATGACTCCACCTCTTCTACCCCCCAGCTATGGGTTAATGAATAGGACTTGTATCAGTAAATCATTATTATTGACCAAAATAATTCTAACAGTGTAAAAAATATATTCTGGCTTTAAATAACCTGCAAAATGTTGATAAGCCATAAAAAATAAATCCTTCTTGTTTTGTGTAGAGAAAGTAGATCTAAAAAATGCTTAAGTGCTCAAGAACAAAAAGAAAATGTATGAATTCACTTTCATCATATGTTTAGATTTTATTACCATTCTCATCGTCACTTTTTAAAATAATAAACATTGCAGAGGAGTGAAGGTAGTTAAAATAATAGCGGTGTGAAGGGAAAAGCCACCATTTTGACACACCATTTTTTGTGGGTAGGAAGGTTAAAGATTGCCGATGTTTTTAAACTAATTATATGCAGACTATTGATAGTTGAATTTAGTTTTAAGCAGTCGTAATGGCTGGGGAAAATTAGTCTCTGGATATAACCAATGCTGTAATTAGCTAATAATATTTATGAAAGATAGAATAACCAAGAATCCACTTCATATTAAATAATTCCTGTAATTGATAAGCTCAGACTGTTGTCTCCACCTTAATTGTTATATTTATAATGTTTCTGGGATGAGGAATTATTATTTACCTTATTTCAGACTATCATTCACATCTTGGTGGCTATATTCACATGCATTATATGAGGATGAGCTGAAAAGTTCATAGGCTGACTTTGAAAGAGTGATGCTAGAGCTGCCGCATTTTCTTATTTCATAATTAAATTAAATATACAATTACTTTGAACACAAGGCCTGAAAATCATAATAATTAGTCTCAATAAAAATTTAAACTTTTAACTTACAATTTTTGTCAAGGTTGACAATGGGGCTGACAACATTTTTGCTGCAGCTGCTGCCTCACCAGGTAAATTAATTAAGGGACTAGCATTTACTGAAGGGCTTGGTCACCCACATCATTTTTGTTAGTCATTTTGGCATGCCATTTATGCAACACTTTATCCAGATAGTGATAAGACAGAGTACAGGGCGAAGAAGGTTCATGCCTTTTCCAAGAGCATTAGTGCACATTGATCATAAACGGTCTCAGCCCAAACTCTAACTCGGTTTGACATTTTTGTTATCTCTGCTTATTTTGTTACTTCACACTTCTATGTCAAAGGTGCAACAAAACCTAAAACACTTTAGAATTGCGTAAAATGTAAAAATGGTATTGGTTTTGAAAATTATAAGACTTTATGTAAAATGTAATGAAAAATTATTGTTTTGAAATATACAGAAAATGAATTAGACATATCTACTTTCCTTATTGGTTGGTTCTTATATTTTACGAATTTTTCTTTTTTTTTTTTTTTTTTTGGCTTTTCAAGACTTGTGCTGCAACCAGCTGCTGGTCTTCAACTTTCTGAGATGAAGAAAATAGTCATTGAAGCCTGGGCACCAAGTCTGCAGAAATATGTTCAGGTAATGATAAAATTACTCCAAGAATTGTTTGATCTTTTATTCTTTCTCTTGTTTGGCACACAATTTTGATTAATTTATGCAGTGAAATTGTTATGGTTGGCTTATCTTGTAAATACATTCTCATTCTCCACACATTGCAAAAAGCTGTTAACTGATATTGATATATTGGTAATAGTAATATTAGCCGTTTCCTTACAAGGAAACATTTGGCATTCACTGACCAAATAGCCAGTATTGCTTTTGGTTGAAATTTATAAAATCTTTCTCTTAAAACAATCTTTCATGAAAATACATTTCTCAAGTCCAGTAGCTGTTATCACTCCTTCCAGTATTGATGGGGGTTTTCTTCTTAATCTTTTATTTGAAGTAGTGTGGAATGTCAACATATTGATTATACCAATATTTTCTTTTCAAGTTACACGTGCTATCCATTTTAGTTGTTGCCACTGTTGGTAGTCCTTAAGTGAGGTGGTTTCTGTTATTTACTACAGTTTTTTGTGGTTCTCTAGCACCAATCCACAATGTCCGAAGAAGGATGACTTTTGCCAGAAATGCATAGGGTTTATTTGCTCAGAGCCTTTTTTCACTATTAATCTTAGAAAGCGCTTGTAGACAGCTGACAGTTTAGAGATTTCTGAACGGGTTGGACAACAACAGCATCAGTTAAATCTTTTAAAAGCATATATTAATTAGTATAATTAGTTTATAATTACTTTTTATTGTTCACTATTTATATCGAGGAAGATTGTTAAAATGTAAAACAAGACTTAATAAAAAAAATAGAAATGTGAAGAAATTATATCAGAAAATATTTTTTTATCAATGAGAAACCTCTCAAAAGATTATATTTGTTTTTATGTAATGCACATTTAAGTTTATGTAATGCAGTATAGATTATATAATGTTTATGTAATGTTACTTATGTAACATAGCTTATGTAATTAGTGTAATGTAGGTTATATAAAGCTTATGTTGTTTATGCAATTCAATGTAACTTATGTAATGTTTATGTAGTGCAATACAGATTATATAATGATTGCATAATATAGCCAATATTTTTCTTATGTAGAATGTTTTTCTTATAGCCTATGTAATGTAATATACCTTATATAAGGTTTATAAAACATAGCTTATGCAAAGCTAATACTTACGTAATGTGATATAGCTTATGTAATCTTATCTAATGCCCTACATATTATATCTTTTAATGATCCTAGCTGTTCTGACAGTTTTCAAGTGCTGGTTATTAGTTCCTCCTCTATCTTCAGTTTTAAACATTAACTAACTGATGATTGTCCATTCCTAGAATCAACTTTCTATTTTCTAGAAATAAGTTAACATCTTTAAAACACTTAGATATTGTTTGCTTTCCTCCCACTGCCCAAATTCTTCAAGCTGCTTCAGTCATTTTGAGTGCCAGTTTCAAATAATGCTTCCAACTGGCAAGTATTTCTATACTTGTATCTACCATTATAATATCTGAAACAAAAGGTACAACTCTTATATTGATAATGATAAGATATTTATGTTAATAATAATAATAATAATAATAATAATAGTGATGATAAATTAGAGCCATAGATAGTTGTTAGATGTGTACCTGGAATAAACCTTGGCAAAAAAAAAATGTCTGTAAAAACAAAAATACAATTGATGCTCCCTAATATAAAAGTTTTAGCTTATGCCATTATTATTTTTTTTCTTTTTATGTGCCATGTCCTTTCAGGACATAGGCGATAATGGCTCTCCACCTCCTCCCTCTATCTCTTGCAGCACTCAACAAGTTCCTTCCCTCTGCTTTGTCCCCCAGACCACATTCTGTCATCCACTTGCTTAAGCCCGCTAGGTATGTCATGTGTTGTTTTCCCTTGTCTCTCTTTCCCTCTCTTCAACCCGTGAGTATCAGATTCTCCAGGCCCTCCTTCCTCATTATGTCCCAGAAACTTCAGCTGACTCTACCTGATATTAAGTATAAGCCTAGTCTTTGTTTGCAACATCTTTAAGATCTCATCGTTGCTCACACGCTCGGTCCATGCTATCCTTAGCATCCTTCTGTAGAACCACATCTCTGTTGCCTCGAGTCTCTTCTTCATCTTTGAGGAAATCGTCCAACATTCGCTGCCATAAAGGAGGACAGATGTCACGTAACAGTTCAGTATTCTTTTCTTTGTTACCAAAGAAACCCTCTTGTCTCGCAGTACTCTGCCCAGCTTTTGGAATGTGTCCTTCGCCATCCCAATTTGTCTACAGATCCTCTGTCAAAACGCTTGCCAGATATTTAAGCTTCCATGTCTGCTTGATTCTAGTGTTTCTCACCTGATCGCATTTTGGGCTCGTCCTCTTAGTGATGACCATACACTCTGTTTTCTTGTAGTTTATGCTTAGTCCTTTCTTCTCACTCTCCATCGCTACATTCTGTAGCAGATTAAGACTAAAACATACAATATGTAGTTTAATGTCTAAACCCACTTTTGTAGCAGAAGAGTTATATCAAGTTTGCATCCTGCTCTTTAAGATAAATATTTGCTTCCTACACTATTAGAGATAAATATTTGATAAATAACAGTAAATCCTTGTGTTATGGGGGTAGCACAAATACCTGCTTTTTTGTTAAAGATAAAAGCAAAACCAAACAGTCTAAGTATTTTCAACTAAATTCAAAATAGAAGGAAAAAAACAGTTTGGTTCTCCAACTTTTATAGGGTAAATATTGCATCTTATCAATTAAAATACTGTATTTGACAGCATATAAGGTGCACTTTTTTTTACTAAAAATATCTTTTAAAATTCTCCTACATCTTATATGTCATACATAGGTTTAAAATTTGTGATAGTTCGTCAAAATTAGCTACCTGGCAACTCCTATTAACTTAGACTTAAACATGGAGCAATGGAACATGTGGATGGCAATGCCTGATCACGACCTTACACTTACAGGAAGAATAAAAAGACCTGGCAATGCACAAGTCTGCAAATGGGTGAAGCAAGCTTGGGATAATATTAGACCAGAAATTGTTGCGAAATCTTTTAAAAAGTGGTGAATTAGCAATGCTCCCAATCGAACGGAAGATGACACATTATTTAATGACGATGATAGTAGTATTGAAAATGAGTATCAGAGTTTTGATAATGAAGATGACAAATTTTATGGATTTGAAGATGAATAAAATTTTAATGGTAACTGTACTGTTTTGCTCAATTGTAATAATTGCTTGATTTTTCTTTTCTTACCTTTGGATATAATAAAGTTTTTATAGGCTTGTGTTCTTTTTTTCCTATTATTTTTCATTTAATTGTAATCATGGCTTGTTTAACTAAAATAATGCCTCATAAATATAGCCTAGGCTGTACCATTTACTATTAATTTTACTAATTACTAATTTTTTCTTGATTTTTCCCTGCTGAAATTGGGGTGTGTCATATACATCCGTGCGTCTTATATGCCATCAAATATGGTAATAATTTACTGTTCCCAACGGTTGACTTGCTGAGGTGTATTTTTATTTTTGTTTAAACATACAAGGTTTATACTTTAAATGCAGTGATGTTGCCATCTTATAAAGGTAGAATGATAGATGTAAAATACGATTATACAATTTAAATGAAGTGATCGAAGAGTGATAATCTCTCATTGAGAAATGTTTGATCACTTTATTATATACAAGTAAAATTTCTGGTCATAGCAAGAGTTAAAGGTAAACCTCTGACTTTAGATTTAAATTTTTCACTTTTTTTTTTGTCACCTTTCAGGTTGGCTCTGTGAGCAGTACAGGAATATACGTCAGTCAACGTTTGATGATCTTACACTCAAGAATGAATACACCTCCTCAACCTGTTCATCTGGTATGTCCCTTTCAAGTTTGCTGATCCTTATGTTACTACAAAAAGAACAGGTTTACATTAGTGGAAAGCTAAATTCAAAGAGCTAACTTAAAACAAACATATTTTGCTCCGTTATGCATTGTCCAAGCATTCAACGAACTTTTCATTGTACTGAAAAGAGGTCATTTTGAGTGCACACAAGGTGAGACAGAAATCATAAACTCATTAATGTCCACTATCCCAAAAGTGGAATGGTAGGTTAGAGATAGAATCCTATAATATCAGATTTTTTTATAAAACTATAATACTGGATTTTTTTTAGAAACCTATAATTAATACTGTTTTTTATTTTAATTATAATTTCTACAGGATTTTATGGCGGTTATTAATGTGTTAATAACAATATAATGAAAAGTAAGCATTTATAATAAATAAACGGCAATAGTGAGTTCTCAGAGTTAACAACCTATTCAACCATGCTACAAATGTATATATACAGCAGCTGGGCACATAACCTCATGTTGCATCTCTATTCTTGTTTTCATCAATGTGCACAAAAACTGGAAAAGTTTACAAAGGAAACAAAACGTGGTAACAACTGCCACATTTATAAATCACTAACCATGTTTCTAATATGTTTGCTTGTTTATTCAGAGATACACTTACGCAGTCTTTGGCGGACAGTTAGGTAGGTAGGTGAAACTTGGGACAACTTCTGCTATAACAAACCTTCAACAAGCAAAAAGTTTCAATCTCTCCCACCACTCTTCTGTCCATCTCTACATCACAACATGTAACTGGCAGACTTAATGGGTAGCATTGGAACTACCTCAATGGACAGCCTGCCCAGAACTACCCACAATCAGACAGAAATTTCCAATATCTGGTGAAGTGTTACTTGATCCCCAAGTTTTTATTTATTTATTTTATTTATTCCCTTTTGGTCAAGTGGTGGCCACTCTGAAGACCACACTTTGCAGATTTTACTGCTGGTCATAAATCATAGAAAACACTTAAGAAGACTGAGATAAAATCATTTACTATCCTCTTTGATGTGCATGTCCCAATCACAGCTGCAGTATCACATGAATAATCAAGCCACACAGAAAAATAATATGACTTTAATTATATTATTGCTGCAAAATCATAAACATTCGCTTGAGTGCATTTAACAACTCATTTTCTTTACAGAGTATCACATCTCCTTACCTAATTCTGCATGAAATGAAACAAAAATCCAATTAACTATTGAGTATGGACGTTGATGTAGAACTCATGACTGTTTTCTCCTGAATGATGTATTGTTATGCTGTAAGATGACACAATTTCTGTTCTCATGCCTTACACCATTTTTTTAATGTCCCTTCAGGATTAGCTCTGTAAATGTTCACCAGTGCCCTCACACAGTCTTTCACTAACTGCACAAATTACCTTACATTGTGTCTTAATTCTTATTCGCATCAGTGTTCACCTAACCCAGGAAAGGCACAGTGGTGAAAGTATGACGGGTAAATTGTCGGCATTTTATATTTTTAATTTTGCGCATGCACATTGCTTTTGATTTTGTTGACTGCACAGTAGAGTGGGGTCAGTTGGGCACCATCTGTGAGAAAAAGAACACCATGATGCAATTCACTCCAGAAATTTGGAAACTGTATGCTGTACTGCTTGGCATTTGTGCTGGAAGCTCTAATACGAACATTTCAGGGTGTTTGGGTGTCAATCTGTGGGCAGTGCAGAGGATTAGGAAAGAGTTGGTTGAGCCTAATGGTGATCTAAGGAGTAATATATATATATATATATATATATATATATATATATATATATAAAAACAGACCACTTTAAGGTTCCATATAATAAATTATTTCACCACAGGCCTTTTAAAGGACAGCGAATCATCAGATTTTATTTCCAAATGTTGAAACGAAAAATGAAAAGAAATTTACACATTTATGACGGGCAGTAATAAGTAAACTAACGAAGTGAGGGAGTTAGGAGGGTGAAGGGGGTAGAGAGACATGATTGAGCCAGATGTAACACTTCTATTCTTTCAACTGTAAATTTTTTGAGGAAAACCAGACATTGACACATTAAATCTGTTAACAGAAGTTATATATTGATACGGGAGGGGGTAGGACAAAAAGGCATAAAGAGAAAGAGAGAGAAGTTGTGATAAAGTGTCATTAACTTTCTTTGGGATGGACACTGTTTTTTGCTTTACTTTGAGAGTTCATAAATATTATAATTTTTTATATAAGTTTGAATGTTTAAACAGTCTAAGGAATTTAATTATATCTAAGTTTAAGTTTTTTTTAAAACTTTATTACAAAAATGTTGATGATTTAATATGAAATAGTCGATTAGAAAAATATTCATAGAATTTACATTAAAACACTAAAACTTTTATTTTCAAATATGAGTTTACTTCTAGTTGTAATTGATTATTAAGGTGATATCTCTATCAGTTTGAATTTTATTCATGAATTTAATTAGCGACTATTTTTAGATTGGTAATTTTTCTTACTTAAAATTTAGTTTTAAGTTAATATGGAGTGATATTTGAATGTAATATTAGAGATCTTGCTCTATCATATATTGTAAACACATCCTTGTAAATTTTATATACATATGTTCTTTTACATCTGCAGTCACTCATACAGGTACACATGTACTGATATACATGGGTAATTTCATGTATTAATACCTACATATATCTTTTTAAATGGTTCCGCATACTTACACACACATATATATATATAGGTGTGCCCTTAGAATTCCCTAAAAAAAACTTCTCTAAAAAATATTAGGTAATGACTTTAGTATTCAATTATCAAAAATCTAAATATTTTATCATTAATAATGATTATTAAAGGGTAATTCATTTAAATTATAAAAAAAAATTTTTTTAACGTATTGTAAGTGATGTAAAACATCAATAACATACCTGTAAGTCCTTTTTTCCCCCCTTCCTTTCCTTTTTAAAACATTTTTTTGCACACACCCATATATATACACACATCAGCACACATGCACACACACACATATATATATATATCTACATATGCACACATACATATATATATATATATATATATATATATATATACGCACATATCCTTATATCTAGACACCCATACACATATACACACACACACACATATATATATGTATATGCTCATACCCACACACATACACATGTAGATATACGCACATATCCTTATATCTAGACACCCATACACATATACACACACACACATATATATATGTATATGCTCATACCCACACACATACACATGTAGATATACACACGCACATACATACACATGTAGATACACACACGTAGACATATACACATATATATATACATACATATATACACACACATATATATTCACATACATACATATACACCTATACATATACACATATACACACACATATACATATACATACACACACCTTTCCACATATACACATAAATACATTCATACATACATATACATACATACACATATAAATACATATACATATATACACACATAAACATATATACATACATACACATACATAGACATATATACCTACACCCACATATCCATATATGCAGAAAATATGTCAATATTCAAACGTATCTACATTATTATATTTCACCAATATTCACCCATATTACATATACGAACTCACAAATTCATATATTTATACATATATACATACACAGATTACCCGTAATCACATATCCGTGGTATGACACACATATACCCATATATACATAACCTCGTTATTGTTGTGGAGGTTAATTCCATCTCCACCTTGGCAAATGTAAATCCAAGCAACAAACAAAAGAGGACATTGAGTAAGGGTAAATAAATCTATAACTTATTTGTATATATATATATATATATATATATATATATATAAAGACTGGTAACATTTATCTGTTGCTAAGGCAACAGGGAAAAAGAGTGGTGAAATTAGAAGTGAAATGGACATTGGTGGTGACCATCATTTTCAGTGGTGTCGCTGTCTTAGCTTGTCGGTGCTGACATCAAATGCTGGTTTGTGTTGGTCTGTTTGAATTTAGATATATATAGTTTTTAGTTGGCTTGAAATTAGGGTTTGAGTTTTTGAGCAGGAGTGCCTCTGACTGGTCATAACATATTATTTTGTTTTGGTTAAAGCAGATGTAAGCATGGGGCTGAGGCACAGAAAATGGATTTACATAGTTTGCTTTGGGCTGTCAAATGTTTATGTAGAAAATGAAAGAGGCACAAGTTCTTTAAAATATTTATTTGATATCCGTGATTATATTTACTTTGGTAACTAAACAGATAAGAGTTTTTTTTTTGTTTGTTCTTTTTTTTTTTTTAGAAAAAGTTTATTTTTCTGGTAAAATCTGGAATATGCCAGAAAGAGTTGTGCTTTGGCATATGTTGGTAGAATGCACCCGAACCTGCTATGAGAAGAAGAAAAAAATCTAAAATTTTGATTTTTGACTAATGAAAATTATTAGTGTTAATGGTATATCAATGAAGCTCAGAAGGAGAACTATTGTAATCAAGTTTCCTAAACTCCCTGAAAAGTGTGGCATGAGTAAACAAAGTGGAAGACCACCAAAACTGACAACAACTGCACAAAGACACTTTCTTCAAAAGGCTTCTAAAGAACAATAATAAAGTAAAGGCCTCTGGAAATACCTCCAGCTAAACACAATTTCCAGATGCATATGACAAGCATCAAGATGAATTTTATAATTTAGCTTGAGCAAGAAAGAAGACATAATCTCTGACACAACTTTATAAAAAAAATGCACTGAATGGGTGAATGAGTAAGTTATTTGGGGCAATGAAAAATGGGGTGATGAAAAGAATTTACATGGTCCACATAGGATAGAATCTTACTGGCATGATTTACATAAAGAAACACAGATATTCTCAAAGAAACCATTTGCCGGTGGCTCTGTTTTGATTTGGGAATTTTTTCTACAAAAGAAAGATTGAATTAATCATGATAAACAGTTGACAAAATACACTAAAGTACATTAAGGTCTTGTTATAGTGAAAGACACCTTGTCTAGATAATAGACTCTCCCATCTATTATAAGTAGGAGTCAGTAGGAGTTGAGGAAAAAAGTAGTCAGCGACCACAACTCGATTACTCTGCGTAACACTTTATTACAAGTTCCTAACGTTTCTGTACGTTTAACCTATTTAGGACGCATTTTAGTCCGAATACAGTTTCCACTAAGGAAATAACTCCACAACAGGTCTTTAAAATCCCTTTTGTTTATCCCCATTGCAACCATGAATTCATATTCAAGCAAAACAATGCAGTCATCCATATAGAAAAAGTCATCACTGAGTGAACAGCAAAGACTCTCGACCTAAACCCTTTTTTTTTTCACCCTAAGCAAGGCAATAATGCAACTAAGACACAAGGGGTTACTGGGTGAAAGAGAATGAGAAGAATTTAGTGAAGAGAAAGGACAATAAAAGAACAGGATTCAGGAACAGAGAAGATAGAAATTGACATTGCATTTAAATTCTTGAAGAACATAAGTGGAAGAATTCCACAAGCAAGAAGTGTGAGAAACTATTATAATAGAACTTACAGTGGGAAGCCATGTCACATAAATCTTCCTGGAGGAGATCCTACATTCCCACCATCTACATCACCTAAGTATAATGAGGAAATCCACTCCAGTGAGGCTCAAGACACATACCCCACTATCATGTTGCTGGTGGCTGAACAAGCCTCTGGTACTCCTCCTGAAAAATGGGTGAACAATATGTTGCAATCGAGATGGACGACTACTAACAGTCAACTCAAATTGTTAATCCCTGATGTCTCTTCCTGTCCACCAGGCCACGATCTACAGCGAGGTCATTGGATCAAGCTGAATTGTCTCTGTTTGAGATACAAGGCTTTCAAGAACGACATCAGTCATACAAACATCTCAAGCTATACTTGCAAGGAACTACAAACTATGCAACATGTCTTCATGTTTGCAGATGTGAATATGCAAGGCAGTGTGAAAGAATTGGTTACAAACCTGTAACATGGATATCTGAATGTCTGAATTGCTTTCTTACACTGTTCTTTATACATGTTCTTTATACATGTTCATTATACATGTTCTTTATACATGTTCTTTATACATGTACATACATTTGTGAATTTGGTGGTGTGCTGCCTCTGCTCATATGCAAACAACAACTGTGCTCAAGGGAGGTATTTTCCAACAGACGAAACCAAGATTTTCTGTATCAAAACTACTTGGAATGAAATTCCAGCTGTGACACTCAATAATCCATTTTCATCAAGACAAAACAGATGTTCTACAAATAAAAGGAATGCTCAGCATGTATTATGAACAGCATAACTTATGTTAAAATATAAATTTTTGTAAGCTATTTTAGATTTTCAATTAATGTTTTCAGAACTGGTGATTTCAATAGTGAAAGTATCATCAAATTTCAAGTATCCTAAAGAAAAGTCAGAATCAAATTTATGGGATGCCATATTTATTACCATGCCATTATATATATATATATATATATATATATATATATATATAATTTTAAGGTATGCTATATTTATGGGTAAAAAATATGTGAGAGAGAGAGAGCATATGTAAATGTAAAAGTGGACACTGATGTAAACACAAACAGCAGTGACTGTCAGTTTCATGCTTCAATGCTGTCTTCATAGCCTGATATATATATATATATATATATATATATATATATTATATATATAATAAAAAGGCTTAAACACTATGGTCCATGGTCATAATTTATTCCATTGGAATCGTGAAAACGATCCAATTCATCAGACCTACAAATTCAAAAAGAAAACAGAAAAAACAACTCCGGGAAAAAATAAATAAAATTTAGTGAGAGTGTATGTATGAGAGTGTGGAGTGAATGAAAGCCAAAAGGAGGGGTAACAGACGAGAGAAGAACAGGAAGGTCTAAAGATGAAGGGGGATTAAGATTTAACAGAGATATATATTAGTTGCTCACTGTAATGAGTCTGACCACAATTATGACATAAAATTACTACTCTAGTTATAATAGAAAATAATTCACTAAGATGGAAATGTTTAGAAAGTGCTTTAATTGCTAGTTCATTCATAATAAATTTCTGTCCAGGTTCTTACGATGTTTCACCATTCTTGGCAGATTCTCTGTTATCACAATGTATGATATTTAATAACAAAGATGATAGAAACAAAACAAAAAATAATCCAAATAAAACTGGCTAGATTATAGACCCAAAACACATAAAAATATTTTTTTCTAAATTTAAAATTCCCAGCATCTTTCACTTTTGCACATGTGTAGTTGCATCAACATAAACAAACTTAATCCAATGAAGTCCTAAGGGATGAAACGTGTCACACAAAAACTTTTTCCGCTTTGTCATACACCTTTCCTCCAAAACTGTTCTTGATATATAAAAATGTATATATCATTATCTCATATATATGAAGAAATATAGTCTTAAAGTGTGCTATATTTATGGGATAAAGTGCTCAATATCAGAGATAGAGCATGTGTAAATATAAAAGTGAACATAGAAGTCAACACTTAGAGGCGACAGTCTGTTTCATGCTAGATGCAATTGTCAGGCCACCGATTGGCCTGACAATTGTATCTAGCATGAAACAGACTGTCACCTCTAAGTGTTGACTTCTATGTTCACTTTTATATTTTTATTTATATATATATATATATATATATATATATGCAGGTGGTGCAATGATTAGCAGCTTGGAACAAGAAAATACCAGTTAAGTTTATTACATTCAATTTCATATAAATACACTCTGGAAAGTTATGAATCAACTGCTTCTTCTCTCTATGGGTTAAATAGCAGGACTTACTAGGCTTCTTAGCTTTGATTGGCAGCCAGTCTAGGAGAAGGAACATTTTGAGTTCAATGCCTGAGGAGAGCTGTCTGGAGGCTTTCAAGCCTCACTGCACACCACTTTTCTGGTATAAGGTCGTTCTGAAATGTGTGGATTGTTTCTACACAAATATATAATAATCAAATTATCTGTGGAAGACTCTCCCATCAGTTATAACATATGAGGACCTAACTTATGAGCTTTTAGGACTGAACCAGCAGTCTACCCAAACACAAACATATGCTCATTTGGATTTGAGACTTAAAAACAGGAACATTACGCAATCAATAAGAGAAGTGTTTAGTGATTCCTTTGGAATACTGGAATTTTGGAAAAAAAAATTTTTGAAATTGGTAAATAAAAAAAAACAAAAAAACAATGTATCTTATTTTCTTTTAAAGTCAGATTCCAAACCAACCACGGTGATTGGAAAGGTGAATTTGTATTTCAATTTAGAAATGTTGTAAAACTAGTGAGTTAATTTTGACCCACCCTGCTTAAAATCCCTTATGCAGTTTCAGGAAATAAAAACAGATTTTGCTGGAAATAAAAAGGTCACTTATACTTAGAATCAGAAAGAGATAATTGAAATTTATGGGACAGATAGTGAGGAAAGAAAGCTTGGAAAATTTGACATTCACAGGGTTTATCAAAGGTAAGAGGGATCGGGGAAGCAGTAAGCAACCTATTGAACAAGCCTGTGTAAATAGAAAGCAGAACATGGAGTGGGAGAGATAGTAAGAAGACAAACATTGCTTAGAGCTACAGAGGATAGGAAATTGTGGAAAGACTTGATCACCCATGACATTAAGGAACATAGTACATAAAGAAGTTTGTTCAAATCCTTATAAGCTGTCCGTTTCCAGGCAACTGCTCATAAATATTTGAACAAATGTTCCATAATCTTCAATGTCATCATTGATAAAAAAAAAGCCAACCCCTTGCCTGTGTTAAATTAATATGAAACTATGTTTATTGTTTCATTTTTTCTTCCTACCAATAATCATTAAAACAAATGAAAGATTTTATGTACTTGTTTAGTAAAATGTATCCAGGATGTTGCTTTTTATTCAGCTTAACTTTGTATGTTACAAAGCTAGAAAAAGTGCTTGATGTTTAACACCAATCTGATTGGTCCTTAAATTAGTTACATCAGCAGTCTATTTTGCAATAAATATCCTGAATCTATAATCAAGATTTTACTTAGTCAAGTACACATAAAAGAATTAATTTGGGTGTTCCTTTTGAAAAAGGAAGTAAAAAAAGGCTTGTTCACTCTTGACTGCCCCATGGTTTAGGAGTTGAACTGCCCCATGTTATTTTTACAAAAAGCTTAATATTCTGACTGACCAAGTTGTAAGAATTTAATGAGAAAATTATATACTGGTTATTCAATGGAATCTCTTATTTGGAAAATCTTTGAATCTAAGAACATATTTTGTTCTTTTTGTGATGTCACCAAACGCTTGTTGCCACTTTTGTAATGGCAATGAATATTTGTTGCTACATTCATAATGCTCATTGTAGTAGAGACTTTGTAATCGCAGATACAACTATAGTAACGCCGTTGAACAATACTGTTGTCAGATACCTTTGAATAGCACTCGCACTAATAGTACTTGCTCAATAATACTCGCTCGAAAAGTAACCAATGAATAGTAATCCGTATAGTAATCCTTTGGACACCATACTAATTCCCATATATACATTTCCTTTACCATCATGTGATCTACTTATTCAAAATGGGATCGCCTGTGTTTGCTCCCTGGTGATCTGTGTTCAAACTCCAGTGTTGGCAGCAACACTTTATTCCTATATAACAGTTCTAGAGTCACATATCAAGGGGTTAATTGATAGATAGTTTCTCCTATCTTATAAAAATAGATTTTAGACAAACTGAAATAAATTTCTTTGCAGACATCATCACTATTTAGTGCTACACATATCTCCACTTTTCCATTCTGTCTCTGAAGAATGTTTCTGGTTTACTTTTGATCCAAGAGGACACAAAATCTTCAAATTCAGCATCGGATGAACATGTTGACCATCTAACTTCAGAAACCACAAGAAGTCTGATGGTATCAAATCAATGCTGTGCAAATGATGTGAATTTCAAACAACATATTATTTGCGCAGTTTCTGGATGGCAGTGCAGTTTTGTTTTACTGAAATGCAAACAAAACAAAATTTACCCTTTCAATCTTTATTCATACTTGTACAACCATTACTGTTTTGCATACAACTGAATTTCAATTGGCACTCAACTTTCTAATGGCCAAAATTCTATCACTCTTCATACTCTTGACTACTCAATGTTGTCACACAGATGACATGAAATGTATTTGAACAGGACATTATATACTACCTAATACATGTTTCTATCTCCACTGTTAGCCATGCCACACAGTAGGAGCTCCTTTATATCAATCAGTTCTTTTGTTCTTATATTTAATGTTTCTATGAAAATTCTTTTATTTAAAAATCTTGTTTAAATCAAAGTTGAATGTTTCTGTTAATTCTTTTGATTCAGGTCCATGCAGAATTACTTGATGTGTCCAAGTTAATAGCTTTCTTGATGGAATATGGAAACATATCAGATGATCAGGTAAAATATCATCAGCATCCTCAAACTTTATTGGCATAATTCATATAAATGACTTTACACACAAAGTATTTTTTTATTATTAGGATGTAGCAAAAGTATTTTCATTTTTGATAAACCCTTAGACTAAGGCTTATTTCATGTACATATCTGTCCACTGTCTATGGTCTAACCATAGTCTTTCTGAAATTTATTGAATTCTGATGTTTTGGATTCTCCCTTTATTTTAAATCATAATAATGAACAACTTATGGTTGTCCACTTCTGGGTTTTATTTCAAGATGGGAAAAGTCACCACCCTTAAAATGCTTGGACCTACTCTGAGCAGTAGATTCTGATACTGTTACCTTTCATTCTACTTCCTGAATTCTATGAGTAGCTTCAGCATCTTTGAGGCCAAGTTTCAAATAATTTCTCAAAATTGCCAGTATCTCAATACTTCAGTATCTGTCTATATTTCTGAGATGAGGTATTATGTACACTATTTACATTATTCGGACTATTATCCTCATCTTTGTTGTCATATTTATTACAATGTTTCGGCCGTTGTATGCTCCAGCCTTCTTCAGATGGTTGGAATGTTGAAATGAACCCTTTTTTTCGCTCACTGGGGTAGGGTTAGTTCCACGTGCCATGTTTTAATGGATGTCAGTTGTTAATTCCCCTCTCCAAGTTCTCCACTGCCTTAACCGGGTATTGAACTCATACTCTTTGGGTTCTGTTACTGGATCTAACTAATGCCTTTATCCACTGTGCCATGTGTCCTTGTATCTGCCATTTAATGATGACAGTGCTTCATCAAAAAATTTGACAATTTAATATTAAAGAAAATCATTTTGCATTTTATTGAAACATGGTATTTTTCTCTTTGAGTTTTATTTTTGTTACAGGTTCCTACCATTTATAATTTTCATTTAGTCTACATTCTATTTTTGTTTGACTAATATATATATATATATATATGAGGAAGTTGTAAAAAGTTCTTAACCTGACCTACTTCTTTTGATTATGTAAAAAATGTTGGGCACAATCTGTGAGAAAAAGAGCACCATGATGCAATTCACTCTGCCAGAAATTTGGATATGGTGTGCTGTACTGCTTGGCATACATGTCAGAAGCCCCAATAGAAACATTTCAGATTGTTTGGGTGTCAATCTGCAGATTTGGAAAGAGTTGGATGAGTCTAATGGTGGTTACAAAAGTATGCCAACTTGGAAAACTCACTTTGATCATTCTAATGAGAAAAGAACTGCCAAATTTGTTGGTGAGGGCCTCAGACTCAACACAGAGGCCTACATCAAGTGCCTTGAGGAAGTAGTGCTACGCTGGGTCAAAAGGGTGACTGCTAGAAGACCCTTTGTCTGGCAACAGGACTCAGCACCATGCCAAACAAGCAGGAGAACTCAGTTATGGCTGCCAAACAATTTCTGTGACCCCTTACATTCAGCCACCTAACTCCCCAGACTGCAGCCCCTTTGTGTGGGGCACAATTGAGTGAGAGACCAACAAAACTCCTTGTAACACCAAAAATGAACTGAAGGCATGGATTATGGCTGCTTTCACCAACTTAAACAAAGAGATCGTCTAGAAGAATTGCAGGAGATTCCAAAGTCGTCTGTAGGCTGTGGTTGAAGCCAATGGTGATTTTATTGAATAAATTTACTCTTTAGTATTTCTAGATATTTTTGTGTAATTTTGGTAAATATATCTTTTAAAGTGAGATGTCAGTGATATTTTCATTTTTATGTAACTTAGGAGACAATTTATCCATCACATCCTGTATATAGTATTTGTACAACAGTTTTTTGATTATGCAATTTTTGTTGAAAACCAAGAAAAGTTAATTGTTTAAATTTTTTTGATTTAATTTCTTTACAATTTGGATCATTTCCCTATTTTCCAGGGAGAATCTGACCATAAATTCTCCAAAGTCTTCTGAGCATTTTCAGCTTTCATAAGCCATTATCAAAGAATTCTTGTTTGTTGATAGGGTTTCATTTACATGCATTGATGGGAATCATGTCAAGCTTATGTCTTCAGGTGTCAGTTTGTGATAGTGTCATTTTCTGCTTGTTTTATTATTTGTGAAATACATTTAGTATGTTTGTTTTTAAATTGAATGAAATTTTTATTAATTCAACAGATTCTGTTACTTAAACATTATTTTTAGGGTATACCTATATTTGAGTGGATGCTTTGTTTATTTATTAAACACTATATTTATTTATTTTTGTATACCATAGAGCTCATATTTTTCTTTAATAAGATTTTTCAAATATTCAGGCTGGTAGATAAAAATAAATATACTGTTTAATAAATAAATGGAGCATCTCCTCAAATATGGGTATCCACTAAAAATAATAAAATATATATTTATATACTTATTTTCTTTGTTTCAGTCACCTGTCTTGCCTGGAAAAAACATTTGCTGACCAAGTTTCAAATTTTTGCACTTCATCAGTATTCTGCCTAGTCAGTATAAAATGAGTAACATTTTAAAAGTTATTGGTGAAGTAAAAATTAAGAAAACTAATTTTAAAACAGATGCCATTTTTCTAGCAGGAGCTACTTATTCATATGTCATCATATTAGGAAAGTTGTATACAACTTTTTTAATATGAGCACTTTCCCAAAAGTGCATGCAGACATCACTGACTGCCCTTATTCTACCCTTCAAAAATGAGGAGGTACTGTCAAAAGAATGGATCTTTTTTACTCATATGAATGGTACTTTGACATTTTACTTAATGTGAAATTCACAAAGATTTGTGTTAATAAAAAGTGCATTTAAATAAACCAACAAGTGCTAGTTCACGCTGTAATTTTCAGAATTATTGTTCCATGGACCATCCAGACTGTTGGGTTTATTTGATATTAGACACACGTCACTTTTGCAGGATTCTTTGGATGCCAACATTATATGGTTTGGAGAATGTCAAATTTACAGGATATTTCTTTTGTAATTTTCAATCTACAAAGAATTGTCATGGTTTAATTTGTTTTTTTTTTACATTTTTTGATATAGACATATTTATAAATCACAGTATCTTTTTATATGTATATTTTGTCTTAACCTGTAACTTCTCTCTTTCTCTTCTGAACAAGCTATTCAACAGTTAAGACAGTATTTGACTTGCTAATACAGGTTGCGATAGGTAAATTGTCACTATTTTATATTTTTAATTTTGCGCATGCACACTGTTTGTTTTTGTTGACTGCACAGTATAGTAGGGTCAGTTGGGCATTGTCTGTGAGAAAAAGAGCACCATGACACAATTTACTATGCCAGAAATATTGAAACAGCATGCTGTACTGCTTGGCATTTGTGCTGGAAGCTCCGATACGAACATTTCAGAGTGTTTGGGTGTCAATTTGAGGACAATGCAAACGATTCGGAAAGAGTTGGACGAGTTTAATGGTGATTACAAAGGTATGGCAGCTCAGGAAACTCACTCTGATCGTTCTGAATTAGAGAACTTTCAAATTTCTTGCCGAGGGCCTCAGACTCAACACAGCCCTGAGGAGGTGGTGCTGCCCTTGGTCAAGAGGGTGGCTACTGGAAGGCTGTATGTCTGGCAACAAGACTCTGCACCGTGCCAAACAAGCAGAAGAACCCAGTCATGGCTGTCAAATAATTTTTGCACTTACATCACCCCTTAATTCTGACCACCTAACTCCCCAGACTGCAACCCTCTTGATTATCATGTGAGGGGCACAGTTAAGTGAGAGACCTTCAAAATGTCTTGTAACAGATGAACTGAAGGTAAGGATTATGGCAGCATTCACTACCTTAAGCAAGGAGACCATCCAGAAGAGGTGAAGGAGATTCTGAAGTTGTCTGTAGTCCATGGTTGAAGTCAATGGTGATTGCATTGAATAAATTTACTCTTTTAGTATTTCAAAATATTTTTGTGTAATATTGGTAAATATAACTGTTAAAATGAGATGTCAGTGTTTTTTTCTTTTTTACGTAATTTAGAAGACAATTTATCCAACACATCCTGTATATTATTGGTTCTTAGAATTGTTCTGCATGAAACCTGGAGTAATAATTTGAACCTAGTCTCTTTGTGCATTTTCATTTGTTAGTGTTACTGCTCTGTCTTGGTCTATTTGCTAGAGGCATTGAACACTTTGAGTTGGTGCCTGTTTTTTCGCTCTTTTTTTCTTTTCATTGCTTGCTTTTCATTGTTTTGTCAGTTTTTTTTCTTTGCTTATTCTTGGTTTCTTTTTCTTTTTATTTAGTTGTTTCAAGTTTTTTTGTTTGTTTCGCAGAGTTGTATTTAGATGCTTTGCCAATAGTTTGTTTTGTTGCCTTTATTACAATTTTCTGGGAGAAAAGCACACACAATCTAGCATTCTGAAATGATGGGCTCCAAACCAGTCTGTCCTCCCAATTTCCCTCAAAACTCATGATACAGTTTTCAGGCACTTCCCAACAATACCACACCCAGGGTTTGACTCCCCAGGCTGATATTATCAAGAAGTTACCCCGTTGACAAATTAACGATAGTGAGATTCGAATCCAGATCTCACTGTCAGAATTCTAACAATTTTACCAATTGACCATGTACCCACATAATTTTATTTGTTGATGTTAATGATCTATCTCTTGATATTAAGCACTTTAATTTAAGAGAGCTTGCCTTAAAAGCATTATACTTCAGAAATACATTGGTCAACCATTTTTTTTGTGAAACACAATTTTTATTATTTTATTATAAACAATATACTCTGACAATAAATATATATATATATATATATATATATATATATATATATATATATAACAATATATACACACCCAAAAATCTTAAATTCGGTCTTGGAAGATAAGTGTGGATTTGTAAACACTGACTAATATTACACGCTCTTCTCTGAATTGAGCACTGTTGGTCATTGGCGTGTTTATTCATAAGTAATGTACTTATGAATAAACGAAATTTGCCTTTCTTTCAACCGTGCGCCAATGCTTTAGGAGGAAAATCTCTGACTGATGCCAAATCAGTCAGTTTCAGTCCCGGCTTGAAGCAATCAGATGTCTAGCCACACTGATGAGCTGCGAAACAGTCTGTCTGTGGATGACAATATATATATATATATATATATATATATATATATATATATATATATATATAAAACAGTTATTGGTCAGAGTTGAATTAGACCAGGAAACAGTTATATTAAAAAGTGCTCAGTACACATATAAAGAAAATAAAAATTTAACATGCAGAGCTTTTAAATTTAAAAAAAAAATTAGATCAGCCAATCATACTCCCTTGGGAATTGAAAGAAAAAAAGAAAAATCTGATTGGAAAATATTTTTTTAAAAAAAAAGCAAAACTTACAGCAATTGTAGTGATATCTGTAAACTGTGTCAAGAAGAAAAGTTAACAATAACATTTTCAGACCCAAAAAATCTACTGAATGAAAAATAAAAAATAATGACACAATGCATACACACTAAAAAGTACTTTTTAAATCCGTACAAACCAGGATGAAAGTATGTACATTTTATTTACTCCTGGTCCAATACAATTTTAATACTCTTGCTCTTCTCCTTTCCTTCTATTACACTTCACGTTGCGTGTTTATATATAAATAATAAAGCATCAGGAAATCATTTGGCCTGAATCATCTGAGGATACTGAAAGGTTGAAACCAAGGTAGCATTATTGAATGATCTCCTAATTTTTTTAAATTCTTATATATATATATATATATATATATATATATAATTTTGTGATATCAACGAACACTCATTGCCACTTTTGTAATGTCAACAAATATTCAGTCACATTCGCAATGCTCATTGTAGTAGAGACTTTGTAATCGCAGATACAACTATAGTAATGCCATTGAACAATACTGTTGTCAGATACCTTTGAATAGCACTCGCACTAATAGTACTTGCTCGATAATACTTGCTCAAATAGTAACCACCAAATAGTAATCTGTATGGTGAATAGTATAGAAATAGAGGATAGTGTAGAAAGAGTGATCTGTATAATAATAGAGGATAGAATAGAAATGATGATCATTTAGATGTCATACTTATTCCCATATAAACATTTTCTTTAAGGTCAGGGGATCACCTGTGTTTGCTCTCTGGTGATCTGTGTTCAAATTCCAGTGTCAGCAGTGACACTTTATTCCTATATATATATATATATATATATATATATATATATATTAAAATAATAAGAAAGAACAGTAAGATTTATAATTTAGTGTTCTTAGCAGTTATTTTCATTTTTAAAAAACAGTGCTTGGTACAAACAGTAGAACATAATATTATAATTATTTTCTTTTTAAAAATATGATTTTGTTGCAACACAAAAATTTCTATGTTTCAAAACTGAAACTAAAGTTGTAAATTTAGTTATAAAAATTAAACTTAAAATACAGAGTTTCGTTCCATTGTCAAGTGATGTTAGGAATAACTTACATAATTTATAAGCACAGACAATCTTAATATTTTGAGTTGTTACAGTTAAGGAAAATTCAATCTATTTTGATTAGGGGTGGTTGGGTTTTAATTTCCATAGACAACTTGTGTATCAAATGTATGTTACTTACAAAGTCAGGTTAAGTTTAGGTAGGGTGGGAGTGTCTGCTCACAAACATAGACATCCATTCAGTTTTCATGTCACAATTTATACATTTCTGTTTTATGAGACTTACATAAAAAAGGTGGTAATTTGTTTTCATATCTTTAACCAATGTTTTTCATATTGTGTATTTTCTCCCCTTTATTTACCTTGACAACACCAGTAATTTGTTGTGATGGGGTGGTTATGGATACAAAGTTATACAAAAACTACAGGAATTTCTTAGTAACCCAAAATCTTTCCCACCCATTTATTTCTTTATTGTCTCTTTTTATAACTTTTTGCAGATTTGGAGCAATATTTTTTTTTTATCTGTATTAAATATCGTAATTAAATTTTATATAAAATATTAAAAAATGAATATTAAAAATTCTAAAATACTTTTTTTAATTTTTTTTTTTGTAATGATGTAACAGTGTTGTGTAGACTTTGGATGTCAAGGAGTCTACAATAGGTGGCCAGTTAGAATAATTTAATTTGAAAGGCTAGGTAACTAAGCTAGGTAATTTGGATTTTACTAGTATGCCAGAAGTACTTCAGGGCCTTTTTTTTTTTTTTCCACTTAAAGTAGAATTTGCAATTTTAAACTAAAAGCCCAGAGAAAGTAATATTTAAACATAAAATGTTGACAAAGAAAACAAATCAATTTTCAGGATGTTTACCTTGGAGGAGATATCAGGTCAGATTATGACCTTCTGGAGCTCCTAGGCTAATGAAATTATGTGCCCCCCCCCTCCTCAGACAGAACTACCTGTTTTGAATATTTTTTACTCGTGATATAGTTTAGCAACATTTACATAGCTATTCTAGTTTATTTAAGGAATTTACAATAAGTTTATTTCAAGCTATCTTTTGTTTGTCTGTAAAATACAATAGAAATACACCACCATTTTAGCATTATGGAGATAACACAAGATTACTTCCTGATAATGTCATTAATTTTTAAAAAGCTTGCTAGTAAGAGATGTCAGTGTGACTCAATAGATAAAAACTAAACAGAGATTTCCATATGAACAAAATGATGGATCACTGTTTGTTGATCATTGATTTTTCATCCATGGGATACTTTCATGAGAAAATAGAAAATATACTGGTTTGAATTTATATGGGCAGATAGAAAATTGGATGCTGGGTAAAATTATAACCTGTCCAGATAATGTTAGTTGGTAACATAGTTAGTATAAACCTATTGCTGGTAAGAGGTTTTTCAACCAATGATCCTTGAAGTGCACTTAAATATGACAAATTTGGAGAAGTTTAGAAAAATGATAAATTAGGTGTTTTTGATAATTAGATTTGCCCCAGACTAGCCATTCTGGGTTTTCTCAAAACCAGCCAGTTTTAGTCCTTGGACAATTGTGGCTCAGTCGCCAGGAAAAACACTGCAAGTTGACCTCACCACCCACTTCATCACCTACTTTACCCCCATTCACCCAAAAGATACGTCCCAAGAAGAATTAGTCAACTGAAGATTTTGTTTGCTGATTAATGATCTAGTGTAAGTGTTATAAACCAAGTTTGTCTGCAGGCCCAAGATTAAAGTTCCCTGATTGAATTGTTGACTACCAATCAAAAATATGCAACATTGTTGTTTTTGCAATATTTTTATGAATGATGCCAACACCCAAGAACTCCCCAATCAGCGGAATTAGTCTATTGCATTCACTTTCACAGAAATACCCTTGAGAATGGCATGAATCTGTCGCTTCTCCTAGCTATGGGTTAAATAGCAAAGTAAACTGGGCTCTATAGCCTTGGGTGGCAACCAGTCTAAGACAATTGAAACTCTGAATTCCAAACTGTGGAGAAGGCAATGGGAAACCATTCCACTATCTTTCCCAAGAATACATCATAATAAACAGATAATAAAAGAAAAAGAATCTAGTGGAGAGCCATGATTGTCTAAATCTTGAAGAAACATGGCATATAAAAATGGGAGAAAATTTAGTAATAAATCTCATGTTATTACTTCTACAAGAGTTGGTTGTCTCTCCTGGAAGTCATTTTCCGTTTAGCCTTCTTTAATTCCTGAAGCTATTTCATCTGAATCTTCCTCAGATTGAAACTTAAACACTACATGCCTGGGGAAGATTGACAAACTACAGCGATGACATAGACAGGTTATGGCTATAATGATGGACAAAATCATTTTTACTTTTTAGCTTCTAGTTTTATCAAATACAACACATTGCCAATTTTACAAAGAACAGCAGCATTCTTCATCTGATTTCTTAAAAATCAGATGTGATCTTATCTGTTTGAATTTCTGGGATGAAGAGTTATTATTTATATTCAGACTAATGTCCTTATCTTTGTTATGATTATCACAACATTTTCACTGTTGCACCCTTTGGCCTTCTTTCATCATAGTAATCAATATCCTATGGGAGCTATTAATAAATAAATTAAAAAATATGACAGCAAATCTTCAACAGTTGCAACAGTAAAAAAAAAAAGTGTCAGCAAAAGTGATCAAGCATAACAGCAGCTGCAGTAAGCAGAGGAGAAGGTTTATGGCTCAAAGTTCTAGGTTCAGGATTGTCCCATGAGACAATAGCTTAGTGGATAGCATTGTTTCATGAATATAATAATTGCGAGTTCAATCCCTCGGCTTGATAGTGCAGATTTGGTGACAACTAGGTAAACAATACTAGCAGTACTAAATAAGAACAAGATGAGATATCCCTAGACATAGCAGATTGAGAAAAATCTATTCTTTGTAGATTAAAGTGTTCAGTTCAAAATTGGGTGAAGGTTGTCTGGATTGATAGACACCTGATGGAGGCTGGAGTTATGATGATAACAAAGATGAGGATATTAATCTCAATATAGATTAGATGTGTTTGTTTATACTGTTTAAATTTTGAAAAAAAAATTTTTTTTTTTTTTACTGTACTGGAATTAAATAATGTTTTATGTTCAATTACATTTTGATTGTGTTCCATTTTACTGTAGAACTCTAAATGTTATTTTTTTACCAGAGAGCTATAACTTTTATTTATATCATTAAAAGCCTAAACCTGGGACCATTTAAAAAGGTTTTAGGCTGGACCACCCAATTCCTAAAGCTGGCATTGCCTTCAGTTGTTCTGTTTAGAAGATGGGAAAATATCTAATAAGATTATTAAAATTAATGTTTTGTTTTTGAAACTTCATAAGACTATCTGTGTATGAAATCTATTTAAAAAGAAAAATGAGCCTTTGTTAAAAATGAGTTTTTAGTCATTATTGCCTTGGAACATAAAAAATAAATAACGACCGTCTATTATTTAATTATTTCCTTAATATTTATTGCCAAAATAAAGTTGCTGATATGAGAAATACAGTTTAATTGCATGAATTGGGGACTAAAATCAAGTGACATCCTGTTATTTTGGAGAGCTTAAAATATGCATTACGTCTTAGTAATAACTTTTTTTCAGTTCAAAGGGGAAATATTTCCCCTATCATTTTAGCACTACTCGTATTATTATTATTTTTATTATTTTAATCGTAAACTCTCTTGGTTAAATGGTCAATTGCTTTAAAGATCGCGGGTTATAAATGTCAACCAAAAATATAAATACCGAAATTGTGAAGCAATGAACTTGGATTTATTATGAATCTTCTCTAAAAGTAGGACATTATGCATTTTCAAACTGTTCTAAATTTGGCACAATGCCATCTAGAACAAATCAGAAGAGACTTTGTTTTAATAATTTACAAGACTTTAGTAAGCACAGCAATTGAAGTTTAAAATTGCTCTGTGCATTTCTTATTGAAATGTCTAAGTATATATGCAAAATATTGATTTGGATAAATGAAGACATAATAGTTTCTTTTTGAATTTAAATTATTAGCATTTTCCTAATCATCTTTTCTGATTTTGAGTTGGAATTTTTTTATGCAAAGAAGATGAGCAAACATTTTCTTTTAATCCACTCTGTATGCTGCTACTGCCTTGCAAAAACGAAGGGATGTTAGTGGACTCCAAATTTATTCTTAACTGTCACACAGTTAGCATACATTTATCATTACAATCAATTTACAAAAACAAATTACTTATGACAATGTAATGTTGCCAGTAAATAGAACATTTATATTTTTGAAGGATGAGAAACATTAAAGAGAGCTCCCATTTAAAAAAAAAAATACTCCAAGTAACATTTAAGGGAATATGATGTAATTGAATGGAGCTTAAGAAAGAACAAGTTAATTTATTCAATTTTAATAAATCGCTAACACTATTTACATTTTTCAGACTATTCTCCTCATCTTTGTTGCTATATTTATTATGTTTTGGCTGTTGTACGCTCCGGCCTTCTTCAGGTGATTGGAATGTCAAACTGAACATGGACACATGGCACAGTGGATAAAGGCGTTAGTTAAATCCAGTGACAGGTAATACTCGGTTAAGGCAGTGGAGAAATTGGAGAGGGGAATTAACAGGAGGTAACTGACATCCATTAAAAAACATAGCACATGAAACTAGAAGGGTTCGGTTTGACATTCTAACCACCTGAAGAAGGCCAGAGCATACAATGGCTGAAACGGTGTAATAAATATGGCGACAAATATGAGGACAATAGTCCGAATAATGTAAATAGTGTACATAATACCTCATCTCAGAAATATAGACAGATACTGAAATCACTAACAGTTGCTTTGTTTTCAGATATACTTAAATTCATATCTCAAAAGCAATGTTAGGTCTTGGGTGTGTGTGGCTATTCCAGTTGTTCTGACTAATTAGGGCTTGGTAATCAACTTTTTCAGGTAGTTCATCAGTCTTCTGTGCAGCATGACATGCAGATATTATAAATAACTCTGTGACCCTCAACCATATATGAATCAATGATCAGCCTTCTATGTTGGGCAAATTGTAAAGAGGCCAAATAGCCCAAACTATCAGTCAGTCTTTTTCCAGAGACAATTACCAGTATTTTTCAGACAATGATAGCCAGATACTTGGAAATAGCTCTATGTCCATGCATATGTTCAAATCTTACAGCTACAATACCACCCTCACCCCGGAATGGAAGTTAATACAGGGTCAAGTGGTTTCCTAATACATTGTTCAGAATTTCATTTAATGAACTGGCTTAAATGAAAAGTAGCTGTTAAATATGAAAACACTGGATTTTGAGAGTACCAGACCGATTGTAAAATAGAGGTGTGGACGGGTGTCTCTCTTTTGGTCTCTAATTTGAAAATTTGCCTTGTTGCCTAAAATATATTGTGTTTAGAACTCCAAATTTGTTTATATCAAATTTAATATTTTTACAGAGTTCCAATTTATACACACAAAAACCACGTAAGTTTTTTTTTTTAATTTAGAGTTAAATCAAAATTAAATTATATTGATGCTGCTGCTTAAATCAGCTTCTTGATTCCACTCATAGCATGAGTCAGGATTAGTTGTGGAGGATGTACTAGTTTCTGACACCTAGCAGCATCATCCTATCATTACACAAAGAAAGACTGGATCAAAAGCACACCCTGATGCTTATAGAAATAGCTGTGGAAATTGGACAATATGTAGATGATATTCTTACGTGATGATAAATAATGCTTAACAACTTGCAGAAAAGGAACAAAATTTACTTTTATTTTTTTTATATAAGCATTTCACACCAAGCAAGGCAGGATTGCCACTAGTACATAAAGGGGCTACAGAGAGTGAAAGTAAGGGAAAAGACTGGGTATAGGGGGGGGGGTGAGGAATGGATAAAAAAAAAAAAGGGGATCAAGGCATCAGAAAATGTTGATTGACATTACATTTAAATTTTTGAAGATTATAATTATCAGTCTGAAGAAAGCAGTCACTGAAACCATTGAAAATCTCAAGAGAGTGAAATAGACTCAATGATATCAAAATGTTGGTGGGGCTGGCAGGATATCTAGAGGACTGGATCAGACAGTGAAACTAGAGAGGACAAGGTCTGGTGTAGAAAAGATGGACCCCTGCAAAATGATATCAGCAAAAGACTTTTTTGGTGAGGAGGCTCAAAACAGTGGCAGCAATTTTGCACAAAATGCGGGAGCAAAAGAAAACAAAGGTCATATGGAACCATCAAGGGTTAGTTGCAATTCCCAACAGCGCTACAGCACCTAATTGAAGACTGTAAGGAGCCACCGAGATTGCAAGGTATTGCCGTCATACTCAGGGAAACAAGCAAGAGGGGAGCTTCTGTGCCAGTAGCTACCCTGTCAACAGAATGAAGGCGCAGTACCAAGCTCTACCAATCATAGAAGTGTCAGTGGGCGGGGTGATAGCAAAAGCTCTTGTTGATACCAATTGCACAACCAACATACTTAATCCCAAGCTTGTGAATGGATGGAGTAGGAGTGGCACTGTGAAAGCAATTGAGAGAAGGGAGGTAAAATGTAAAGGAACCTGACAGGTGGAGATAAAAATGGAGGCAGTTATTGTTGATCGCATCACTGACATGATCAACATTTTTGTCGGAATAAACATGATCAATAAGCCAGGAGGTGTGACTGTAAAAAAAAAACCGGCAAGGTAAAATTTGGAGAGGTACACTGTGCTGCAGCTTCCCAAGTCCTGAACAAGGAAAACAAAAATAAAAAAGTCAGGCCAGTACTAGACTTTTGGGAGTTGAACCATACTGAGTGCAACATAATTGATGTGTATGATGAGAAAATGGAGGCAATGGTCAGCCTGCAGTTACACATCAAGGAGATACTATGAGCTGGAGTGCTATAAAAGGGAAAACTCATTGTGGTTGGGGTTCGGACTCAATGCTGCACTGAAAATTATTGCAGTGGTCCTAAAAACTCTACTGATGAAGGGCAATAAGACAAAAGAAGTCACCAATTTGTACATTGATGACATCATGATAGGTATCGACAAAGGAAGTGGTGGATCATCTGACGGAATTTGGATTAACAGCAAAGCTACCAGAATAATAAACAAAAAGGTTGGTTGTCAAAGAGGAAGAAGAGGCCCCAGTATGCTGTCTAGTGATCGGAGAACTAGAAAAGTTGCACAGTGTGCATAATATGGGAGTAGACAGGACTCTAGATTTAGTGTATAAAATTGACCTGCTCATAAAAAGGGAGGAAGCCCAGAGGTGGGTCAGGAACTGCATCAAATATCAATTGATTTACCCTGTCCCGAATGTGCATGATCCTGGTGAGATTGGAATGACAAACAATTGGACGAGGTTAGCTGGAGATATAGCACACCATTGGGGGGTGTACTTGTCAATGATTGGCTGTGAACCTGGTCAACTGGCAATATGGAAGGAATTGCGTGCAGAAAATGTAGCCGTGCTTGAACTGGAAGAAGGGAATTCTTGAATGAGGTTCAGTAGTGGGGGTGGTAATGGACAATGGAACAGCTTTCCACTCAAAACTCTACCAAGTGATGCAGGGCAGTGTACAGGCCAGGGAGAAATGGAATAGTTGAGCAACACCATCGGACTGTGAAGGCAATAGCCAAAGTGGTGGTGGGGGGGGAGAATATTGCCTGTCGAAGCAATGTTTTGGTACAATATGGCACCTATGGTCAGACAGAAAAAAAGAGTCAGTATCACAAGTTCAATTTTTACCTACAAGTGGAGGCACCTGAGAGATATATACCTGAATACCACTGAGGAAGAGCCAGCCAGAATCCAAATAGGAGAAGAGGTTTGTACAAAGTCACCAAATACATGGTGCATAATGCAATGGGAGAGAAGGGTGGTAACTGGAGTGCAATCACCTACAAATTGTAAATCAATACTTGTGGCCGCTGCAAACCTTGACCTAAAAGAGATATTGAATCAGAAATCAGTTGAATACTCATGAGGTATTTTCATTTCATTCTTTATTTCTGAATAAAAAAAAAAAAAGTCATCAAAACAATAAAGTAATAATTACAAATAAACTATATAAAAAAAGAAAAGTCATTTGCATGAGGATAATTCTTTGAAAGACAGTTTACAACATAAAAGAAGGAAGGGAGAAATCAAGTCTTCATCTGTGTGTTTGGGGGCAAAGGTAAGAAAATCTGTACAATAGATTGAAGGTGAGATGAGTCTTGACCCTGTTCCGTGACTATTTCTCTTCCATAGACTGTAATGGCCAGCATTTAGCAAACAGAAAAGAAGTCAGTTTTATTTGGTCACTTGAAAAGTGGCTGTAAAAAATTCAGCCAAAAGGGACAATACATTTAAAAAAAAAAAAAAAAAAAAAAAAAAAATAGTTTCATGAAAGATCTTTGTTTCTTGCGTGTTTGTGTATATATACTTGATAAAAATATCTATTTGTTTACATAACATATCTAAAAAATTTGTTTAAAAAAAAAAAAAAAACTTTTACATGTGCAAAAATTCAAAGTGTCTAAGAAAAAAAAACTTTAAAACAAAACGTGTGCGTGTATGTATGTATGTATGTATATATATATATATATATATATATATATATATATAGCATAATGAGAAGCCACGTATACTTTCTTAATATGTATATAATATAGAAAAAACAACTGAAAAGTTGCAAATTAAAAAAAATTGAATTTTTTTTTTTTGTGAAAGTATTTATTTATATTTTTTTATATATATATATATATATATATATTTGATATTTCAGATCGGCCCCGATCTTTCATCAGAAATGGCTGTTTTCAGAAGTTTGTTTACATTAAGTAGCGTCCGTCGTGAGACACGGACGTCACATGATATGGAATGCAACTGTGTTTGAATATTTCTAATGTAAATCTAACTGTAGTAATATTTAATAACTCAGAGGAAAAGTCCTAACCTTAGCAACACAGCTGCATAAAACACTGCGTTTAATTTGAAATATTTTAGCAGTTAATAGAAAATTTTTTTTTTTGCAGAATACTATATTTATTGAACAAAGTAACTAATAATAACGAAACAAAAGTCATTGAAACAAAGCAAGTTCAGTCGACCAATGATGACAATTCCAGAACAATGTAACTATAAACAATTTTTTCTATCCTCTGCCAGCCACTATGATGTAGAAAGCATTACCTCGAACCGTCGCCAGTGAGACACGCTGCAAGAGCCACTCCGTTTCGTGAGGCTCGTTCCTTAATCGAGACGCAATCGTGCCAATCCTCTGAAGAAACGCCATCGAACGAGGGCCAATAACAATAATAATATTTTAGATGTTGTTTAAAAAAAATTTTTTAACTATATCTAACAAAAATTTTTTGTTTAACTATTGAAATATTTATAAAGATTTAAAATACCCAAGTCTTTATTTAACCTTAGTTTATATGTATTTAATTTTAAAATCCAGTATTTTTCTTTTTTTCTGCGTGTGTATGTAGAACTGAAATCAGAATCTATCAATACACATTTACAGTTTTCTAATGAGTGTCCTGGTTGATTAAAATGTTCAGCTATGGGGGAATAAGGATTGTTTTTTTTTGACGTATGGTTAGTTTATGGTTGTTGAAGCGAAATCTAAAATCATTTCCAGATTCACCAATATATCCACTATTGGGACATATTGTGCAGAATAAATAGTAGATTATGTTATGGCTATCACAGGTGAGTGTATCTTGATATTAATTACACTATCGATTTCATTAGAAAACTGTAAATGTGTATTGACAGATTCTGATTTCAGTTCCACATACACACGCAGAAAAAGAAAAATACTGGATTTTAAAATTAAATACATATAAACTAGGGTTAAATAAAGACTTGGGAATTTTAAATCTTTAGAAATATTTCAATAGTTAAACAAAAAATTTTTGTTAGATATAGTTAAAAAATTTTTAAACAACATCTAAAATATTACTACAGTTAGATTTACGTTAGAAATATTCAAACAGCTGCATTCCATATCACGAGACATCCGTGTCTCGCGATGGACGCTACTTAATGTAAATAAACTTCTGAAAACAGCCATTTCTGATGAAAGATCGGGGCCGATCTGAAATATCAAATATATATATAAATAAATAAATAAATACTTTCACAAAAAAAAAAAAACATTCAATTTTTTTTTACTCTGCAACTTTTCAGTTGTTTTATATACATACATACATACATATACACACACGTATATGGATTAATACAAATAAAATTTGTCATATTCAGCACCTATGTGTATGCATATATCTGTGTGTGTCTACACATACACAATAACATAAAATAATATGTATTCCGTTTCCAAAATGATGGATGGCTGTTTTTTGTGAGTTGGAAAAGAAAAACCTTTGTATTACTGAAAATGTTTCAAGGCCACTTAATCACTTCATTGTTAAGAATGTTTCTGCATATTAAAAAAAAACCCAAAAAACTCTGGAAACCAAATGTTAACACTGGTTAGGCACATCAAAATGAAGTTTCCAATTCCACATTCTGTTCTTAATGTAGAATAAAGATGAATTCATATATTTTTTTTTCATTGTAGAAAATATAGTAAGTCTCACAGGGGTGCCTACCATAGTTCAATGATTAGCAACATTCACTAGTGTAATGAGTTTGATCCTCAACTAGTGTCCATAATACTAATCTAGGCTTAGTAAATATTTGAGTGTCTGGCATAGACTGTTTAGTCGATTATTACTTGGTGTTGCGAGAGTTTCATTCTCCTTGGGTATGTCATTGTTATTGTACAAAGTAAATTTTTGTAAATGCTAATAAAAATCTCAGAAATTTCTATAACAAAATGCGTAAAAATCAAACTTTTTCCAAAACCATAATAAAAAAAAATCAATTTATAAAAGGGAATTTTTTAGTCCTGAAATGTTAAGATACTCGAATCGTATTTGGATTATGATTCAAGTAGCTTTTTTCTATTAACCAGTTGAATCCAGAGACCTGACCATTTACTGATACACAAGTTACCTGGACATTTTTGAGTAAATTCTACTATTTCAGGACAGCTGTGTAACAAAAGAAATTAACATGAATTTGCTCATATGAACAGCATTATTCTACTTACACATGCCATTCATTTTGGTGATTCAAACGTTGGAAGGTTTTACTGGTAAAATGGTATTATGGTTTGAACAAGTTAAAAATTTGTGATTTTTTTTAACATTTACTTTCCACAACCAAATTATCAATGATGTGATGTCAGGAGGTAATAAAAAAACTTTTTGGAAGACATTGCATAGAATCCCCCCCCCCCCATTTCCAATGTTCCTAAAGCACCAAATTAAAAATGGCAATAAAAATATGAAGGAAAGAAAGAATATTAACAGAGTGATTCTACAGATGCAATTGGAGGTTTGTCTTCTTTAATTTGAGATTTTGCTGCAACACTGCTCTCACTTTTCAGGCGTCGATAAGATCTGGTCTTGGGAGTCATTCGCACACCCTTCATACCTGCTGTGCCATAAGTATCAGTGACCTGCGTACTAGATGCCTGATGACCTTGAGAAGGCTTGCGGCTAAAACTACTAGATCGACTTTTACTTATTGGCCGTTCTGTCAGTGGTGATGTGTCTTCACCTGTGGAAGAAGAATGGTTAGCACCTGTGGAAGAATGGTTAGCACCATTGTGTGTCTCATGGTTGGACTTTCTTCTCCGATCAGAGAAAAGATTTCTCCAAGATCTATAGGTGAATTTCTGTTTGTTATTGGAATTCAGGTTATTTGGTTCAGGTGAAAAGACCATCTGACCCATAGAGTTGTCCTTGCTGGAAATGTTGAAGAAATTTGGGTTAGAAACAGATTTACGCATTTTCTTGCTTTCACCATTGTCAAAAATCTTTTTTAATTCAGACACGCCTGGTGTTGGTATCTCATACACACCATTTGACTTTTTGGCAACGTTTCCATAGTACACAGTACTCATGCGATAACTGCTCAAATTACTGCTGTCACAGTACAGACTATTCCGCAGATTCTGCAAACGTGGGAATGGAACAGGAGCGATCTCAGTAGGATTTTCCTTATTTTCCTTTTCAGACTCCGCTGGGGGAGAAGTGAGTTCGGTTGGGGCATCCAGTCGAGACATTTTGAGATAAGTGTTTAAGTCTTCACAACTGCGTGATTTTAGTCTGTTGCGGAGCTTAGAACCATTGTTCATCTGATCTGAGTCTGTTGGGACTTCAGATGCCTGGCAAGCTGTCAAATATTGGAGATTGCTGTCTATTTCAGATTCAAAGACACAAGAATACCTGTCACCTTCAAGAGGACTCGGTAAACTCTCCGACTGTGAGGCTAACCTCTGCCTCGTTTGATTTGGAGGCAGATATCCAGGACGTTTGATTGGCAAACTGAATTCAGGTACACTCTGGTTCGATTTGTCAATGAGTCGACGTTGAAGAGCCGGCTGACTATGGGATGGATGAATGCGTAAGGAACGAAAGTCAGGTACAAAAGCTTCAGAAGAGGAAGGAGAAATGTCTATTAATCCTGTGGTAGAACGGGTTGGCAGTGGTGGAGGAACCTCCCCATTGGATAAACTGAAAGAAATTATGACAAATTAGAATAGAATGTATATTAAATATGTATATTATTTGCATTCAGACAAATGTTTGCATCATAGTTGTTGTTAATCCCACGACCACCCCAGGTACAGGTTGATCCAGGTAACCTTCAGTGAATTTCAAACTGAACACTTCATTTAAGCTACAGAGTAGATTAAATTTGTCCCACTGTCTATGTCTACAGATATCTCCTCAACATTCTTGTTTGTATTGCTCAGTTATTGTGAGTCCTGTGATAAAAAGTGAGTTCAATCACTGTACTGGATAGTACAGACAAAAACTCAGTCTAAACTAATCTCTAGACATAGACAGCAAAACAAGAACAATATGAAAGCCAGAGTCCCAAAGGATTTGACTGTGATATGAACAAAAATGTGGGCATTAGTTCAATTTCTCATTTAAGAAATTCAGACAAAATAATTTTTGATATGATCACATATTCTTATTGAAAACAAAAAAAGTCAATATATACAAGAAGATGCTGAAAAAGGTTCCTCGTCCAATCCACTTTTCAAAATAAGTATTTTAATGATCAACACTCTGAATGTACAGATTGTGGGAAGTGGACGGAGTCCAAACCTTTTCATCGCCCCCTCATATTGAATTCAAATGCAGTTGATACTAAGATACAATCATGATTAGTTTCAATTTTCCATCCAGTTAGTATTTGCTGATATGAAATTGCAGAGAATGTAAACTTTTCATTGATTTGTTGAATTAATGGGTTACATGATAGAGTATATAAATAAATTCTATTTAAGAGAACTTGATTTTTTTTTTCATTTTTTTTGTTGAAATTCTGCATAAAATATTTTCCCATAAGAACAATCATACATTAATTAAAAAACAAAAAAAACAACAAATATCCATTGCTTCCTAAACTCTGAAAATAAATGAAGCCATTTAGAACATAAATTCTATTAATTTCTACAGAATATTTACGAAAACATGATTCTAACTTGACAAGGGAGGGAACTCTTTCAGAAATACAATGTCGTGATTTAGAATTGGCAGCTCGTCAAATATCATGATAAGGACAATCATTTCCGTTTATGGAAGCAAACAATGACTAAAATTAATTTCAAATACTTAAATTTATTAATAACTTTTGCTTAAAATGTGCAATATTACATAAAGAGAGGGTTTTGTGGCTAGTCAGTTTCATATCATGAAATAGTTTTATTTGTTTTTTCTTTAAATGTTTCATTTAGATAATTTTTCTCCAAACTAAAAGTTATTTTAATCTAAATCAAAACATCTGTGTCCTTTAAATTATGTGAATTTTGTGTGGTCTTTTTGCAGACAAGCACACTTGGGTAAGGCATAAATGCATCTCTTGCCACCAGCTATAGGTTAAATAGCAATATTGAATGAGCAGTATAGGACTACTCTAAATTCTAAACAGCGGAGAAAAAACAATGGGTGATCAGTCTAAGACAATTAAACAGAGCAAAAGCTAAACAATAGAGAAGACTATGGGAAACCATTACATCATCTTTCTGAAGAAAGCATGGTAATTCACAGATAGTAAAGAAATGGAGTCTGACTGGAAATTGCTTTATTCTCAAATTTAGGTCATTTTCATGGTATATGAATTAGAAGTAAATATCGCATTTCTTAGACTACTAGTTGCTATGCAATTTTCTTCACAAGTGTCTAGACTGAATGTTAACTTCACCTATTTTTTTTTCTTAGAACTTTGTTAGCAGGCATAGGTTCAAATCAACATATAAAACAAATAGTTTTAGGTTATTTATTTTATACTATTAAAAGTAACTTTTTTGTTCTTTATTCATTTATTTTTTTAATAAGACAAAATTAAAAATGTAAAATCACATGTTTTATTCTGCAAGCACTTAAAAGGAAGCAACTCTATATCATATCAATTGATTCCATTTGTTGAACAGATGATTAGATAATAGGAAAGATAGAAAGATTAACATTTTTCTGAGAAAGTTTGCCTGCTTTCTTTGAATTAACAAAACTGAAAAGAAATTGTTATCAAAATAAAGATGGAGCACATTTAATTAGCCTATCCCTAAGAAAGCATTAATGACTTCAAAAGAAAGCCATTTTTTAAAATTTTTATACTGGACATTGGAATTTCCTAAGGCAATTGAATCTAGTTTGTTTATTCAGTGAAAATGAGAGAGATCATAAAAGGTAAACAAGAAGAAAATGTTAAAAGCTAAAAAGTTTAGATTTATAAGAAATTTAACCAGAGTATATTCGAAGAGAGAAACATGGTTGAACATCAAGACAGTTTTGTCACAAATAGAGATTTTCTTCTTAGATATTTTGTTCTGAATAAATCCAGTCTTAGATTTTCATCAGTAGGAAAGGATTTTTTTCACACAAGCTTTACAATAGATGAATTCAATCATCATTAGTTTTTTTTTATTGATCTTATTTCTGTTGCTTATAGTCAACCCTGATGCTTCATTCAAGCAATTCTGTTAAGACTATTACATCTATTAATGTTTAAAGTGTCAAATATTCTATCAAAGTTAACAACTTAATCTTCTAGGGAAGAGTAGAGTATTATAGAGTTTTAGATATTTTATATGCAATAAAAACTTACCTCATTCTACTTAGTGTAAAAGAGAATATATTTGTCAATACAAGGAATTAAATATAGAAACATCTTTCAGGTCACAAAGTGTAACAAAATATTTACGAGTTAAACTCACTTAGCTAAGAATTCAGGTCTTGGTGGAATAGATGATGATGAAGAAGTGCGTCTACTGGTTTCTGCAAGAAACAAGAAATTATATTCACATTAAAGAAAACTATTTTATCTGATTTTATAGAATCTTCCACTCAATTCAAAAGTTGAAGCTTTCAATTTGTCAAGTTTAGTTATCAATTTTGGATTTACCATTTTATAATCTCATGCAATTTCTGAGCATTTCAGAAGCGAAATTAATAAAAAAAAAATAAAAATTAAATAAAATTGTGACTATTATAACCATAATAAACTTGTATCACTATTTTGGAAACTACTCAAAGCTACACAAAAAAATAAAAAGTAAAATAAAATCTGTAGCATTAAATATTTTGTAAAACAATTTCCCAATGAAAATGTCCTTAGGTAAAAGACAACAGCATTTTTGAAGCTATTAAGAAAAATAATGTAATGATTGAAAACCAAAATTCCTTGACTTCTACAGATTCCACCTATTTGCAATAAATCTAAATTAGAAATAGAATTTTGGAAAATAAAAATTTTCAAGTTTTCATCTAAAATTGAGTAAATATAGACTTTATGCAAAAGGGTCACAATATATGGGGAATGGCAAACTGACAGCAGATTAAAGAAACCAGTTTAGATATAAAAATTATTAAAAAAGATACAGTAAAATATATAACTAAATAGCTGTACTAGTTTTTATTACATTAATGCTTGTAATTTTTCATTTGTGTGTGTGTATATATATATATATATATGAGGTCTACACTAAGCAATGATAGTTTGTTTCATACTTTAATGCAATCTTGTGTTGACCTCAGTGTCCACTTATATATGTTTTATCCCCGATATTGAGCATACCTTAAAACTATAATTTTATTGTGTGTGGAAATCAGACAAAGTGGAAAACCTTTTTTATTGACCACATATTTCACCTTCGTTAGGTAGTTAAGTAGGCATCTTCAGGTCAGAATGATAGAAATCTTTTTCATTCTGACGTGAAGACACCTACTTAATTTCCTAACAAAGATGACTGGTGTTGTCAATAAAAAGGTTTCCATTTTGATTCAGATTCTATACTCTACTAACATGCAAGCAAACCCATAATCATCATCCACAATGGATTGTGTAGATCTGTAGATGATGACCATGATCAGCTTTACTTGTGCCAACGTGACTTGTTGGTCTTCCCTGATCAAGGCATCCATTTTCTGGATGTCTTTAGTGGGTAATGTTGATGAGTGGCCTGATTGGCTTTCATCCATTACACTTGTTCTTCCTACTTTAAAACATTCTATGTACTCGTACAACTTTTGTTGATTTAGGGTGCATGCTCCATACTGCGCCAACATCTTGCAATGGATTTACAGATTTGATTCCCTTTACTTGACAAAAGTGCACTGATGCATTGTTCCTCAATGGTGCAATCGCTGAGTAGAGTGTCCATACACCTGACCTCATTGCTCCCTGCCACTCAACTGAATGATGGAATGTTGCACACAGTTTGCTACCGATTATCCCACACACACAGTATCATGCCTTACAAGTCTCCCTGTTTTTAATGTATAATTTAAAAATTGCTTTCTGATTTACTGTGTGTGTGTGTGTATATATATATATATATATATATATAAAAGGTGTATCTCTGGTTACATTATTCTCAATTATATGTAGTTTATCAAAAAAAATATATGGAAAAATAAAAGTTTAAGTCATTTTACATCTGTCTGCCAGAAATACTGAAGTCGTAATATCATTAGAAAAGCATTAAAAGCACAGAAAATCATGTTAGTGTACAATAAGTAAAAATAAAAGTACATAAAATCATGTTAGTGTACAATAAGTAAAAATAAAAGTACATAAAATCATGTTAGTGTACAATAAGTAAAAATAAAAGTACATAAAATCATGTTAGTGTACAATAAGTAAAAATAAAAGTACATAAAATCATGTTAGTGTACAATAAGTAAAAATAAAAGTACATAAAATCATGTTAGTGTACAATAAGTAAAAATAAAAGTACATAAAATCATGTTAGTGTACAATAAGTAAAAATAAAAGTACATAAAATCATGTTAGTGTACAATAAGTAAAAATAAAAGTACATAAAATCATGTTAGAATATGTACATTTACAGTAAATGTTAATATAATCATAAATCCTAGAGAATGAAATAAGAAAACATCTGTGACTGTGTTGTCGTCTTATTTAGTGGTCCTTAAGAGCTCAATATTGGCGTTTTCCATGGTAGTTCATTTGGTATCATAGTCAGCGCCACTCATGATTCCTGTGAAATTGAAATCCAGTTTAGTTTTGGCATACACATAGTATACATCTGCTTATCACCTACTCTCTCATTCTCATTCATTTGTGACTTTATATTTTGCCCCAATGGCTCCTAAGAAAATTTCTAGTGCAAGTGCTAAGCATCATGCTATAACACTGGACAATAAACTTACTACGATAAAATGCCATGAAAAAAGTGAAATGGTTATACTGATTGCTCGATCTTTGGAATGAGTTGGACAACTGTATCAATGATAAGGATAAGATTTTGGCACATATCAAATCTGATGCCCTAGGGATGAAGAATATCGTTATTAATAAGAAAAGAGGAAAAATCTTTTGAAGATATGAAACAACTTCTTTCTCTTTGGACTGATAGGTTTAATCATCAGTGTGCTGCTATTAGTCAAGAAATCATTAAAGCGAAAGTGTTGTCTGTTTGAAGACCTGAACAAAAAATACCCAAATGAGAAAGATGTAGAGTTTAAAGCAAGTCAAGGCTGGTTTATGAGATTTAAAGAATGAAGAAGTTATCACTATTAATAAACAAGGTGAAAGTGCATCAGCTGACAAACAAGCAGCAGCTGATTTTCCTAAAGCATTGGCTAAAATCATGGCAGAAAACAGGTTTCTTCCTAAATAGATTTTTAACATTGACAAAACCGGATTATATTGGAAAAAATTGCCAGACCGTTCTTTCATTGCTGATGCTAAGCATACGGCTGTGTCACTGATAAATTATTTTATTCAGAATACTGTATGTACATATCAATACTGTAATATGCAATGGGGAGTGCTTATTTTCAGTTTATAATGTGATTATTTCAATCTAAGTCATGACCTCTGGAACCAGTTAACGATATAGGGTGAGGTGTGTGTGTGTTTGTGTGTGCACATGCATACACAAAGGAAGTGAAGTAGTTACAGTTTGAATAATAAGGAGGTCAAAGAGCAAAAGACCTTTTTCATAATTGGCCAATAATACATTTTTCTTAATGGTTTTATTATCAATTGTCTAATCAAACAATATTCTGATAGAAGTAAAATAAGTTTGTTTGGTAGAAGGATTTTTAAAAAATTTAACTAGATATAAATTAAAGGCAATAAAATGTAGGCAAGAATTGTCATGGAAGAACAAAAGAGAGGGAGAGATTGGACCAAGAATGAAGTTTCTTGGTAACACTTTTGCTACTGTGGATGCACTTGTAGGTCTTTACAAAAATTATATTACCTGCTACCGATATGTATATAAAATGATGCTTGAATGAATTCCACCAGAAGAGGATGACTATGAGGTAAAACAAAAAAACAGTGGTGTTTATATGAAGCAGAAGTGAGTCTATGTAACTGAGAAATCAGTCAATCACATGCCAAGATCGGCTGATGGCCAATTACATCAACTTCACACTGCAGGATTGCAGGGTTGGGGGGTGGGGGTGGCTCCACTGACAATTATATCATCCTAATACCTCTTCTCTGAAAAGTTTAACATAGAATTTCTTTTGTGGGTAGACACTAAGTGGCTTCACTTGGGTTTGTATCCACATCAATGATTGTTTTTTTTGTGGGGGTGGGGTGGGGTGCAAAATAAATCTGGGCATTTCATTTGTTTCTTGCCTTCTTGGATTTGCTAGTTGTACTTTGAGTAGAGTGTTGGAACAGCATCCTTGTTTCCTGCGGATCCTTCAGGTGAGTTTTGGTTCATTTCCACACGTGATTGATATGTCGTAACTAAAGTTGCGATCTAACACAAATGTACATCACTGAGCTCTGTTTGTGCTTTATCCCACCCAGCATTCACTCCTCAAGGCCTTGATAATCTCTTACAAGGACGGCATCTGCAAAGCAAAGTTGACGCACTTTCACCCTGTGACCCCTGTTTGATTTGTTCCATCGAGGTACTCCAACGACTGTCAGGCTGGTGATCGGGCAACATGCAGTCCAAGAGCATTTTTAGCTTTTGACAAGGCATAAATTCTCTCAGAGATCATCTCTCTGGAACATTAAGACTGGACAGAGTTCAGTACGACAACAGGAACATCAGTCTTGATGCCGTTCAACTGGATGAGTATCAACAAAACACTACCTGAGCATTTGATTTCAGATGATAGGATGGAGAATTTAATTCGTTTTTACAGCTTATCAGCCCTGGGTGGGTTATTTAAAGCCAAAACATATTTGGGATTTTACAATGATTTCTCACTCATTCATTAATCAGATTTTACAGCTTCAGATTACCATTTATTTCAGTTTTAAAAATTCTCTTAATAAAAAAAATTTTAATTCCTTGAAAGACTGAGAAAGTTGATAGAAGATAATGTAAGAAAAAGTGAATATTGAAAATTATCTTAATTTTACAAAACAAACTTGTTGGTTTACTGAATTTCTATCTGTAAATAATTTCACCAAAAAGTAAAATTCTACTTTCACAAAAATAAGTTTGCAATAAATGTAAAACACACTGTGTGGTGACAAATGGTAATTCAGTGCTTATATTTTGATTAAAAATAACAAATCTGCTAAAAAGTTTAAATCAAAAAAGCATTTTAAAAATTCACTTTCAATTGTAGACTAACTCAAGCACTATTAGAAGTGAAATGAAATTTTCAAAATCAAATTAGATTAGTTTTTTCAGTTTAAAAACTGAACTGACACCAACTTGTAAATTAAGTGTAATTTCAGAGAATGCATATGTGAATGTATTATTTTCATGTATTTATTCAGCAAGTATCGATTTCAATTCAATGTGTATAAAAAGGAGCGTATCAAAATATTTTTATGATAAAACTTACACAATTCAACAGAATAATATCATTCATTAGTCTAGGATTTTGTTTCGTTTCTGTACTGTTCAGAAATATAGTTTTGTATCACAAATAATATTTTGTTGATCTGGTTCAATCTTTCTTATCAAATTGCAAAATAAAAGTTACCTTGAGTGTCCACTCTACTAGAACTTCTTACATTAATGCAGGCATAACCCTACCCCCAGAGCTCTATCTTTGGACCTACACTGTTCCCAATTTTCATCAACCATTTTCTGGATGTCATCAGTTCTCAACACAATATCTATGCTGATGACAATTATTTACTTCTGTTTTACTGGTAAGTCTGATTGGTTTGATTAGGTCAAATTAGTAGCTGGACTTAAAAATGACCTATAATCTGTTAAGAGGGGCAAGAAATGGCTTGTTAATTTTAAGGTCTCCAGAATGAAATTGCTCTCTTTTAATCATCTGAGATAACCTGCCTTGCTTTCCATCTGTATGGTTGATTCTAACTTCCAGGAAAGGGACTCATTGTGCTTCCTCGGGCTAATGTTCTTCTAATGACATGAAGTGGAAAGATTATATTGAATCAACTGCTAGGTCTGCTACTGTTAGGAAAGTTGGTTCACTTTGCCATACTAGACAATTTTTCTTGCCAGAATCTGGATTACATATTTATTAGTCTACCATTCATCCATACACTGAATATTGCTCTCACATCTGGCCTAGTGCTTCTGCTATGTATTCAGAAAGCCTCGATTAAATACGAAGAAGAATTTGCAATGTTATTGGTCCTGACTTGATATCTCTACTTCAGTTATTTTCCCACTGACATAATGTAGCTTCTGTAACAATACGATTTCTCACACATCTTTAGAAGAAGTAGATAAATTCTTTCCTTTTAAGTCCACTCAGCTATTGGGGTTTCATAGGAATTCCATCTCCAGTCAATCCTTCAGGCAACTCACTTGCCAGGTTTTCAGGATTCATGTCTCCACCCCAGCCATTATCCATAGAAGCAGTGAGAAGGAGTATAGAAGTAGTGAGGAATCAGCAGGGACTAAAGTGACAGGAAAATAATGTAAGGGTCCTTTGCTGTGGCTGAAAGTTAGTAAGATAGCAGCCCACTTCTCAAAGCTGAAGGGAGGGGCCCACAGTTAAGTGAGAAATTGTATTGTTGCTACTTCCCAACCAGATAGTCTTGAAAAACAATTGTTTTCATTTTTTGTTGAAAGTGATCATGGCCAAGAAGACAAATCTGTGCACATAGCGAGTTGGTGCATATGCAAATACAATCAACCTGGATGTCATCACAGGTGCAGTGAACAATGGATGGTCGGAGAATGTAGTCACAAAACATGTCACAATTTGCCACAAGCCATTTCACACTTCCCATCGTCTTTTTTATAAATATTTTCATGGTAATTGTTCTGATGAGCTATCCTCTTTCACTTTTATGAATTTAAAAATACTATTAAACTGGTGGCATGGTCTCATTATTTTACAGTTGAAATGGCTAAGATGTAAATAAGTTTCTATGCGGTTTCTTCTCTTGCACTTCTCTGACTTCTTGCTTTCCAGTAGATTTTGATCTTCAAAAATTTAAATGCAATTTCAATCGTTATCTTCTGAATCCACCCCCACTTTTTTTTTTATTGTTCTCTCTGTGTTTTATTTTTCTCGTATTTCTCACATGCAGTAACCCCTTGCATCTTAGTGGCTTTATTGCCTTGCTTGGAGTGAAATGATTAAAAGGAAAAAAGAAAAGGAAAAAAGAAAAGGAAAAAAGAAAAGGAAAAAAGAAAAGGAAAAAAGAAAAGGAAAAAAGAAAAGGAAAAAAGAAAAGGAAAAAAGAAAAGGAAAAAAGAAAAGGAAAAAAGAAAAGGAAAAAAGAAAAGGAAAAAAGAAAAGGAAAAAAGAAAAGGAAAAAAGAAAAGGAAAAAAGAAAAGGAAAAAAGAAAAGGAAAAAAGAAAAGGAAAAAAGAAAAGGAAAAAAGAAAAGGAAAAAAGAAAAGGAAAAAAGAAAAGGAAAAAAGAAAAGGAAAAAAGAAAAGGAAAAAAGAAAAGGAAAAAAGAAAAGGAAAAAAGAAAAGGAAAAAAGAAAAGGAAAAAAGAAAAGGAAAAAAGAAAAGGAAAAAAGAAAAGGAAAAAAGAAAAGGAAAAAAGAAAAGGAAAAAAGAAAAGGAAAAAAGAAAAGGAAAAAAGAAAAGGAAAAAAGAAAAGGAAAAAAGAAAAGGAAAAAAGAAAAGGAAAAAAGAAAAGGAAAAAAGAAAAGGAAAAAAGAAAAGGAAAAAAGAAAAGGAAAAAAGAAAAGGAAAAAAGAAAAGGAAAAAAGAAAAGGAAAAAAGAAAAGGAAAAAAGAAAAGGAAAAAAGAAAAGGAAAAAAGAAAAGGAAAAAAGAAAAGGAAAAAAGAAAAGGAAAAAAGAAAAGGAAAAAAGAAAAGGAAAAAAGAAAAGGAAAAAAGAAAAGGAAAAAAGAAAAAGGAAAAAAGAAAAAGGAAAAAAGAAAAAGGAAAAAAGAAAAAGGAAAAAAGAAAAGGAAAAAAGGAAAAGGAAAAAAGGAAAAGGAAAAAAGGAAAAAGGAAAAAAGAAAAAGGAAAAAAGAAAAGGAAGAGAAAAAAAGAAAAGAAAAAAAGAAAAGAAAAAAAAAAAAAAGAGACCTTTTTGGATTACAAAAACAAATATAACTTTATCAAAACCTGTTGATTAATAAAAATAAAAAACCTACCTAGAGAAGGGAGAATTAAATTCCAATTTTCTTGTAATATTCTGGGTATTTCTTCCTGATGTTGAGTGCAAATGGACAGTTGTGTAAGTGCTTGTAATCTTTTGGCCTCTACAACATACTCTTCCAAGTGATGTGAAGTTTGTTGACCGGGCTGCAAAGAGATACATGTTTACGTCTTAAACACCACAGTTTATTTTAAAGTATTTTAAACAGAGATGCTTTCAACAAAAAACATGTAATATTTTCTTCTGTCCATATCGAGGAATGGGCAAATTTGCTATCTCTATGTAGTGGACTCTCTTTGTGATGTAGAAATAGAAAACAGATGTTTGTTGTGCTGAGCTTGATAAATATTGAAAAATAAAAGCAAATACATTGTAGTATTCCCATTTTAAGGCGTTTTTTAAAAGAAAAGCATGGTGATCCCCAAATTTTTACCTGTAGGTTTTTTGTGTGTGCGTATATATATATATATATATATATATATATATATATATATATAAAAAGTAATGGATTTTCTTTTATTTATTAATCCAAAACAGATTTTATCACTTAAACGTTATTTTTAATGGAGACCCATATTTATCTATTCAAATATGAGTATCCACTAAAAAAAACATTTAAGTGATAATATATATATATATATATATATATATATATATATATATATATGTTGGCCAAAAAGGTAAAAAATAAAGCAGTGACAGTTTTTTCAGGCCTGAAGATTGTCTGTTTCATGCCTGAAGGCAGTCACTGCTTGGTGCCGATTTCAGCATCCACTTTTATATTCACATATGCTCCAATTCTAATATTACGCACTTTTACACATAAATATACCTTAAAACTGTATATAATTTACAGTAATTTGAACAAATATTGAAATCCAATCTTGCAGTAGAAGAATAAGTTAGATCCTTCTAAACTAACATTTTTATCTACTGAGTTTATTTTATTCAGCATTGGTTTGCCCTGTCAGTCTTAAAAATGACCTTTCTCTTGACTCAATTAGAGTGTTTTCCCTTATTTTTGACCAAGAAAAATCTGCCTTATTCTAAGAACTTTTAATAAACAAAAACCACCATATTCTACTGACTGCTCACCAAAACCTTATGGTTTAGATGTTAACATAGATTTTAATCTGTAATCCCAGAAAGAATAGACAAATTTATTTTCATAGCAATTGTCATTGTTAATAATTACTTTCTGAACAAGCTAATACTTACTCGTATTTTTTGCAAGGCATTAACAACATGGTGGTCTAACAAGTCATAGAGTTGGTCATCTTTTCCTAGCTGTGTATTGAAAAGGTACAAGCCATCACCCATTGGTGCAATACGTCCTGCCTCCAAGGAAAACTGCCCCTGGCAAGAACTTTCATAACAACGGATGCTCTTTAATGGCCACTGGGCTAATATGCGACGAGAAGACTACAAAATAAAAATGAAGACAATTAGAAGAATTCAGTTATTTAGACAAATACAGCAAAAGGTTATAAAAAAAACAAAAAAGCAAACATAGGTCAAAAATGAAATTAAAATGACTATAACCAAATTAATATCCTAAAATGAATCCCATTGAATACATCAGGAAAATTTAGGATCTAGAATAAAGAAATTAACCTAAAACCTTTATTTTTTTTTTAGTTGGGTATTCAACAAAAGAATGTAGACAGATCAAATATTTAATAATGCATGACAATTTATATGTTGTTAATGCCAAGTCTAACAAATTTTAATTTTCATATTGTTTAGATGATTGAATAAAGACTTGTTAGAAAGTAGGTATCTATTTAGTTTTGTCATGGTTTTGTAATTCTTTTCCTTGTATATTATACATAACTAAAATTATAAAAACAAACAAATAAAACAAAAAAACAATAGTGCATCTATGATATTTGGGTAAATGCTGAGTTATTAAACAAAAATTTTTTTTTTCAATATTAACTTTACTGAACAGCATACTGTTTTGGGCCACTGTTTTAGGCCATCTTTCAGGCAACAATTTATCTTTCTAAACAAGGAATTGCTTTAAGTGACTTTTGAAGTCTTTCAGAGAATTGCACCCCATCCCCCACCATTATAACTTTTCTTTTAATTAATCCCAGATGCTTTTCATCAATAGGGAATTTAAGAAATGATGATAACTGTTACAATATAAACAAATAAGAAAAACTTTTAAAATGAAGTTTGTTAAAAGAAAAGGCTATTAATGGAATTTTACAAACAAACAGAACTAGTCAACCTTTTATTTGACAATGACTAAAGGGAGTTAAATAATGAAAGGGAATTTTCACATTTGTTCATGTTTGTTAAATATTGCAAATTCATTTGCATAAACTTTTATCAAAATATGGAAAAGTATATGAAAATTAACATGATTGAATAATATAAATAAAATTTTTTTGTTCAGTAATCTAACGGTCAAAAAGTACATTTCTTAGACACATTTTTATTCTTTGCTGTTAGAAAATATTTTATTATATAAAATGAAATTATCAAATATTTCCATTCATTTCTTTTCTTAATTGAACAGTAATAAAAACAGAAACAACGTAACAGTGTCATTTATGATTCAGCAGATTTTCAGTAACTGGAAGTCTTGTTTGTATAAAGAAAAAAAAAATTGATGATTTAAAATTTCAAAGGAGTTCTGCTTATAACTAATATAAACATTAAGCTGAACAAAAATGAATTTCTTAAAATTTCATAAAATTAAATAAGTGGTTTTGTGTGTGGTTTAACAGATGTAAAAAAACATTTTAACAAAATATTTAAAACTAAAAATCGTTTCTAAAATAATTTCATTCCTTTATGAATAAATTCTAAGAGTTTCATTTTTTGATTTTTGCAAGAATTTCCAAATCAATGTGTTTTTTATCTCAAAAAGACACTAAAATTTCCTGTACTAATTTATGTAAGAAAAACAATTTTTAACCAAAATTTCAAAGGTTCTAAAATGGATCAAAAAATATAATTTATCAAAATATATTTTGGTCTTTTCTATTAATAATAAAAGATTTTGATGATAAAACTGTATTTATTAAATTTGATGCATATTTTCATCGTGTGTGTCTGTGTATATATATATATATATATATATATATATATATGTGTGTGTGTGTGTGTGATAAAAATCTTTAAATACATACACTCTAGGTACTACACAAAAGTTTAGGGAACTTGAAAATTTTATGCTTTATTTTCCTGATGATTATCAATGAAATCAATTTTTTTCAGTCAGATTTGTTGTTTTTTTTTCTGTTTTTTTTTCCCCCACTGACCTGAAAAAGTATCAATGATAAAATATAACTCACTTGGAGAGCTAACGTCACACCCCAGGGAGAAATGTGCAGAATACAGGGACAACCTTTTGCTCCAATCCGTCGCATTGTTTCTGAATTTTCAGGCTGTACCAGCACATAATCATCTGTAGGAAAAAAAAACAAAAAAAAAAAAAAAACAAATTCAAAGTAAAAAATAATTCAGTAAAAAAAAAAAAAAAAAAAGTTCTGGTTTCATGAAATTAACTGATGACTTATTTTATTTCATGCAATGATTTCAAGGTTAAAACATGGCTGAGGTCATAATTTACAAAAATAGTGACACTTTAATTATGAATAGCCAAAAACTCAAAATAAAATCATGATGAAAATACTACAGAAATCAATTCAATAAACACACACACACACACACACATATATATAACAGTCACTCCCAACAATCCTTTGTATCTTAGTGGTATTACTGCCTTGCTTGGGATGAAATGACTTTAAAAAAAATTGATTCCTTCTTTTTCTCTTTGATCTGACATTATTATTACTATAAATGTATTTGGGTATGAAAGTGGAGGAATGGCTACACCTCATTTCAGACACAAAAACACAGTTAACAGATAAAAACTTTAAAATGAGTCAAAGAAATATGGGAATCTAGTAGCTACGTGGGTAAGGTATGCCTGGCTTGAATGTGGTTTCACAGATTAAAAGGAATAAAAGGTTTGATTTCTTTTAAGGGGCACTTTTTGTTTATTAAGACTTAATCTGTAGACAGATGTTAATTTTACTGTTTAAAAAAAAGTGATGCCTACTCAAACACATGTACCCACTAAATATAACATATGTATACAGGGTGTATCAAAAATACTTTTACAAATTTTGGGGTTGGGTTCATATAAACATATGTCTGCAAATCCCACCTTTTTCAGTTATTAAGTTTAAAATTTATGGTAAATGCTGTTAAATGTACAATCGAAGATACAATCCAAAATACTTTTACAAATTTCGGGGGTTGGTTCCTGACACTAAAACGAGGTAAAGTGTCCATATAAAGATATGGACAAAAAGCTATCATTGTACCTCATCACAGCAACTCATAACAGCAACTCATAACAAATGTTCAAAATGTCCTCCACTTGCTTCTACACACGTATGCACCCATCAGATCATTAATTGGCAGACCCTTTCAAATACTCCCACACAGTGTTGAATGGTTTTGCAGGCCTTCATGACATGTTGATGATGCATCTCTGGATCATTAATGTCTGCTGCATAAACCAATCGTTTCAGGTGATCCCATAAATACAAATCCAAAGGATTGAAGTTGGGGAAGCGTGCAGGCCATGGAACCGGTCCCTCCCCTACTTATTCATCTTTCATGGTAGATGTCAGCCAGTGCATCCTGAACAATGTGACTAAAATGTGCTGGAGCCCCATCATGCACGAACCACATGCTTCTTCATATTAGGAGGAGTACATCTAGCAGGTCTGGAACTGTGTTCAAAATAAAGTCCCTATAGACTGTTCTGGGAGAACGTATGGACCTACCAGACAGTCACCTACAATTCCAGCCCTAACATTAATGTAAACTGATGCTGGTGTTTAGCCTATATTATACCATGGGGATTCCAATCTGCATACAAATGTTGGTTGTATAAATTTGTTATTCCATCTCTTCCAAATGTTGCCTCATCCATAAACAAGACTGAAAAACAACGGATCGGCAGTTTGTGCAATAAACCATTGGCAAAAGTTCTTCAGTGGTCAGTGACACTGTACATGTTGCAAATGATATGGATACCGGAGCCTGTGGTACTATGAGATGTACATGCTAGGGCCACTTGACATGTGCTGATACCTGGATTGTCTCCAACAGCCAGTACAATGTTTTCTTCATGGTCAGGCATACAGCAGCAAAGGTTGGATGACTTGGCTGCCTTCATTCTGGAAACACAATCCAATACAGCAGTGCAGCCTTGCATCCATTACTAGTCATATGGCTGTATGTAAAAATCATATCTGCCTGATCACATGATATAAATATCCTGCTATTGTTAAATGGAACACTTCTCAGTTAACTCACATGTTGAAGATAAATGTACACAAATGACAATGTAACCTAGTCTACATGGGAAAACAGCACCATCGACCATAAACCTTCTTTAAACTTAATAACTCAAAAAGGAAGGATTTGCAGATATGTTTATATGGACAATTGTCCTTGTTTTGGTGTGAGGAACCTGGCACCATAGTTTGTAAAAGTATTTTTGATACATCCTGTAAGTTTTATATAAGTGAACATAGAAGTAATTTTTTTTTTTTTTTAAGGAGCAAGAAGCAGTTAAAAAAGTTTGTATATTACCCCCTGCCTCCAGTAATGTCAGATTATATGTCCTGGTACAAATCATACAAAGAGTATCACAAAAAAGCAAGTTCCAAACAAGAGAATTGCGCACACACACACATTTTTAACTTTTATATAACAGATATGAGTAGCTAGATTTGCCAATTGACGGTTGAAAAAAAATAAATAAATAAATAAATAAATAAAAATGATTGAAGTGACAAAAGCAATTTATCAATAAAAAAAAAATTACTGAAAATATTTCCAAGTTCTACATGTTGACAGGTTTTGTTATTTATTTTCATGGGAAAAGAGAAATATCACATCTGAAACGCAAACACTTTTTGCTAAAAACAGAAAACATATTTTGAGTGAGAAATTGGAAGGATATGTGAGAAATGACATACTCACAACATGTTAAGAATTTTTTTTCTTTCTTTTTAATCTTAATTTCTTGTTTTATTCTCTCTCTCTCTCTCCATATAATAGCCATATTAGTTTCATAGGCTTTCTTTATCTTTGGTGATTTTAAGAGGAGGAATTTTGTCATAAAATAATATATCCATTGTATAACATAAAAACAGTTGTTTATCTTTCAATATACAGTAAGTCACTGGGCTACAACAGTCCTGACCTACAATGATTTGTGGTTATGACACAACCTCAATTAATCTTGATTCCAGGTTTCATGCTATATTGGATTGTTGTGCATTCAGTCTTTTGTCTGTGTTGTGTTTGTGGAAACTTATTGCTTTTCAATGCATAGTTTAATCTCTTCTGTTGGCAGTACTTCGAAGAAAAGGAAAGCCATCACCATGGAAGTGAAATTATGGATATGTTCCAACTTACACAGAAAACCCCATTGTGACACATCATAGGAACAGAATTTGTTTGTAAGTCAAGGATATCCTGTATGTTATACTGGGCAATAACAACTTTTGGCCAACCAAACAAATGATGCTAAAATAGAATAAATCAAGTACATTGATTCCAAATCTGTACTCAGAATTGTTCTAGTAAATCAGGTTTTGGAGATATGTATAATGCAAAATCCTGATATGCTAGAACAATTCTGATTATAAATTAAGAATCAGCCATATTTAATGGATTCATTTGAAAGCACACAATTTAAAGCAATAAAAAAATCTTTTTTTTTTGCTCTGGGTTATCCAAAATCTTTTTACATAATATTAACTATTTACTCAACAAAATCATAAAAAAGGGAAAATGATCACACACACACACACAATGCAAAAATATCATGGGATAGGTGCCTAATATTGTGTAGGACTCCTGCTAGCCAAGAAGTGCAGCAATTCAACATGTGATTGGAAGATCTCTGGAGAGATGCTGAGTCATGCCATCTTGTCCACAACACTGATATCTGTAGGATGTAGGCTCTTGTGTGCAAATAGATCTTTCTACTAAAATCCATAAATGCTCAATGTTGGATGATATTTTTTGGAACCCTGCATTTGAAATTCAAATATACATCATGTATTGTGTAAGTGTAGGGGCCATGCTAGGATATAGCCAACAAAATCTTGCCTACTATAGTGAAAATGACCGAGACGGTCGGAAGTACTTGAAGAGAACAAAGACATTAACTTTGGATTGTTTATCCGCAATTTTCATTGAGGTATGCAACAACTTATTCAAAAATTAGAAAAATATAAAGAAAAGATTGAACAGGCAGTCCTTGTCAGAGATGAATTTTATAAAATTTGTTTAAAAAAAATTCTTGCTTCCTAAATGTACTTCATATCTATAGTTTACACATAGAAAAACACACAGGATATATTTTTGTTTGCAAAAACAAAGGTTTATTACAGAAGTGAATAAACACAAATATAAGCAAAGACAAATAGGCAGTGGATATGAATAAATATATAATAATACTACAACTAATACTACTAATAATATGAAATGTTGATATGTGTATAAAGACTAACCTGTTGGGTCAGGCTGGCTGCAGAAGAGAAGACAGACAAGAAAGATAGTTGGGTAGAGTAAAGAATAAAAATGAAATTCAAGAAATAGAATGATGGACAGAAATAATTTAATAGAACATAAAAAAAAAATTACTGTTAAGTATAGAAACAATATCATTTACCACAGACAGGTTGCTTTAATGTATACATAAAAGGTAAATCAATAAATCTGTAACATCACAGATGAATTTTGATCTGAAATTTTCACTTTTATTTCATTTTTTTTTTTTTAATTAAAGTTCACCCATACAATGCCCCAAAACCAAAAAGGATTACTGAGCAAGGTGTGTTATATGAAGAGGTAGTAAAAAGTGAAGGCTATAAGAATAAGGAGGATAGATAAGGATTCACCCTTGACTTAAAAAGGACTCTAGTGTTCAGGGAAGCATCCACACGGGAATCTGTTCCCCAAAGTAGCAGTGCTTTTGGAACTTTCTTCTTACAAGTGTAAGAGAGATAAAATCAAGGTGATTCAACTCCGTGGATATAACATGGCAAGTCCTTGCTATAAAGGACTGAACTGGTAGAACTATAAAATGGAGCTCATCTGATCATTTTCCATGGAAATACTGATAAGCTTGCAATGTAGGAAAGAAGCTGTAGAGTGGCTGCAGAAGAAACTATTTTGTAATCAAGTTTGGAAAGTGAGGACTTAGCAGCTCTAGCCCAGATACAGCAGCAATATTCCATTTTTAGTCTTAATCCAACTTCTGTAAAGATAAAGTATGACTGAAGGAGTTGGGTAATTTCTGTTGTGGTACAATGAGCCAACCATCTTTAGCAAAGGATCATTTATAGGAGTTCCACTTGAGGTCTGAAGTGAACTTGAAATCCAATAGACGTTCAAAAGCATGAAACCTCATTGAGAGCACATCCATTAATCATGAGTGGAAAACAAACAAAAAAAAAAAAAAACACAGTATCTGGTCGATGATGATGGAATGATACTAGCTTGACATCAGCTCTCAACTTGGTATCTACACCGATGACAACAATTTACTCCTGCCTCTATAGTAAGGCTTATCAGTCTCACAAGGTCAGAATGGCAGCTGATGACCAAAATGACCTCTAGTCCATAGTTAGCTGGGGCAAAAGATGGCTTGTTAATTTGAACACCCAAAACCAAATGATTCTGCATTAATCATCTGAGAGACCCCCTGCTGTTTTCCATCAACATGGCTGATGCTATCCTCCAGTAAAGTGACTCATTGCACCTTGTCGGGCTGACATTCTCTGCTGACGTGAAGCAGAAAAACTATATTGAATCCATTGCTAGGTCGGCTGCTAAGAAAGTTAGTTCACTATGTCAGGTGAGACAATTTTTCTCTCCAGAATCTATCTTGCATAACTATAACTACCATTTGACCATGCTTAGAATATTGCTGCCACATATAGTCCAGTGCCTCTGCTATTTACCTTGAGCTCCATGATAAAATTCAAAGAAGAATCAGCAATATTATTGGTCCTGATCTGGCAGCTCAGCTCCAGTCACTTTCTCCATTGTTGTAAGGTTGTCTTTTCTATAAATAATTTTTATGGTAATTTTTCAAATGAGCTTTTCACTATGCTACATAGAGTTTTTGAATTTAAGCACATAACTAGACTGGCATCAAGATCTCATCAATTTACAAGTGAGCTGGCTAGATATAGCTGTAAGTTCTATGCTAATTGTTTCTTTTCTCACAATTCTCGTCTGTGGAACTTCCTTCTGGCTCCATGTTTTCCAGCTAATTTTAATCTGCAAAAATTTAAATGCAATGACAATTGCTATCTGCTGTCCTCTTGATTACTCTCTTCTCATCATTAATGTTTCTGTTCCTAATTATTCCACATCCTGTAACCCTTTGTGTTTTAGTGGCATTACTGCCTTGCATGGAGTGATTCAAAAGAAAAAGAGAAGGAAAGAAAAAGAGAAGGAAAGAAAAAGAGAAGGAAAGAAAAAGAGAAGGAAAGAAAAAGAGAAGGAAAGAAAAAGAGAAGGAAAGAAAAAGAGAAGGAAAGAAAAAGAGAAGGAAAGAAAAAGAGAAGGAAAGAAAAAGAGAAGGAAAGAAAAAGAGAAGGAAAGAAAAAGAGAAGGAAAGAAAAAGAGAAGGAAAGAAAAAGAGAAGGAAAGAAAAAGAGAAGGAAAGAAAAAGAGAAGGAAAGAAAAAGAGAAGGAAAGAAAAAGAGAAGGAAAGAAAAAGAGAAGGAAAGAAAAAGAGAAGGAAAGAAAAAGAGAAGGAAAGAAAAAGAGAAGGAAAGAAAAAGAGAAGGAAAGAAAAAGAGAAGGAAAGAAAAAGAGAAGGAAAGAAAAAGAGAAGGAAAGAAAAAGAGAAGGAAAGAAAAAGAGAAGGAAAGAAAAAGAGAAGGAAAGAAAAAGAGAAGGAAAGAAAAAGAGAAGGAAAGAAAAAGAGAAAGAAAGAAAAAGAGAAGGAAAGAAAAAGAGAAGGAAAGAAAAAGAGAAGGAAAGAAAAAGAGAAGGAAAGAAAAAGAGAAGGAAAGAAAAAGAGAAGGAAAGAAAAAGAGAAGGAAAGAAAAAGAGAAGGAAAGAAAAAGAGAAGGAAAGAAAAAGAGAAGGAAAGAAAAAGAGAAGGAAAGAAAAAGAGAAGGAAAGAAAAAGAGAAGGAAAGAAAAAGAGAAGGAAAGAAAAAGAGAAGGAAAGAAAAAGAGAAGGAAAGAAAAAGAGAAGGAAAGAAAAAGAGAAGGAAAGAAAAAGAGAAGGAAAGAAAAAGAGAAGGAAAGAAAAAGAGAAGGAAAGAAAAAGAGAAGGAAAGAAAAAGAGAAGGAAAGAAAAAGAGAAGGAAAGAAAAAGAGAAGGAAAGAAAAAGAGAAGGAAAGAAAAAGAGAAGGAAAGAAAAAGAGAAGGAAAGAAAAAGAGAAGGAAAGAAAAAGAGAAGGAAAGAAAAAGAGAAGGAAAGAAAAAGAGAAAGAAAGAAAAAGAGAAAGAAAGAGAAAGAAAGAAACTAGCTTTATGCAAATGTCCTTTCTAAGCATGATTTAGTAGATTTTTATAAAATCCATACCAATTAAATTACCTACAAAGATTTATATATCATTATAAACTTATTGACAAAATATGTAAGAAACTCAAAAAAAGTGAATTTATTTTGTAAATTCATTTTCAGGATAAAATTTGTTTGCAAGATTTGTTATGGAATTTTGTATTCAACAGATTATTAGAATGAAATTCATTCATGAAACAGAATTTTTCACTTGTTATTGCATAATTAAAGGTAAAAGACAATAGGAAAACTGTATTACTAGCTGATACGTTTCATCCAATGTGAACTTTTTCAAGGCAAAAATGAAATAGATTTATTAAAAACAAAGTATCCTTAGCGTCTAGAAGAATTTAGAAAATGCTATTGCATTCATATTGGCAAGTGAAAATTATGCCAAGTTGACAATATGAATACAATAGCATTTTCTAAATTCTTCTAGACGCTAAGGATATTTTGTTAATAGTTACTTTGTTTTCAATAAATTCATTTCGTTTTTGCCTTGAAAAATTCCACATTGGATGAAATGTGTCAGCTAAGAATACAGTTTTCCTATTGTCTTTTACATTTATACATATTGTCTTTCTCTACAGGTTAACTGAGAAATTTTTCATAATTAGATTAGTTTGTTCTCTTCACGTATCTTGATAATAAATGAATGAAAACTAAACAGACTAGAGAAGAGATTTTTGGTTCCCCATGAAACAAGATATTAACAGTCAGTTAACTATATAAAATTTTTTAAAAATAATTAAAATAAAAATGTAAGCAACAATTATCCTTCACAAATTCCTCCTTTTTTTTTTTTTTGTTATATTATCTGTGAATTGTCATTTCTTGAGTAATGGATGTTATTTTTACAACTTATCAACCCATAGCAGATTATTTAAAGCTGAAACATATTTTGAACTGTAAGAATTCATTTTAGGTTTTGCAAGTGAATATTACATTAACAATCTCTTGATAATAACAATGATTTTTCCAAATACAAGTCTTACTATTTGATCCATAGCTATGGAAAGGAGATAGATTCATCTCTTTCCTAAGAGTATTTGCGTGTACGTGAATGTAACAAACATGACTGGAATTCAAACTTCAATTTCTCATTTCGAGATACTATCCATTACACCTCCCATCACTTCTGGAGAAAGATAGTGGAATGGTTTTCCATTGCCTTCTCAACATACATAAATATATAATACAAATTATGTTAAATGTTATTCACCAGTTGTAATATAAGCATGTCTTTAAACTTATTACAATTCCTTTCAATCCTTTAACTGTATATCTGAAGCCACTAGTAATGGTTGCCTATATATAATACCAGTTATATCAGATACAGTATAATAATTGGATAAATTTTATTAACAAAAATCTCAAATTATCAAATTCGGTGATTTCTTAACTCTGAGTGAACTAAAAATGCACCAAAAATACATTAAATATGAAATTGATCCTTTGAGAATATCTCAAGGTTTCTGCATATTTGCAAAGCTATTTGGATTCAAATTACTTTCAGTATCAATCTTTGCGAACTGATGCTATTTTGCATGATACAAGTTTAATTTTGTACTTAAATAGAAAACAGATTACAAAAATTACTTAGAATTCATGTCAGCTTCAAACTTTCAGATAAATAATTTAGTATCAACACTTTCAAATATCATTTTATTATATAAATATATATTCAAAAATATTCTAGATTTCACTTTTAGAAAGATGAAGTTCTAAAGGTGAATTACATTCAATTCTGACAAAAAAGCTAAAATAAAGTTTCTTAATCTACATGAGAGGTCATAGAGTGGCAAAAAGCCATAATGAAAATTTCTTCTTGAACCCTCATTCATCAGGTGGGTTAAAAGAGAAAAAATTTTGATTGCCATTTAATTTTTATAATCCTAATTACTACTATAAAATTAAATACTAAACTGATTTTACTATTAATGTGACTTACTTTTCTTTTCTTTTTTTTTTTAAATACACTTAGACTACAGTTATTAGTGAATGGTCTTATTTTTTGTCTTTGCAATCTTGATCAATTTCATGGATTAATGTGCAGGACATTTTCATTGTATAACTAAAGAACTCAAAAGAACCCAATAATATTTTAATCAATAAGTAACAATATATTGTACCCACATAGTCAATCATTAGGGAGATACAAAGTTTCCAGTACTTTTTTTAGGGGATGGGGGGGGGGGGCAATCCTTCATTAATAGGAATATTATTCAGTCAAAGAATTTCCCTGGCTTTTGCTAATTTTACATCATCTTTGATGAATTCTTTTGCTGGAAAACTGTTGATCAAATAAAGAACATTTGGAAGTTGGTAGGGAGAGTAGGGAAGGCAGAGGTAAGACACAGACAGACATGTAATCTTCCAACTTAAACAAATATTTTTTTTTTTTTTTACATTCTCAGACATTTCATACACTTAACATAATTATGCCACACAGAGGTACTTTACATCAAATCCTGTTTGTTTTTTAAGGTGGTTATAAAATATTTTCAATTACTGTCTTTAAAAAGAACAAACAAAAACAAACAAATAGCAAAAATAGAAAAAAAAAAAAAAACACCAGTGTATAATAATAATAATAATTCCTAATGTAGGTTTTAAAAATTCAAATTCGGAAAAGAAAAAGAAAAATAAGCCCCCTCCCCTATATGTGCAACCGATTGTAAAAGTTCCAACAGCTCAACTAAGAGATGAAAGCAAGATATTTATTTGGGAAGCTTTGTAAACTCACCAGTTATTTGTGGCACTAATTTGTGCTGAATCTGTAAAAAGAAGACAAACATGTCCATAGTACGTTGTTCATTTGCAGACAGGCATAACCGTTTCTCAGGGGTGGTAATTTCAAAAACATATGCTCGGTTCTTAGAATTGGTGATCTTTTCCACCCTGTATTTTGGATATAATGACAATTGCACTGGAATATAAGAAACATTGAACATTAAAATAGTCACAAAAAAGATGTCATTCAATATTTATTGTAAGATATTTGTCAGTCTCATCCTTAACCAATTATCACAACTAACAAGTAATTGGCTTTTTGGTCTACATTGTTTATAGCTATAAACATTATTCACTATATTGAGCATTCTTCTCCCATAAACAAAGCAAATTTGTGTACATGTCTCTCTCATATAAACACACACACACACACAGACAGACAGGGTGTGATTGGTAAATTGTCACCATTTTACATTTTTAATTCCATGCATATGCATTTGTTTTTGTTTATTGCACAGTATAGCAGGTTCAGTTGGGCACTATCTGTAACAAAAAGAGCACCATGATGCAATTCACTGCCAGAAATTTGGAAACCGCATACTGTACTGCTTGGCATTCACACTGGAAGCTGCAATACAAACATTTCAGAGTGTTTGGGTATCAGTCTGAGGACAGTGCAGAGGATTCAGAAAGAGTTGGTGGAGTCTGATGGTGACTACAAAGGTGTTTGGAGTGATCACTAGTGATGATGGTATTATGCCTCCATTTATCTTCCCACAAGGCCCAGATTCAACACGAAGGACTACATAAAGTCCCTTGAAGAGTTTGTGCATCCCTGGGTCAAAAGGGTGGCTGCTAGAAGAGCCAGTCTGGCAACAGGACTCAGCACCATACCACACAAAAAGGAGAACCAAGGCTGCCAGACAATTTCTGTGACATCACCCCTTACATCTGGCCACCTAAAACAAGGAGACCATCCAGAAGAGTTGCAGGAGATTGTGAAGTCTTTTGGAGGCTGTTAGTTGAAGCCAATGGCAATGTTATTGAATAAATTTACACTTTAGTATTTCTAGATATTTTTGTGCAATTTTGGTAAATATATCTGTTAAAATGAGATGTCAGTGTTATTTTTATTTTTGTGTAATTAGATGACAATTTATGCAACACAACCTATATATATATATATATATATTTAACAATTATTGTCTGGATAAATTTAAACCATTTATAATTTTGGTCTGATGAGACAGGTATTAAAAATTTACCTGTTGAAATAAATTATAATTTATAGCAGTTTTCAATGTGTTTTTCCTTTGATGTATATATGGATCTTTCTTTTTAATATTTTATATTAAAAAGGCCTACTTGGATTATCCTTTCCACTTACAGATTTTATTATATAAGGATATGAAAACAAAAATGTTAAAAATCACTACGCAATTGTGATCATGTTTCAATACATATCAACGTGTCTCCTCAGGTGATTGTTAATTACTGCCAAGTGGATGATTAATTTCAAAAGCAAATTCCTTTTTTTAAAGGAAAGAAAAGAAAAAACAAAAGAAAATAGGATTGAGAGGTTTACCGTGACCAACAAATTGAATATGACCGACATTAAATTCAAACTGAACAACAGTCAACTCTCTCAAGAAATAAAAGTGGAAGGGGTAGGGAGGTAATTTAACCTAATGCTACCTCGTTATTACCTATGTGCATGTGTATGTATGTATATATATATATATATATATATATATATATATATATATATATATATATAAAAGTACTAATATAATCTGTTCTAAAATACAATTGTGATTATCATTTCATTCCTACCTATTGCTGGAACTTGCAGTGTCAAAATGTTACTCAAAATAGGTCATCATTAGACTGAATGAAAGTTTCAATACAACTTAGGCTTACTTATATTACAAGTTATATAAGCAAATAAAATTTACTATAAGTAAAAGATGGAAGGTGATATATTCTGCAACTTCTAAATCCTTCACAAAAAACAAATCTGCATTATGGAAAGGTTATTTTATCAAGCTTGTTTTTTAAATTAAAAGAAGAAAATATTTAAAAAAACAAAAAAAAACAATATTCCTGAACAATATTTTATCATAAAATAATAACATATATTGCTATTTTATTGCATGCATGCACGCACACACACACACACACACACACACACACAGAGTCTTGAAAAAAAATGCATACATACTTCAGGAAAAGAAAAACTTGTATAGATATTGTAATACTAAATTTATTCTGACATCATAAGATTAATACAAGTTACCTTTAGACTCTACAATCATAAGAGATGCTCCAAATGGTGGCCTTTAGCTTCCAGTCATTTATTAGTATGGCAAACTACTACTTGGGCAATGCTGGACAAAGTGTCCAGTGGGATTACTGAACATGCATTTTCAAGGTCTTGCCTAAGGGCCACCAATGTAATGCTATCTGTTGAGAAAATATTGTATTGTACTACAGTAAACAGTTATCACAAATTGATGAAATTACGAAGGACAAGATTTTCCTTTTCTGAAGTGTGTATACATTGTGTGTGTGTGTGTGTGTGTGTGTGTGTGTGTGTATATATATATATATATAAATAAAAAAAACACACTATTATTATGGAGTAGTAAAATAAATACACCAAAGAGAATAAGAAAAGAAAGATAGAATGATTACAGATTGTACTTTATTTAATTCCATGCAGCTGAAGTGATTAAAAGAGGATGTCCAGGCAAAAACAGGCTCCTGAGGTGTGGAATGCAAAGTATCATTAAAAATGCTTTCTTTATTTCCTGTGATTGATTATAGCATTTGAAGAATTTATCAACTAAGAATGTTGTGATAAGAAGTCACAATAACAACATTGAGAAAACTTAATAGTAAGTTAATAATAGCAAAAAGAAACAATGAATAGAAATTTCTCTGAACAGAACAGAATCACGAAGCACTATTTTTATCTTGGGACTGTCAGAAAATTATTTAAAATATAAAAATATATCCGCACAAAAAGAATGATTTTTCATCTTTTACGGCTTATAAATTACAAATAATTTATATTTTTATCTTTAGTTTTTATGTAATTATACCTAGTTAAGGATGCTGTCTGAATAACCACCTCCCAAAATTTTTTCCCATTTTAATCTTTTCATTAAAAATGTTTTCATTGAAATTTACACTAACCAAGATAAAAACTATAAATCCTGATTAAAAATGTTAATTTTTTTTATTGTTTGTTTCGTCCTTTCATAACTTACTATAACAACTTTTAAGCTTTTATCTGATTGATCTAATGTAAGACAACTCGGAGAAAATTAAAGGGAGATAAGTTTTACAAAACTCTATGTAATCATTCCCATAAAGACTAATGACTTCCTCTAATTTAGATATGGTAATTCAATCCTGCTGCAGGTAAATCAGAAATTATTCTGGCATTGATACATTCTCTTATTTCGAAAAGAGTTATTTACTGGGTTTTTTAAATTTTTAATTTTATTGTTTTGCTTTTGCAACTGTAATAGTTTCAGCAGATTCATTATATAGTCTCCAGCAAGTTAAATGGTCTATTTCCTAGAAACACAAACTGTCCTTACCTTAAAGATATTTTTTTTGTTTATACTTGAAAACTGTAGAATGAATTGACTGAAATGTTTGAAAAAAAAAAAAAAAAAAAAAAAACCAGTACAACAATCAAGTCATTTTAAATTCTTCTTCTCTAATCTTTTCATTATTTTTGCGTGCATGTAAAATACACAAAACATATACAGCAATAAAGCTAATGGTGTGTTTACTTACATTATATGCACACATGAAAATTAATCGATTAAATAACTGAAAATCTGTTTAAATCAATAAGTGATTATCACAACCTGAATAACATACGAGATGTGTTCAAAAAATGTGACTAAACTTTTAAAGCTGTGGAATTTTAGTTAGCAGTGACCATAATTTTTCATATATAAAAGAAGATCCTGCATCATACCACAATGGTTAGTGTGTGCAATACTGAACTTGTATTTGTTACTCCACACACACCATTCTACAAGTTGAATATTGAGAGATACTGAAGAGCAATATTTTTGTGTAAAATTTTGTTTCATGCTAGGAAAAGAACTATTACAGAAACCTTTCTAGGGTTGTAGTAGGCCTAAGAGGGAGTCTATTTGAACAATATGTAATGTCAGGTGTGATACCGATATTTCAAATTGAAAAGAACATCCACTGAGAATGATACTAAATCTAAACAAATTTCAATGACAATAGATAATGAGACAAAGAAAGTCCCTAAATGACATGTGGAAATTATCAACTGACTTATGAGGTTTCCATAGGGATAGGAATCTATAAAAGTTGTGGCCACTTTGAAAGGAAAAAGATAATGAATTTTGTTGCCACAAAATATGTGTCAGTCTGCTGACAGAAGAACCAATATCTGTGTCAGTCAGGAATTTGTTAATCATGTAAATGGTAATGAAAACTAAGAAAAAAAAGCGGGGGGATAAGGAATAGGAGTAATTTTATTAATTTTCCTTTTATATTCAGTCATTTCCCAAGAATCTTTTGAAAATATTAAAACGAAACTCAAAACTGATTTCATGAATTAAAATACAAATTATGGAGGAGTTTCCAGATTAAGGTTGGAGTTGCTTCCCTTCAATCAAATTTGTTTAGATTGGGTCAGGTTGTACAAAGCGAAAAAGTTTGAAAAATGCCATAAAATTATTCATTTTGCTAATGTTGAAATTGCACTGTGTGTGTGTGTGTGTGTGTGTGTGTGTGTGTGTGTGTATATATAATAATAATAATAATATAAAGGTACCCCCATCAAATCGCTTAAAAACTTGCATACCAGGATAAAAAAAAAATACCCCAAACTTAATGAAAACAAAGTTTTATCAGAATCTTTGCTATTATTAAGAGGAAAGATTAAAGTATTTTTTTCTATCCTATTTAGAACGTTCGAAATTGATTTTTTTAAAAAAATCGTTTTTTTTTTCGTTAGCAGATGTACTATATTTTAGCATAGCAAATTTTACTGTCTTTTTGCAATGAAAGACTATTTTTTTAAAAATCTGCTCTGAATTGTAAAATAAAAAACGTAATAAAATGAAGACATTAATTAGAAAAACTTTTAATTGCTTTTATGAATAATATATATATATATTAAGGACAGTATTATCTTTAAAAAAAAAAATAATTTTGAGAAATTCATTTTTACAAGATTTGTTTTCATTTTTTTATAATTTAGAAAAATTTATAAAATCTTTTAAAATTCAGTTTCAGTAATGTAACTGCTAGGGAATATTGTTAAGTAAAACTATACAGTATTTTTTTAAATAATTTTGAATTGTTTTTGTATGTGTATAAACGTGCCGATTTTTCTAGACATGGACATCAATACACAACATTATCTGAAAATAAGAGAGATAACTATAGTAAATTTAAAGCCTAAAATTCTCTAAAATCCAATAAAATATTAGATTATGGAGAATATTTTAAATTTTCAAGTTACTGAGTTCATAAAAAGATGCTAGCATTGTATTCTTCAATAATTTTTTCATGGTTAAAGCCCTTGTAGAACATTAGCTGTCATAGAGCTGTTAAAAAGCTGTCAGCATTATAAAAAAAAACAACAAAAAAACTGCAATATTTTAAATTTGAAGTAAATAATAGTGGTTTCAAATCAGATTAATTATACTTTAAATCAACTAATATTCCTCACAAAGTTTCAGAAAAGTAGATTTTGTTTTTAGAAGATTTTTTAATAAAGAGATTTACATTTTTATAACAGTTTGCTAAAAATGGTGCAAAATTCAAAATGTTTAGAAATTTCTAAATGAAAACTCCTTCCAATCAATTTAAGTTAGTTCTGAAATAGAGCATAGTATTTTGCTTATTAAATTATTATTATTAAATTTAATCTATCAGCTTGAAATTAAAACTAAAATAAAAGCTTTAAGATTTTTCATTTTTAAAAATTAATTTTAAACCTTAGGTATCACAAATCTGTGGAGGTACCTAATATAAACACACACAAAAACGAATTCATATGCAAGTAAGTGAAATTTTTAAAATTGTTCTGTAAATTCACAGAAAAATATGCAAACACAAAATTTATTTTTTCTATACAGCTGTTGAGAAAGAAAAAGAAAAAAAAGCACTTGGTCTACCCACAATTTTCTTTAAAAAAACAAAAAAAACAAACAAACATACAAATTCATAAACATCATTCATATGTTTATTTTGAATCCTCAAAAAGAAAAACGTCACTTACTTTTTGGCTTTCTCTTGTTCATTGGTTGCCGATCAAAATATTCTAACACTAAAGTATCATCCTTTTTCTTTTTCAAAATGAAATACTTTCGTCTCCATGGTTTATAGTTGAGGCTAAATGTCCGTAAACCAGTTATAGTTCTCAGTTTGTACAAATGATCCTGCAAGATTAAAAAAAATCTGACTTAAATTGAATGAAACAAATCTATAAAATTTACGCCAGAAATCTCAATGAAAATACAAAGGAACGTCAACTTAATAAGGGTTGTATTTGCTTAAAAACCGATTTACTGGATAAGTCAAATTTGCACAGAATAACTTAATGTCCTTCATCTTTAAGTTGCTTGTCATACATAATTTTCAAAAACATTCATATTCTATAGTCAACAACAATGTGGATTGGAATTACAGAATGTCTCTGGTGAGATTTCATTTCATATCTGTTTAAGAAACCTGTTCTAATGTAATAAGTTGTCTTACCTATTAGGCTATGGTAACTTGAGTGTAGTCATTCAAATCTACTCATATAGCTTTCCTTATTTTCCCCCTGACTGCCTGACATATAACCAATCTGTTTGAAAGTCACAACAGTGCCTAATTAAACAACCTAATCTCTAACCATGTATGCATCATCATGTCACTGTTTGCATTTTTACTACTACATTGTAATGAAATTATCAAGCATCAGAACAAATTAAGTTTACATAAGTTGAGGAGACAGAAAAACTTTATAATTTTTCTCATATCAACAAGTATTTGATAAAAGACTGAACAATAATAAATTATTAAAGTTGTACAATAAAGTGTTGGGTTAATGATTTACACTTTGGTGCTACAAGATGAATTTAAATAGGCGTGTTAAATATGATTTAAAAATTTGTTATTGTAAACATGGGTATTCTACTATTGTATCTCAATTTTTTGAATGATCTGTCATCAAATTTTTTAAGCGCTTGAAAATAGATGTCTGTGGAACAAGCATAATTATTCTTTTTATAGTAGTTCAAATAGAGTCATAATTTAGCTGAACAAAGAGCAATGTCAAGTTAGCATTTAGAGAAGAAACTACTTCTGAGTAAAACAATATAGTAATGATTTCAAAATCTTAATTTCATTCTGGAGATGAGAACACTGGAAATGATCATTGAGAAAGATCCATGAATGTTATCAGCAAGAACCAATTAAGAACAATTGCAAACAACAACATGAAAAACAATCTGAGCTCTTCTTACAAATCTTGGGGGTCCTGTTCCTTGTCTTTTTCATTCTGACAGGAAAGATGAAAATCTGGACAAATAGATTCAACATGATCTGATAAAAGAGGAAGGGAATTTTGTTCTTTTAAGTGTGCTCATCATTGCTTACTCATACAATAATGAACCAGTAAAAAAACAAAAAGCATCATTACTGATGATGAAAATAGATCCTTCATATTATTCATAAAGGATAACAGGAAAGAATTTGAATTTATTTAAAATACAATGTTGTATTTTTCAAATGTCAAAATTTGAATATTTTATCCGGTACACTAATATGAACAGGGATTTTAAACTAACAAGCAACAAAGGTGACGTGATAAACAGAATGAGGCTGTGAATTTCTACCCAATGAAAGTGACAACTGAAGATATACTAATTGCTGACACCATTTTGTGTCTGAATGAAAATACCCTTTTATGGAACATTTTCCTTATTTTTGCTGTTGTTATCATAATGTTTTCAGTGTTGTACACCCTGATGCCCATCACATTTAGTAACCTGGGAATACCCAAAAGAACCTTTTGATATAAGAAAGCATCATGTTCTCATTTATTTACAAGACATGTTCACTGGCATCAGTTTTTCCTTATGTCTGTCTGTTTGTATTGACTGACTCAAAGATTGAACTCACAACGTATATTCTCTGCCTTGTGTCTGTAAGTGGATGCAAAAAAGGTTTCATAAGATGACTTTCTTTGCATGCTATTCTTGATGGAACCTAAAAGGCAATGACAATTGTTGGCAAAAATATTTGTCTCTTGGAATTTGATGGCTAACTCACTGATGAAGATTGCACATGCATGGGTTTAGATTTGCATAAAACTTGAAAAATTACGCAATTTTACTGCCCACAAGAAACTTGTAGATAGCATGAGGGAGTGAGTTTAAAATGTCCTATTTGATCAAACAACAACAGTATTTGATGTGCATGATTAGAGAAATTCTAGAAGAATTAAAAAAAAAAATAAAAATAAATAAATAATTAAGAACAAAAAGGTTCAGTAGCTTCCTATGCTTGTTTAAAATTAGGTTGAATTTTGTGAAAGCTTCTAGTCAGAAATAATAAATAGATAGTTTATTAATTTGTTGTCTGCATAAAAAGTTATTTTTATTATGTGGTATTATTTCTTACTGTACTACTTAACCCAAGAATTGAAGTCAGAACCTTCAGAAAACCATGCGCTTTACCATACTTATTAGATATCTATAACCAAAAACTCTGTATTTCATTTCATGCAGTTGTGGTAGAGAATATGAAGAACAACCAACTGTTCACTAACAGTACAAGTGGAGGAATATTAAAAGGCTATTGTCCAGAGAGAGGAAGAACATTGAAATCTGTCATGGCTGATCACGTATGGAACCAAAATGTGGTCATCAACCCATGAAGTCAAAATAATGCAACACTGGAGGATGGTAACTGAATGAATCTGCACACAGGATAGACACTGATAATCTATTCAGTAGACCTAGAATAACGATAAATACCACCTGGGAGTGACTGATTAAGAAAAAAAAAAAGCCGCTTACAAACTTCATCACCAAAGTCAAGATACTCATACAGTCCATACAAATTGAGAACAGACATTATGTTCAAGGCTCTAGAATTTAATCACTAGATTGCCCAACAGACACATGGCCTAGCAGATTAAAGTGTTGGCTAAAACTCATCTGGATTCCTGGCAGTTATGAATCCTTAGGTCTTATAGTGCCATAAAAGACTGTCGAGTATTAAATTATATGAAATATCACCCAAGTAAGATGCTAGAGTGAAAACAATCAAATCCTGTAAATTAGAACAAAGTTTTCATTTCACAATTTCAAGACGGTTACCAAGTACAAAGATCTGAAGAAGGCAAAAGATTACAATGGCCCAAACATTGGTGATGAGAAGATGAACATGTTTGTCCAAATAGTAAAATATAGAATAATGGTAACTCCTGATATAAAAAATTCCAACTAAAATTTACTTCAATATAGTTTTTATATTTATGCTATGTCTACTAATGAGATATAACACATACTTTTTTTTCTCTATTAACTTGACTGTTCTTCTACCAGAAAAGGAGTATTCAGTATTGAAACTTTGGACATCATAATTGCTTTCTTCCAAGAAAGAAGGATTGTTAAATTAAAATAAATATTTTTAATACTATTCAGGTCAACATTTTTGCTGCAGCAAAACAAACAATAACTAATGTAATATCATAATCATTAATTTTCAAGGAAATATTCAGAGATTTTTTTTGTGTTTAACAACTTCCAAAATTTCTCTAAGGCCTTCTTTTACATTTCAATTGCATTCAAACTTCTATTTATCTGGCATAAAGGAATTGATTTCCATCAATAGAATATATAGTATCTTCGTATTCCACCTGGAATTAAATATTTTTGTTGCAAGATATGTCAGTAGAGTAAGATCCATATTAAGGACAAAAAGAAAAAGGTATTATTTTCTGCATTCTAAATTCAAACAATATTTACTTTTTAAATAGTAAGAAAATCTTCTACTAATGAAAAGATGACAATGTCTGGTCTTGAGATTTGAGCTGGAGATGACAAGAATGAAGCAAAATGAAAAGTCTGATCAGTTTGTTAAAGTCCAATTGGCAGCCAATCTAAAAGATGACCTACAATCTGCTGGGCAAGAAATAGTTAATTTTAACAATTTTAAAATGAAACTACACTTTTTAATCATTTGAGAGAACTATCTCTGTCTTCCATCAGCATGGCTGATGTTAACCTCCAGGAAAGTGACTCACTGTACCTTCTTGGGCTAATGTTTTCTGCTGACATAAGTGGAAAGATTATATTGAATCATTTGCTAGGTCTGCTGCTAGGAAAGTTGGTTCACTATTTCTTGCAAGACAATTTTTCTCACCAGAATATACTGAACACATTCATCCATGCATTGAATATTGCTGCCACATCTGGTCTGGTGTTTCTATGTATTTAGTGATTCTTGAGAAAATACAAAGATTTTGCAATGTTTCTGATCCTAACCTGGCATCTCAGCTTCAGCTACTTTCTCACCACTGCAATGTAGCTTCTCTCTGCCTTTTCTATAAATATTTTTATGGCAATTGTTCTGATAGGATTTTCTCTTTAGTACTTCAACTTTACAAATTTAAGTGCAGTATGACATTGGCAACTAGGTTTCATCATTTTCCAGTTGTAAGTGCTAGATGTAAATAAGTTATACACTAACAGTTTCTTCCCTCACACTTCTCACTTGTAGAACACTCTTCTGGCCTCTTGCTTTTCAGTCAAGTTTGATCTTCAAAAATTTAAATGCAATGTCAATCATTATCTTCTCTCTTCTTAATTCCTTGTTTTTTTTTTTATTGTTCTCTCTCCTTAATGTTTATCTTTTTCTCATATTCTTTCACACTCAGTAATATTTGGCATCCTAGTGGCTTCATTATCTTGCTTTGGTTGAAATGATTTTTAAAAAAATAAAAGTACAGAAATTTAAATATCTGAAGTGTTTTAACAGATGACTGAAAATGTGACACCAAAATCTGAAAGTACATTGGAATAGTGCTAAAGACTAAGGAAAGTATTAAGAAACAGGAAAATTTTATTAGAAACAAAGAAAAGAACTGCTACATAATATCAATTCTCCTATATAGCAGTGAATGCTGGATAATTTCCTTGGATAAAAAGGCAACTTGAGACATCTAAGATGGGATTCTACAGAAGGAGGCTGAGAATACCATGGATGGAACATGTGAGCCACAAGGAATTTTTAAGGAAAATAGACACAAAAAGTCGACTTCTACTGAGAATCAGACAGAAATAGTTGAAATTTCTGGGACATAATAAAGAAAGGCTGCTTGGGGAATTTGACACAAGACATATTGGAAGGGGCAGAGGAAAAACTTAGTAACTTACCTAATAAGCTTGGGTAAATGGATGCCATAACAGGAAGTGGTAGGCATAATAAAAAAGACAAATACTTCAAAGAGCCACAAATGATAGGAAGTTGTAGGGAGCTATGAGGAGGCATGACACATAAAAGAACTACTTTGATTTATCAATCTGATATGTACTAAATTTGATGTCTTAAGCTGACTGGCTTGACTTTTTGCGGATGGGAGAATTATAGAACAAAACAAAAAAACAATACTGAATTTCTATATTCTAGATGCATGGACATGTGGATAGTATAATGATCATTGGTATGGAAAATGAAATCAGTGATGTTCAAATCCCAGTCAATCTTTTTTTCCACTTCATACTAATGCCCTTAAAAAAAAAAAAAAAAAAAAAGTATGAATTCATGTTCCTCCAGCTATGGGTTAAATAGCAAGGTAGTGCTCTCTTGACCAATCTATGAGAAAAACTTTTTTAAATTCAAATCTAGCATGAAGTGAGATGTGCTCTGCCTAAGACAGACCACTGCTGCTACGCCTGCAGTACATGTAATGCTCCTATGATATTAATGGTCTACAGGACTCATGAGATGCATAAAGAAAATACCATAGAAATCAAAAGCCACAATTTCATTTTTTGCTGCATTGAATAAAACGGATATAAAGTTAAAATAAGGACAGACTGAGAAAAAAAAAACCTAATGAAATAGAAATATTTTGGCTACACCATGTACTTTAATTTTAAAAAAATTTTTTTTATTAGATATAAAATAAATACAACAAAGCAGAGGCAACACCACATTAGACCAAAGGATACTATATTCCCAAGTTATTATAAGATCAATGCACATTTATGTCAAATTATATTTTTTACTTATTCTCTTTTTACTTATTCGCTAATGGGAGATAAATCTGGTCATTTAAAATTAAATAAAAAAATTTTTTTTATAATTCTTAATTTATAAGAACAAACTACTTTTCATTATTTGGGTCAAAATAATTTCAAAGATAAACTAACATATTCAGTATGAAAGTAATTAATCATAATTAGAGAGTAAACTTTGTTCATTGAAAAGACACTGTCACCAGTGATGGCTATGAGATTACTCTAGTGCAGACATGGACAGTGACACTGATATATTAGTAACAGAAGCTTTGGTTTGATCTTGCAGTCAAATAATATAACTAAGTATTTTTTCTAAAAAAAAATAAATAGTAAAATACTCTGGGATTCTGAGATCCAGACAGTCTACCCCATCCAAACACAGATCTGGTCATTGTGAACAAAACATAGCAAAGAGATTCTACAGATGTTCCAGCAGATTACAGGGTGAGAAAAGAGAACACCAGTGCTTTGCTGGAGAACTGAAAACCTTTGGAATATGGGTATGCTGAAGAAGAGGATGAGGGTCATCCCCTATAATAAGCACAGTAGGAAACTTAGATGTAAAGTTAGAGAGGTTAGACATTCAAGAGTGTTGAAATTGTTAAAACTACTGAAGAAAGGTGCTAGAGATTTGATGAGGTCAAAATAAAGAGATAAGGAATGGCATTAGAATTTGAGAAAATTGAAAAATAAAATCTCTACATTAATTTCACAGGCAAATGTATAACTCAAGCTAATCTGGAATTTGGTTATTATTATCATCATAGGTAGCTATTTATATATATATATATATATATATAAAAAAAAAAAAAAAAAAAAAAAAATCAAACTTGGCATCAACTTATATACTAAAGAAGATTAGTGCATTCAAAAGTATTTTAGATATAAATATATCAAAATAATCTAAAACCAAAATTTTCAGTGTAGATATATAACTTAAGGTTTATTAATCCAGAGGGTTGTTGGGTCACTTACAGTAATGCGGTTTATGTGAAAATATGAAGAAAAAAGATCATATTTGATACTATTTGAGCATAGTGGATGGTTTGCAAACAAAATTGTATATCTTACAGATATTTCTCTATCTTATAGTGAATGACCTTACTCTTCATCTACGTGTGCATCCCTTCAGGATATGGTCCATCATGATTCTCCACAACTTCCTATCTCTTGTGGCCCTTTGCAATTTTTCTCCGTTTACTAGGGCTCTCTTCAATTCCGCCATCTATACACACAAACTTGTCAGGTAGATGGTTTGCTGCCTTCTCCTACCTCTCTTACCATCAATACACCCTGTGAGGGTTAAGCTTTCCAAGCCCTCTATCCTTATTAGGTAACCAAGGAATTTCAACTGTTTCTCACTGTTCCCATGTTCTTTTAAACTTCCTTGTTGTTTACTCACTATATCCACGGAATTTCCAATATCTTTCTAGAGAACCCTATTTCTGTTACATCCAGTTTTCACTTCACCTGAGGGGAGATGATCCAGAATTCACTATCATATTAGAGAATGGATATCACATAGAAATCCAGCACTCTTTGTTTCTAACAAAGTTTTTCTGCACTTCTCAGCACTTAGCATTAGACTTTAATCCTCTAAACAAGGATTATTATTAATAAGTGCCTGGATTAGGGCATCTTCAATGCTAACAACAGTATATCTTTGTTCATCAGGCAATAATGCCTACTAACGTTATCACCATCAATTAAAAACTTAAAAAAACAAAAACAAAAAAAAAAAACAAGCATCCATGATAAAATAGGCTTCCTAGCAGGAAATAATTACATCTGCTTGTGCAAAATACTCCTCATTGCTGTTTGGTAATGAAAGGTTATCTTCTTCCTGCTAATGCTAAGAGGATAGGTCAGCTGATCAGCTGATTGTTGCTGGGAGTAGGAAGATGGAATCTTGGGTCATTAAACTCTACAAGAAATGACTGAAGCTTGACATTCCTGCACAATTGTCATTACCCATCCTTTAAGGCCATTTTTTAAAAAATTATTACCAAGAAGATATGGGAGAATTATAGTTCTAGTTGGAGGACAATATAGTCAACATAATGTTAGAAAAGTTATTTTGTTAAAATGATAACTGAAAGAAAAGGAAGCAAGAAAACTGAGAAACTGTTGAAATATGTTGTCAAGATAGAAGTTAAAATCACTTCTTTTTTAAGCTATAGAATAATAATAAAAAAAAAAGTCATCACATGTGACAATTTCTAAAATGATTAAAAATGTAACACCTTATAAGAAACATTCAAAATCAACATCAAATTTCATATCCCCGAGCAGTTTAATTATTCAATAAATCTCATCTTGCATTTAATATAAGTTACAGTTGTCCTTTTATGTTCAGCTTAAAACAAACAGCTTATCCCAAACTTCCCACACTGTTATCCTGCCCACATCAGCAAACAGGTGAATTGAATATTCAGGGTGAGGAATAATGAAAGTTTGATAAGTTAGATTTAAGAGTCTCATCAGTTTCCTTCATGACCTAATTGGTAAGACAGATGTCATGTTAATGCAACGTTCCTGAGAAAAAGTGATTCAATTTCACTTTCTTCCCAATCTATGTTGTTTGTTGATGATGGGAGAATAATAGTTTGAGAAGTTGTAATAAAGGTGGAACTGAAATTAAGATAAATGAAGTACTTGCTGAAAATAATGATCTTCAAAACATCTTATTCTCTTAACTAGTGTTAGGCAATTACTGGACTTAATTTACACAAATATTAATAAGAGATAACAAATTAGTGTGTGTATGTGTATCTTAGATACAAGTTATTACCTAAAAGTTTTGCTTGTAAATACTTATGCCCTACTGATAAAATGCATAAAATTTAAAAGAAAAAAGTGACTAGTTTTTTAATTGTATGTGTTAGACGAATATATATCATAAAATAGAACAAATCCAATGGCTAACAGTTTCTGTCCAAATTAAGAAAGAACAGATATTAGGTTTAAGTTTTCAAAATTCCACTTGCCCCAGTATATTTTTTAATTGTATACAGTTTACTTGGTGGTTGTAAATTTAATTCCTAAGTAGTGAAATTCACAGTTTGGTTCAAATTAACCAAGAAGACTCAAGCATAGAAAATTAAATGAATAAATGAATTAAGTCTTGTTTTGAAATTCTCCAAAATGATATCTGAAGACTAAAGGATGTGATGACCAAAAAGTGATTATAAATCAGTGTGCAAAATCACTAACAGTTGTTTAATAAAATAAATGTTTACAGACATGAATTTCTTAATTTTAATCTTGTACTTTTTCCAGACCTGAATGTTTTACAGCAAAAAGGAGGCAAAGAGTGATTAAAGATTCTTGGCCCAATCAAGAAAGGAGTTAAAAAAAAAAAAAAAAAAAAAACCCTCTTCCGTTTGATTTGATTTTGAGAAATGGAAAAATTAATCCAAAGTAGGTATGTTATCTTAGCTGAGAACTTTTCAATATGCACTTGTACCTTTATTCAATTGAGCATGGCACTAAGAGTGATGCTGGCTTTATTGACTTGTTATAAAATTGCGTTGGAGCACGAAGAAAAGAAAAGAAAAAGTGTTTAGCACTTTCCAAAGATGAATGGTTATTTCTATTGTATTCACAAAAGCCATTATGTAATTAGTCTTATTAATAGGGATGGTAGTCAATATTAATTAGATAAAAAGCAATACCCATGTGCTAATTTCTCACTTGGGTCTTAACATGGTTGTTGTGTGATAAAGATTTTATCATGAATATAAATAGAATCTCTTCCAATAAAAATCCATCCATCCAAGAAACTCTGAATCCAGCTCCATTATACACTGATTGCTCCAGGTAATTAAAATGGTTGAAATGCCGCAATCTAATCACTTATAAATCTATCAACCAAATTTGACAAGATCCATCAAACTAGTCTTAAGTCATCTTGTAAACAGCATTGATTACTACACAGAGTTTTCCTCATAACTAACAAAAAGGCACAATCATTTAACCACACCACTTCCAAATTGGATATTAAGTATTCCTTCACTAAACACATTATCTTGCATTAAGTATAGCTGTCACGTCTGGTCAGCAATTTTTCATGCAACTGGTACCATCTTTTATACTGTCTGTAAAGCCATATATCTTTCCCCCAATTGAACAAGATGACCAAACTGAAATGTAATTAATGGAGAAGACATCATGAATCATCCAAGATTCAAAACTTTTTTCTTTTCTTTTGATAACTACAAATAGGAGAGGAAAGTATTTGGAATTCTCTTTTGCCAGGTTTCATATTATAACAAATGTTTTTTTTATTGAATTAATATTTTTGGAGTGAAAAGAAAAATTATATAAAAATCATGCCCAAATTTTACTTTCTCTTAGACATTAATAATTTTACAATAGATAATTTATATAATTTAAGAGAGCTTACAACTGCGAGATTTTAACATTTCTAAAAATTTAAATGACAAATGAATTTATTTGTAGAAGAGACTGCAACATTTTTCACAAGTAATATTTACAATGTTTGCAACTACTGAATAGTTATTAGAGCATATCAAAAGTATCCCCCCATAGACCTTTACTTGAAAGCTGATTTCATGCATACATCTAAATACTATCTTTGGCTCATTATTATTATTATTAATAATCTGACTACTCCTCATGTGTAACTATCATTTTAAATGTTATAATGGTAGAAACAAGTATTGAAATTCTGGTAATTTAAAGCTGTGCCTCAATGCCACTTGCAGAATTTGGGAAGGAGATGAAACAGTATTTGACTATACTGCCCAAAATTGGTTTAGGCTTTTTAAAGGTGGTTGACTTGTCTGTTGAAATAAAACCCATGATAATGTTTTAAAAAAAAAGAAAATAGAAAAGAAAATTCTTCCACCAGTATTTGACAGAATTCACAAGAGCTCAAAATCATATGTAGAGTGAAAATATATGGATAACATAAGTTTAAAGTTTTTTTTTCTTCTATGGAAAAATGTTTTGCACTAAAAATAGTTGATTTGAAAATATTTATGATTTGAAAATATGATTCTTGATTAATGAAATAGAATTATTAAGTGTGCGTAAACATTCCCAATATGCTCTTTTTTTCAAAACTAATGACTGAATAAATGGTTGAAAATCGTTTACAAAAAAAGGTTAGCCACTTTTGCACACACCTAATATATTGACATAAACTTATTATATCACAATAAAAAAACAGTCTATTTAGAATAGATAGAAATCCTTTCATTGTAATAATGTCCACAAACAGCACAATTTAGTTGCTTGGCTACTTTTTCTTTTTAAAATGCATTTTAGAGTCACACCTAAAAAAAAAAAAAAAAAAAAAAAAAAAAAAATGCAGATAGTCAGACAGATGTCTATAAATCCAAAGTCAAATACAACAGTCTTTTTCTAACTTTTATATAAAAAAAAGAAAACTTTGAAACATCTAGAGCCATTCTAGAGCTATGAGTCATTGTCTTGTTAACAATTTTTAAAAAGTATTAGCAGCAGGGCCAGACGGAATTGTAATTGAGTTGCTGGCAGCTTTAGATGATTTCGGCTAAGACAAGATTACAGAAATAATAAATGAAATCTACAATACTGGTGATATAACGGAAGACCTAAGCAGATCTATTTTTATAGCCCAGCTTAAGAAACCAGGTACAAATGAATATGAACTCCACTGAACGATCAGCCTAATGAGCCACATAACAAAACTCATTATCAGAGTTCTGATGAATAGAGTGCCCAGCAGAATCAGGCCAGAGATAGGACAAGAACAGTGTGGGTTCGTTAAAGACACTGGAACAAGGAACACGATATTTATGCTCAGAATGTTATCAGGAAGAGCAATACAAATGCAGAAGAATGCACACCTGTGTTTTATAGACTACACAAAGGCGTTTGACAAAATATGTCACAAAGATCTGTTGGAACTGCTCAGCAACCTTGACATATTTGGGAAAGACATTAGAATAATAAAAAATCTCTACTGCCTGCATACAGAAAAAAAGCAGTTCAGCAGATATACAAAAATAGAAAGGGGTGTAAGACAAGGATGAGTCTTCTCACCAGACTTATTCAACCTATACAGTGAGGCAATTCTGAGAGAACTGGAAATTCTAACAGGATTCATTATTGGTGGCCACAATCTTAATATAAGATATGCAGATGACAGTGCTGAAAGCAGACATAGAAAGGAAACTACAAAACCTCCTACAGAAGGTAGCAAAGGAGAGCAAGAAGAAGGGACTAGGCATAAACTACAAGATAGAATGTATTGTCATCAGCAAGAAGATGAGCCCAAAAAGCAGTTTACAGATCAGGGACACTAAAATCAAGCAGATACAGAAATTTAAATATCTGGGAAGTGCTCTAACTGATGACAGCAAGTGTGACACTGATTCAAAGATGTATTGGGATGGCCAATGTTGTATTCCAAAAGCTAAGCAGAGTATTAAGAGACAGGAAAATTTTTATTGAAAACAGTACTGAATTTTTACAAGATATCTGCCCTCCTGTATGGCAGCAAATGCTGGATAATCTCCTCAAAGATGAAGAGACTCAAAGCAACAGAAATGTGGTTCTACAGAAGGATGCTAAGGATACTGGTGGCTGAACATGTGAGCAACAACAAGGTTTTGGAGAGAATGAAAACAAAGAGAAAACTTACTTAACATCAAGAAGAGGCAGTTGAAATTTCTGGGACATGTAATGAGGAACGTTGGCTTTGAAAATCTGATACTCACAGGATGGATAGAGGTAAAGAGGAACAGGGAAAGCAACCCATGACATACTTAATGGGCTTGAGCAAATGCATGGCAGAAGAGGGTCTGGGAGAAATAACAATAAGACAAAACTTATTAAGAGCTACAAGGGACAGGAGGATGTGGAGAGCCATGAGTACCTACATCCTGAAGGGACACAGCATATAAAAGAAGATGGCTTAATAGAAATTAACAATAGTCCTTGTGACAAATTTTCTTTGGGACAAAACTTTGCCATTCCATTAAATTTAACTTCTTGGCATTCCATAAAGTCTGTTTCTTTCATAAATAACTGTTCTATTTTAATTTCACACCTAAATACCTTGGGTTCAGCCAAATAAAGTAAAAACACACACACACATTATATATATATATATATATATATATATATATATATATATATATATATATATATATATATAGAGAGAGAGAGAGAGAGATTACAATATTTCTGGAAACATCCTACAATGTTTATAATATATTTAAATTTTATAACGTATTCTTCGATATTTTGGCTTGTATAATAAAATCTTTTTCACGCCGTCACAGGATTAAAAATCTTCGCCATGCACGTGATAACATCATTGCGTCTTTTGAAATTAAAAGGATTTTAACATTTATTTAGTTTGTAAAAAAAAATGTAACAACATGATTCCGCTACAAGACAATTGGCAAATGTTTTTAAAAAATTTTGACTAAAAATTTTGACCCTGAAGATGAACAATGATGTTCGAAAGTACTAGGTTATCGTACACACAATATTTATTTCAATATCATTTTCAAATAAAAAGTCTAATTAGAAAATATGAAAAAATTCAAAAGAAAATATGCAGGATGATGTTGTCTTTAACATTCAACACATGTTTAAAAGAAAAGTTGCTGCCAAATTATATATATATATATATATATATTATATATATATATATATATAAAAAGAAAGAACAGTAAGATATAAAATCCGGTGTTCTTATAGATATTTTTATTTTTACACAATAGTGCTCAATGTAAATTTACAGAGCATTAATATTATAAATTAATTGATTTAAAATGTTTTTTTTCACTACACAGTGATACCATGTTTCAGAAATGGAAGCTAAAGCCCCTGAATTTAATTTTGTTATTAAACCAAAGACATTAGTTCCATTTCCTCATCAAGCGAATTTTGGAGTAACTTATTTTTTAAAATTTACGGTTGTTAAAGGCACGGCAAAGATTCACTCCAAAATTCGCTTGACGAGGAAATGGAACTAATGTCTTTGGTTTAATAACAAAATTAAATTCAGGGGCTTTAGCTCCCATTTCTGAAACATGGTATCACTGTGTAGCGAAAAAACCATATTTTAAATCAATTAATTTATAATTATATATATATATATATATATATATATATATTACACATACATACAAAAAATTTCCAGAAGCCAACAAAAGGAGAGTTACTGATTGGATATTTTTTTAAGAGTTCTATGACCGTGCACAACTTACCAACATGCCTAATGTCTAGATAAAATGCTTTTAGCAAGAGCTTATGGGATATGTGACTGGATTTTCTGCTCTAAAGAAAATTGGTGTTATTTGAAATGTTTATCATTTACAGTTTTGAAAAAGTTATTAATACAATTATAATTAAAGAGAGGAAAAAAGTATGATGGGAGAAGAGTTATCCAGGATGTGCTAATATCAATTTTTTTTTTTCTAATATAAAGTGACAGCTTCTAAAAGTGAGAAATCATAAAAATTTGTTTTTCAATTTTGCTTTTTGAGATGAAAATAGATAGTTTCAATAAGTAGAAAACCTATTTCAGATTCTGGAGAAAGAAGGGAATACTTGCAGCAGACATTTGCTGAATTTGATAAGATATACAATAGTTGTTTTGGGGGGTTAGAATATTTTTAGCCACACAAACAGAATCCCAGCAGATATCTGATTGCAGTAAATGGGAAATTCTGAATAAATTCATAGAAAAAAAAATTCTTAAAAATAGTAAGAGGCCTGTCAAATTTGTGCAGTCAAAGGGGTGCTACTATAAAGATGCATACGTACATATATAGCAGCAAATATATTAGTGACTACAGAGATGTGAATATCAGTATTTAAGTATGTATCTATGTATGGCTACACATACACAAAATGTGAATACAAGGTTAGAAAATTCAATCTGCTTCTCCAAGTCAAATGCAATTTAAGTTGCTGTGAATATGAAATCTATTACACTAGGAAGTAATAAAATGAAATTTCGACTTATACCTTCACTTTAATTGAAGAATATTGCAATCTTTTCAATAGTTTAATAAGATTCTGAATATGTTTTGGTACAAAAATACATTTATACAGTACCCAATAAGTTATGTGGGGGGAAAAAAAATTATTTCTTTATACAAAAGTTCTAAGTAATCATAAATCATGATTATGTTGAAGTATTTAGACATCAGTCACACAATGGCATTCTCATACAACTGTCCAATAGCAGTAAAGAATACAAACTTAAATTGTAAAATTATAAAGTAAATGAAACTATTCAATATGCCAATATGAATAAATTCAATTTAAAAAAAAAAAAAAGAAAGAAAAAAATAAGGAAAGAAAAAGTAGAATTTGAAAGTTGCATAATTTTCTTGAGTTATGGTTTGGTTCAGTTTGTTTTACGGCATATCACCCTCAATGGGTTATTTAATGCCAACAAAATTTTTATTGCAGGTAATAATTTTTTTTCCCAAAAATGTATTTCTGGCAATATTCCTTTCCTCAAAAATGCACCACAACTCGCTTTTACACTTTCACAGTGCCTTGACGCCAGTTTGGGGGTTAACTATTTGGGATCCCAACAGGCGCCACCACCCTGGACCCAGGAACACCATAAGCTAAGAGGTGGCTCCACACTCCTCAAAACCCCTTGACCAGAGGCCCTGCTGTCGAACACAGTTTATCGTCTTACCCAGGATGCAGATTTAGGTTATCGTCATACTCAGGACGGCTTGAGTTATGAATTTTGAATGTACCTTATAAAAGTAGTTTTGAATGTAGCTTAGGAAAGTATTTTCCGTTTCAAATTTGTATTTATCAAATTTAAATATCCTCCTCTGTAGTTCCTGTCTTTAAGAACACTGAGGAACTTTCTGACACCTATTAGTCTCTTACCTCTTTTTGACAAAGTACTAGAGGCAGTAATCAACACTCAATTGACTCTAAGCATCTTACTTCATACAGTCTTCTTTCAGATCAACATTATGGCTTCAGTTGTGAGTTCCACAGCAGAGGGAACAAAAACTTGGTTACCAAGGGAAAATTAACTGAACCTGTGTGGAATTAGAACAATCTAACTTTGTGAACTAAATAAAGGGTTCAGTTTAAAATTCCAATTAGTATCACCTGAAGAAGGATGGAGCATACAATGGCCAAAACATTGTGAATATTGCAATAAAGATGAGGACAAGTCCAAATAGTGTAAATAAATTAACTGCAAATTTTAAAATTGCTGATTGCCATATATGCTACAGTTTTAATGATCAATTTTTTTACATAATAAAAAAAAAAAATAATAATAATAATAGTCGCACTAGATAGGTAATTTTTTGAAGAAGTTAAAAATCACTTAGTAGTTGCATTAAACAATTTGTTGTTTCTGGAAAGGTTAAAATTCATTCATTTTTGGTGACTAACCTATCTCACGATACCTTTGGCTAACCATAATGGTACAGGTAAGCTCCTTTAGCCTGCCTCTTGTTGCTATAAAATGTGTCTAAGATGATGCCCAGTACTGCAATATTTTGACTACAGTAGGCCTACTAGTATTGCTCAGATGCTGAGTTGTATATACAAGAGCTTATAAAAGTATTTTTATGGTATTTAAAATTTATATAAATTTTCTTTCCTCAGGAAATAAAAAGAAAAAAATGTAGTGACTAAAGTAATTTTCAACATAAATGAATATTTGAAATCAATCCTACATTTTATCTTCATTTATCTGCTTCTTAGTATGACTAATTTATGCTTTGACTTTAGCTTTATAAACATGAGAATGAAAGACCTAACACCTTGAACTCTATTTCTTGGTAATTACAAAAAAAAAAAAAAAAAAAAAATGTAACAAGTTTTGCTTCAGTGCACAAATGTAAAAATGCTAGAAGATACAATAATCTAATACTGTGTTTCTCAAAGTGAAGTTCTTAAGACCTTTTCATAGGCCAAAATTTTCATATCAATTTTTATTAAACACTTTAAATTTACTAAGGAGAATGAAGGGAAAAAAAATCCCTAAATATAATTTTCTTTCAAAAAAAAGAAGATTGTATCTTCAAGTAACTGAATTTAGTCTTTTTTGGTTGATATAAAGCAATCAGTTGTATTACATATTATTTCTAGACAATAATGTGTTTTTATTTCCTTTTCCAATGAATAATTACCTGTCCTTTTGTTTGTTTTAATTAATCTTGCAAAGATAATTACATGACTGACATTTATTGAAATGACAATATTAAATTTTAAACTCCAAGCTACCTTCTTCCTAGATATATCATTCTCACATATTTACAATGTTTATTTTTTTTGTTATACACTGAACTTGCAACAAGGCTAAAATGCAAATTACTGTTTAGTATGAGTATAAGCAAACTAAGTGGAATTCATCTTATTTACTTTCTTAACTGCATTATATGAAGGATGAAAAACCTACTAAAATTGCTTTTGTATAATCTCCCTTCAAATAATGATGGATCTTGTCATTAATAACTTCATTATCAATATCTTTTTCTGACATGTGTAATCCAAGAATAGAACAACATAGATTTCACAGTGATTTAAAAAAAAAGCAAAAAAAAAAGCAGGCCTGCGTCAGAGCTGTGTGCAGAGGACAAAATGAAGTCAAAACATAAATTTCAAAAATGGAGAAGTTACATAATTGATGTTTGGCATGGTCACTCCTTAAAATGGTGGATTTGAATGCCGTGTAATTTTCATGAGAATCATGTAAATGTTACAAAAAAAACAAAAAAAAACAGTGATGTTCACCGCCGTAAGAGGCACAAGAGCAACCCGAGATAGAGGGTTAGAGTAAGAGCTACAGTTTATGTGTATATGTGAGGGAAGATAATGGTTAACTCTAGACTTGAACAGGTTAATATTGTAGTGATCAGGAAAACTTCCTCTTGGGAGTTGGTTCCACAGAGTAGTGATTCGTGGAAAGAAGTTACTAGAGTGGATATTACTTCTCACTAATGGAATACAAAGGGAATAAGGTCTTAACAGGGAAAGTTAGAACTTGGAACTTAGTAATGTAGTTTGTCTGACCTCTTTCCATGGAGCTTGTGATATTTTGTCTGTGAGAAAAGGGTTGTAGGCATAATTTGTCACCAATAAGGATTTGAAGTTGCTTTTGGACTGAAAAGTGAAGACTGAGAAACTCCTGTCCTTATATGACAGCAGTACTCCATTTTTGGCCTGATCTGGCTCTTGTAATGGTAGAGGATAGCACAAGGAATCAACTACTTACTGGGTAGTACAGGTAACCAACAGTCTTTCCAGCATCTTTAGCTATGGATCATATGTACACGCTCCACTTGAGGTCCGAGTTGAGTTTAAAGCCCAATAGGCACTCAAGGTACAGGGCCTCTCTGCGGAAACATCCATTCATTATGATTGGTGATAGTCCATGATCCGATCAGCAAACTCCTTGATTAGTAGTAGACTAAGGTCCTCAAAGGCTTTAGTCTCAACCATTTTACACTCCTAAAAATTATTTAGTAAACTTCACTCCCCCTAAAACTATTGTATATGTGTCATTGACTATATGATTTTAAAAATTAAAACAATTTTTTAAAAAATGTCTAATAACAATAAACCTACTGACCAAAATGTTAATCCTTAACAAATCTTGTTCCTCTCAATATCTTAAAAACATTCCTTTGAATGAAGTCTGTGGAGTTACTCCACTTACATTCCTAAGAAGAAAAAAACATGTTGCTAGAGGATGCTCCTTATGCCAATAGGCAGTGACATTCTTTGTCATTCTCTCTTTCTGTTATTTTACTCTAGCTTTCAGGGGTAGTCACATGTAGTTAAGAACACTGCAACTGAGGCACATTTGCTTCCCTTGGTCCTCTGTTGACTCTTGAATTCACTCACACACACTATATATGTCTATTACACATGCACGTTACACTTCTACACAAACACCTTCACTAGTTTAAATGTTTTCTTCTTTCATAGTCATTGTTTAGTAACATGCAACAATATTCTACTGTCTATGTATACTTATGTTTTGTTAATACATATACACACACATTATATATATATATATATATATATATATATATATATAATCTCAGGACTCACATTCTGAGTCCACTATTTTTGTTGTGGAATATACCAGATGTATTTCCTCACTTAAACACTCAACCAGCACCGCAACAGGTTACATCGATAGAAAATTCTGGAAGAGATCAGATTTTTTATTTATTTTTATTTTGGAATGTTTTATATTTATTACCACCCTGAGAATGTTCGATTTTTCAAAATATGTATATATGATAGCAGCAAGTTAAAAATTGAATAGAAATCCTCCTCCATTTTTAATATTACAAAATGTGTAATGGGGTGGATTGTATTTACATCACTTTTAGGAACTCACTATCTGCACTAATTAAAGGGGTTGATGGTCAGCAGTTATAAAAACTTCCTTATTTAAAACTTTTATTAAACTAAAACTACTTTGCAAAAATATATTAGAAATGAGATTAAAAAAAATGATATAAAACTTTAATAGTATTTTGAAAATATAAATTCCCCGGAAGCCATCAAAGTTGGAGTTATCAGATGACTATTAATACAAGCTTTTCACCTAAATTTGGAGGTGGGAGACATAAAGAGAATGTGTGTTTCAGTTGATGGCAACAGGTTGTCAGAAAGCATTAAAAGTTTAATTGTATTTATAAAATAGAATGTCTATTTCCTGGCAAAAGATTTTGGACATACTGAGAATCTATTTTGTGGATTTCACCAGCTGCTGTAAACCTATATATCACAGATAATGAGGTAGGACTATATATCAGAAAAATGTTAGGTAATTGAATGACAAAGTGGAAAACAAATTTTCCCACCTTTTCATTCAATTTAATCCATTGGAAAAACAAAGAAATTTTCTCAGCTGTTTTTTAAATACTACAGTTCAATAGTCTCACAGGATAGAGGACTACGGTTAAAATGGTTATAATAAATGAGGTATGTGATATAAATGAAAGAGAAACTGCTAGGAAGTGAAGGATAAGGAGGATAGAAAATGAATGGCTTTTAATTTGAAGAGGTGATTAAGATTGTAGTGATCAGAGAAGCATTCACATAGGAAACTGTTCCACAAAATAGAAGTTCTTGGAGGAAAAGCTGTCCCAGTAAAACATTTGCCTAACATCTGTAATCCAAAAGAAATGAGGGTGATTCAACTCTAGAGAGATATCATGACATGTCCTAACTGTAAAGGTCTGAACTAAATAATGGAATTCATTTGAAATGGGAATAGTGATAGACTTGTGGTATTGTCTGTGTAGAGTGAAGAATAAATCACCTATAAGACCGTGCAAATGATTTCAATGCTGGTAGGTAGGTAGGTAGGTAGGTAGGTAGGTTTGTTTGTTTGTTTGAAAGAAAGAATTTCATAATTCAGGAGTGATACAATGGGCTAACTATTTTCTCATGATCTTTAGTAATGGATTGTACATATGAGCTCCACTTGAGAGTTGAAGTGAACTCATGACCATTCCAAGCATGGAGCCTCATTGAGGAATTGTTCATTGTGACTGGAGAAAAGTCAAGAGTTGATAGATGATGAAACAATACTAGCTTGTTTTGTTTATATATGAGAGAGTCATGTAATGTAAAGCATCATTTGTTTACATTAAGAAAGACTTATGGTTAATGATGAAATTAGGATATGAAACACTTTTTGGCTGAAATCTATCCAGCAAGAGAATCTTAACACCTCACCAACTTGACTTCCTGCCACATTTAGCAAACGAGTACTTTTCTGTCTGATTCCTTTAGCTGCGGGTAACACAGAAAAGTTAAAGCAATCAGCCATTATACAGCTAAAAATAAATTTGGTTAAACTCAAGACTTCTAGCAATATTTTGTCAGCATTTATCCACATTTACCTGTCCAGGAGATCTAATATAAATAAATAGATTATTTGAATACAATGCTGTTTTACTGAATTCTTGTTGAATGTCAACCAGACTTGATATATTATAGAAATTCCAACCTGTTTAGTTGTTCACAAACAGAAGCATTTTAACAGATGAATGATTGTGTTTTGAGCTGAAAGAAAAGACAGGAGACAGGGCAAAAACTATGTATATACAAACATGATATTTTGTTTATATCAAGTGCTATAGGTCTTCATGAAAGAATAAGAAATTAAAATGATAGCTACTTTCACTATTTACTTTTTGTAAATGTTTACCTGTACTATCAAAGTAAATGTAAATATTTAAGTCTTTGATATTTTATAAGTATAACACAATTACAGAATTACTATCCATTTATCTGAACAAAACAATTTAAATAAATTATGGTGTCTCATTTTTCAAGTTTAAAATAACAAAATTTTATTTCAACTAAATCATCAGAAGTCAAAATATAAAAAATTCACTATCCAGTGGACTTCTCAGATATACATAAATATATTCACATGTGTATATATATATATATATATATATATATATATATATATACACACACACACACACACACACACAAAAAATTAACTTGTGCTTAGGCAACAAGCATTTATTGAAGCAAGTTTTATTATAATCAACTATAATAATAAAAAAAAAACTTAAACTAACTTTATTGTCAGTTTAATTTTTTTTCATTATATTTTTACAGTTTGCATATCAGTTGTCACACATCTATATAAAATCCATGGAGAATTTTTTTAATGCTTAGGTCTTTGTTAAACTACATTTGACTAGTACCTATCAGGACTGTTAACATTATCAGTGCCAAAGAGAAAAGCTTTTATTTGCATCAGCTATAATTCTGATTTAAACAATATATTTAGGCAGTAACCCTTCACTTCAACATGTTGCATTAACTGCAATAAACAGGGAATGTCTATTGAGCCTTTTGGCAAGTTTCTACTGGTGTTGAATAAGTCATGTAATGTAAAGTGGAAACATGTAAGGGAACTTGCCAAAATTATGAAATTATGTTCCAAGTCCTTTTGACCAGTTGGCCATTTTAAAGGAAAGGGAGAGTGTGTAGAAATAGCAAGTAGAGCATTTGTACTGTAAGCAGTTTAAAAGTTGAAATGAATGTCAATTCACATGCTATGGCAATGAGATTGAATGTGGCAAAAATGACATTACAATTTAAAGGCATTTTAACAGCACACAGTAAAATTTAAACTAAATTTCTCTTCAACTACCATACCAAATAATGTGAAACAAAATGAAAAACATGGGATATATTGTCACCTGTTTTTCAAGAATATAGAAAATGGCTTGAGAGAAAAAGGGAAAAAATTCCATGTACAAATTGATCCTAAAAGCATTGCCAACAGATCTTTGCATACTGACTACAATGCTGAAAGGACTACAAGCAGGGGTAAACAAGAAGCAGAATTTTAACTTCATTAAAATCCTAAACCAGTGTTTCTCAACTGGTGCACTAATCTACCCTGAAAGGTAACAAAGTGCATCTCAAGTCAACAGAAGGTTAATTTATGAATTATTTTATATTTAGAAAAACATTTTTATTTTTTAAAAAGCTAGAGTCACCAAGCACATGGCTTCCATGTCTAAATCAAATCTTTGTTTATTTGATATTTTAAAATGGATGCTAAATTCCTTAATCTTTGTTATTCAGTCAAGTTAGCTCATACATTCATAAGTCTTATGCCAACCATCACGGTCCTGCATCAAGTTCAGACGGTCATCAGGGTGGCATTCTGTGTCATAACATAGCTGGTCAATGTTCAGCAGAATTAATTTCACTTCCTAGGTATGTAAAAGATCCGACAAATTTTATTGATTCACCCGAGACAGTTTGTATTAAGCCTTGCTGGTTGAAGCTTATGAATTCAGTATTAGGGGCCACAACAGTTCTACATCATCTAGAAAATGCTACCAATGATGTTAAACTCTGTTTCAATGCCTCTAAAACTTAATATTCAACAGGTGGATAATAATTTCCCTTTTACCTATTAAATGAATTAATGAGGAATTGAAAGTATGTTTATTACATAAAAGACCTAAAATTCAAGAAATTGTCAAAGCATATCAAACAATTTTCACACACGCATACTTAAATATCGAATGTAATGTCTCAAAAATAAATACTTATTTCAAGAGACTTCTTTATTATTTTCCTATTTTCAAATTTCATGATTAATTTTTCCTTATTAAAACAGTGTGACTTAGAGTTTATTCTACAAGTGAATCTTGAAGTTAAAAAAAAAAAAAAAAAAGAAAAAAAAAAGGTGAGAAACACTGTCTTAAACTGAAAAAGAACCAACAACATTCAGGTGTAAGATAACTGCTGAGCTAAAAGTGTATCTCAAGGCTATAAGAATGGTTGTGAATGATGTCTTGGGCCTAAAAGCATACCCCCAGGACATCAATTCACATAAATGCGTAGAGGCTTGAAAGGGGCTAGAATGTGCTTACTTCAAGAATGGATCTAATGTTAACAAGAATTCAGTGGATGTTGTTTTAAGCTGTCAAAATGACAAATTCACAGAATTAGCAGTTGATAAAAATTCAGGACCAAACATCCAGTTCAAATCATGGTCTTAATAACCATGGCCTGTGACAGAAAAAAAAAAAACCCTTATTCTTCTATAAACCCAAGAGAAAAAGTTGGTGCTGATACCTATGCAAGTTCCTTTGGTACCATGTTTTGCTATAGCTGAGTGTAGACCCAGAATAGCGTTCCCAGTCACACAGCCAAAAAGAGGCAAAAGTTCTGCAAAGCTAACTTTGTTGACTTTTTGGCCAGCAGATTTTGGCCTTTCCTTCTACAGAATTAAATCTGCTAGACTATGTCATCTGGAACATTTTGGAGCAAACCTACCAAGAAGACCTCCCACTCCATTGTCAATACCTGCTAAGTTGCTATAAAGGAGTAGTAGGTCAAGATGTCCTAAAACTTTATGGTCACGAGTTGTGCAGCTTTTCATGATTTTATTGAGGCTGTAATTGAAAATAATGCAAGTCACATTGAATAAAAATAAGTTTATTCTTTTGATAATTTTTGTGAGTTTTGTATTAAGAAGTCTATTTATGCATCACAAGTGAGTTTTGAAGATTGTAGACATTTTGCAAGTTATGCTTCCTACCCTGGTCATAAAACATGCATTTGAGAAGGAGTTTTTAGTTTATACCTTTCATACTCCAACAGGTCAAGATTATAACAGAGCCTCTCATTGATTTCACTATGATTACTGAGTGAGAGATAAGCAAGCCAATTGACACCAGGGTACAAATATATTACTAATACTATTACTACTACTACTAGTTATCACTCATAAAAAAGTATACATATATATTTGAATTTGTGAAATTACTTTCTTTTTTTTTTTTCAGAAAAGACTAAACATGTTTACATGTCATGGTAACACAAATTTTGCTCACTTAAAGTGACACTAAAAATAACTTGTTGTAACAACAGAATTTAATAATTGTATTATTTTCTTTAATCTATAATTTAAAAAAAAAAAAAAAAATTTAAGTTCTGTTGTTATGGTAACATGGCATAAAACATCTTGTGTTACTGTAACAATAGATTTTCACATTACTTATTAATGAAACCAGGTTACTTATATTACCTAACAGAAAAAACAAAGAAACAAAAAAGTTATGCTGTTCATTATATAGATAATTATCATTATTTATGAACAGGTAGTAAAGTGTGACCAACATGCCAGTTGTGTGTGTGGGGAGGAGAGATATATTTAATATCAAGAGAAAGCATTAATAGGTAAATTTGTTCACTTACCTTATGCTAAACAGAGTCCGATAAGTGAACAAATATTTAGGTCAGAATCTTATTTTATAAATTTATTTTTCCATTGCAGATATCTGGATGTAAACTAATTAATGAATTTCCTACAATTAAGTATTTATTAAAAGCTCAAGTATGAGTGAACCTGTGCCTTCTCATGTATAAAAAAACATTCCGCAGGAGAGGAAAAAATAAAAGCTAGTTAATGTTATTTAGTATTAAAAATAGAATAGAAAATAAAACTACATTGTAATAAAAAAGGCAAGCTCTTTTAGAGAGAGAGTTTATTTTAAATTCAGAAAAACATTTAATAATCATAACCAATATAATTATTCAGGTTACTTTACATATCAACAACCATTTGCTTCTTGTGTTGGCTTTTAAATCAGGCCAAGAAAAAAAAAAAAATCATGAACATTAATTAGTTGTGAAAGTAGAGCTTAAAGTATGCACTTCTGTGACTAATTACCAAAGCTTAAAATTCAGAAATGGCAGCCCCGTGAATCTTTTGAAGGTGGGGAATCTCTATTTCTCTGGTATATACATTGAAATACTGTGAAAAGCATGTAAATAACTTCATGTTTTATTAAATTCAATCAACAAGGTTTTTGTTTAATTTTTTATTTTTCCATATTCAAATCCTGATGTACATCATATTTGAAAAAAAAAAAAAAAGAAAAAAAAAGAGACCTTGTTGGTTCAATTTAAAACTTCTTTAGATGAATTCTTGTTATATACTTTTTTTATAGTATGCTTTAAAAAAAAAAAAAAATGTCCAAAGAACCCATTGTTATTTTTAACAATTTTCAAATGGTAGAGAATATGGCTCATAAGGTACATTTATTTCATATCTTTTTCTATAGAAAAAGAGTGTATTCTGTGATTAAAGTCCCTTGGTAGGTTTTCTAACAAAAAGGCAGAGATTTAAGTTGATAAATACAGCAAATAAGTATGTTCCTTTGTTATCATTTAAGAAACAATGGACAAAACAGCAGATATTTAGATTATTGGCCATATTCAAACAATCAAGAAATTTTTTGTTATATAAAATACAAATTTTGAACAACTGGACCTTCACAATCTTTACTATAGAAAAACTAGAACAGTAAAAGATATTAAACAAAGAGTAAGCTGGGAATCGACAAAGGAATGTAATCCATCTTATCTTATTTCTGTTACAGAAATCTAATCTTGAAATAAGATTTACCATGTTGGCAATAAATTATGGGCCTATCTCATTATCAAAACTAATAATGAAATTGAACTTGTTCCTCACTATGGTGTGGGGGGGATCAATAGTATTTCTGCAGAGAAGTCATTGCATTTACTTAAATTGGACTAGTTGTTAGAGCTTAGATTATTGGTGGAGCCTAAGTGAAATTGGTTAAAACAAAATGAAACAAAGACAATAGAAAAGAATTACATAAATATTTTAACTTGTACAATGTGAATTATATTAATATAATGTAACCAAAAAAGTCCTTGCCATTTTTTATGTTGTGTGGAAAACTGGTCACGGAAATGCAAATGAGTGTGGCATGTGCTGAGAAAGTGTTGAGGGCACTATTCTTGACTAAGGCAAGTGTGTTGTACACACACATAAATCATAGCTTGAGTAGCAATGCAGAAACATGACAGTGTCAAAACAGCACATTTGAGATTGTTTGCTTTAATACTTTCAGGTGGGATGTTCCACAGCAAGTCACTGAATACACCAAAGCCTTTGGGGATAATGCTATGAGTGAATACACTGCCAGGTCACGGATGATGAGGCCCTGAAGGCAGCCATACAGAAGGACAACAGCCAAACCAAGACTACTGACAGCACTGGAGCTTGAAGATTTTCAAGCCAGCATAGGATGGTTTGGCAGTTTCCAGAAACAGTTTAAAATAAAGTGTTTCCCTACATGGAGAGTGTAGAGAAAAATGGTGATATGGGGGAGGGGTCAAAAGTGCAGTGTGGTGCTTGCCGGCAGGCCAGCTATTTTTTCTTCTTCGGTTGCCTCAAGGAAATGGATTGCGTGGCTCCCTTTCTCAGCCATTACAGTGGGCAGTTGTGAAACAGACACCAGCTCAGCCGCGCCTACTTCAACTTCCTCTTTGTCCATCTGTCGATCTGTACGTCCAGCTCTATTGCACGCTGTCTGCCAAATGAGTTTGGTTCTGCCATGCTGCTGGCACCCCGCTTTTTATGCTATTCCAATAGGGCCAAAATTTGCATGTGTGCAAATATCGTCTCGTTTTGGGCGAGATAGGCGCGCATAAATTGTGTCTTCAATAGCGGCCATATTTCTTTTTGTCATCACTTTGCAGGCAAGACATGTTTGCGCTTGTTTCGATTCTGTGTTAAGTCATGTCTTTCATCACAGAGAGGCAGCATCTGCTAACGATGAATCCGCTGTGAAGTACCCCAAAGCCTTCGATCGAATCATAGAGGAAAAGGGATACAAGCCACAACAGGTTTTCAATATGGCTTGGGGAACTGGATTGTTCTGGCAGAAGCTGCCTTCCAGAATGTGCATAATGAAGGATGAAGCCAGAGTCCCAGGATTTAAGACACAGTAGGACAGAGTGATGCTCATTGTGTGTGGCAATGCTGCTGGTTTCATGATGAAACTCAGGTCCTCAAGAATAAGAATAAAAATCTGTTGCTGTCCACTGGATGCACAACCCCAAGGCCTGGATTACAAAAATAGAGGGGGGGCCTATTTTCTGTGAAAATGGAAAACGGAATGGCCTGCTTGAAACCAAAATCACGATTTTCAAGTATATTTTTTTTTCCTAACAGATTTGCCAATTGCCATTTTTATTTGTTACTATGTTTGCCTTTCCTTACTCTTTTGCAGACATCCAAGGATAAAGTATGTAATATTTTAATACATCCTCCTTACCTACTGTCTCCCTACAGTTTACAGTACTTACGAACAAAGTTTTATGGAGTTGACTTGTTTTGGGGGAAAGAAAAAAAAAAAAAATAGTGGTGGTGGTGGTAGTAGTGGAGAACAAAAATGTCATCTTTGTTTTATCCTTTCTTTTTCCTATCAAACATGATGTTGGTGGGGGACAGTTTGTAATTTCAGAAAGGCAAATGTTACGATTTAGACTTTTCAAAAATGTTATTTAATTTCAATAAAATGACCAAACGATAATGTATGTTTTCGTCTCTAAATGACTTTGTGGTGCTACTTTTCTGTAAGTTTTGCCGCTTTCACTTGAATTCTATACTAAAGAGAAGAAAAAAAATCCCTAAAAACTGAAATGGAATTAAAGAAAATTCAAAACAGAAAATTGGTCCCTCTACAAAAATCCTGACTTCAAACTGGTTCCACCAATGCTTTGTCCCTCAAACCAAGGAATACCTCAACAGCTTATGCATGGAATTCAAAGTGTTGTTCATTATGGATAATGTCGGCGGCTACCCTTTGGATTTGTATTACTAGAGAGTCCAGGTAGAGTTCCTCTCTGCCGACACCACCTCTATCATCCACCCAGGTGTGATCTGTGCCCTCAAGGAACTTTACACTCATAACTCCCCCCTCCACACCTTGTGAACACAATGGACTTGGACGTTAATTTCACATTAAAGAGGTATTGGAGTAATTTCACGATTGCAACAAGCCTGTCAGTCATCCAAACTACTCTTAAGAGCATGGAAAAAGAAACCATGCTGGAAGAAGGTGTGACCAGAGTGTGTTCATGACTACAAGGGCTTCTAACCTGAAGAAATTCAACATGAGGTTGTTGATAGAGCAGTGAGACTAGCAAAAGTACTTGGTGGCAAAGGTTTTGACATCATGCAAGATGAGGTTAACAACCTCATCAATACCCACTCTGAACTCTTGACAGATAAGGATTTGTTGAACTTAAAGTCTACTAGTGAAGAGGAAGAAGTGACAGATCCATAGCAAGAAGAGGAGAAGGTTGTGACACTGGAATGTCTGCCCAACTTTATGAGGACTACAAAGGAGTTGCAGGGGAGGGCTGAAGCATGGGATCCCTATATTTTGAGCCTCTCCAATTTAAAAATTCCATCAATGATGCCCTATAAAATCTTCCTCACCGCCATGGAGAAACAGTAGCAGCAACTTCCCACCACAATGTTCCTCAAGCCGACCAAGAAAGCCTTGCATGAAGATACGACTCCTCCTGAAGTGCCTAAAGAAGAGGCGCTACCTGAGGAACCATAAATTCTGTTTTGGTGTGCAGTCATTATTTATATTGTACTTCACAGTTAACTTATCATCATTCAATATGAGTACCCATACATTTTACTGTATTTTTTTCATTATATTATTATTACATATTTACTTTTTTTTAATTATATATTTTGCCCTATATTTTGACATTTAAAGACATTTATATTGACCACGTCCAATATTTGGGGTTTTTCACTCTTCACAGGTGCTCTAGGAACATAATGTCTACAAATACCAGGGGGAGATCTCTACCTCACCCCACTGGCATGTTAATCACACTGTACTACCTGTTCCTAAATAATGATAATTATCTATATAATGAACAGCATAACCTTTTAGCTACTGATAACTTTGAAGGATATATTAAAACTAGATATTAGGGGAAATAATTTTTAAATTGTCAAATTTGGGGGGGGGCATATCTTTTATATAAATATATGCTATTAAACAAAAAAAACAAAAAAAAACAAACAGTTGTCTAGAGAAAAATCTAGGTACAAATATTCCAGAACATTGGCTTAAAAAAAAAAAAAACATAGTATACACAATGTCAGATTTTATTATGCAAGTCAATGTTTTCACAAAATTGGTATTAATCAACCAATGTTTTAAAATTTTCTTGATAAACTTATAAGTTGGTATAAAAGTAATTGTGGTTTCAGATATTATATATTTCTATTTAAACAAAGACAGAGACACAGAGAGAGACAGAGGCAGAGACAAAGAGAGAGACAAAGACAGAGACACAGAGAGAGACAGAGGGAGACAAAGAGAGAGACAGAGGCAGAGACACAGAGAGAGACAGAGGGAGAGACACAGAGAGAGACAGAGGGAGAGACACAGAGAGAGACAGAGGGAGAGACACAGAGGGAGACAGAGACACAGAGAGAGACAAAGAGGGAGACAAAGAGAGAGACAAAGAGGGAGACAAAGAGGGAGACAAAGAGGGAGACAAAGAGGGAGACAAAGAGAGAGACAAAGAGAGAGACAAAGAGGGAGACAAAGAGAGAGACAAAGAGAGAGACAAAGAGGGAGACAAAGAGAGAGACAGAGGGAGACAGAGACAGAGGGAGACAAAGACAGAGAGAGACAAAGACAGACAAAGACAGAGAGAGACAAAGACAGAGAGAGACAAAGACAGAGAGAGACAAAGACAGAGAGACAAATGCAGCCAGTCTTTGATTAAATTTGTAGGCAAAGTTACTCCCATTCATAATATTCTGAAGATTTAATAAATAAAACAAAAATATTAAATTACTTGTTACTCTTTGTTTATGAAATATTGATTGCATACAAGCATATTTGTGGAGTCGCTCGAATCCTTCAAAGACATATTTCACTATTAATAGAAACATGTTATTAATTACAAGGATCAATTATTAGTTTCCTGAATATAATCCACTCAAAGTAAAATTCACCATATGCTTTATACATCTTCCTGTTGAAGTTTTCTTTCTCTTCATTAATAAGTTCATGTAACTTTTTTTTTATATATTTACTAGATTGCCTTTAGAGAATAACAACCAGCTACAGTCTTGATTTAAGGAAGTAGTCACATCTTAGCTCTGAACTTAGGTGATGAAGACACATTCAATGCACAAACTGTCATATTATAGGAACTATGCAAGATCAATCTTTTTCTATGTGCCTTGTTCCTTCAAGATATGTGTGAACATAGCTCTCCACAATTTCCTGTCCCTTGTAGCTCTTAGCAATGTCTTTTTGCTATCTTTCCTAATGCCTGTTTTGCTAACAATTTATAAACTCATTAGGTAGGTTATGCTCTGCTTTTCTGTCTCTCTCTTGCCGTCAATGTTCTGTGAATATCAAATTTTTTAAACCACTTTTTCCTCATATTTCAGAGAAATTTCAATTGTCTCTTTCTGATTCTAAGTATAAGTGTCCTTTTTGTTTCCTTTAAAACTTTGTCATTGCTCATATTTTCAGTCGTCTCAAGTCTCTACATCTGTGAGATATTTTAGTATTCACTGCCATATAAGAGAACCAATATTACATAACACATCAGTATTCTTCTTTTTTTTTTTTCCTAATGAAATTCTCCTGTTTCTTAATACTTTGTCTTTTGGAAGGCACCTTTCACTATGTGCATGTGCATTCAGATTTTGGTGTTGCATTTTCCATCCTCTGTTAAAACACTTCCTAGATATTTAAATTTTTGTACTTGCTCGATTTTGGAATCTTCAATTTGTAATTCACGTGATGGGTTATTTCTTTTTCTGACAGCTATACATTCTATCTTTTTGTTTAGTCCTTTCTTCTCACTTTCCTTTTCTACCTTCTGTAGGAGTTCTTGTAGTTTCCTTTTGTTAGCTATCAACACTGTGTCATCTGCATACCTCATGTTAAGATTGTGGCCTCCAATAATGAATCCTGGTAGGACTTCAAATTCTCTCAGAATTGCCTCGCTGTATAGATTGAATAAGTTTGGTGAGAAGAGATGTCTTTATGCCCCGTTCTATTTTTGTATATTTACTGAATTCATTTTTTATCCATATGGGAGGTGTTTTGTTACCAGTATAAGTATTCTAATATCCTTCCCAAATAAAGCTTACCTAGCAGTTCAAACAGTTCATTGTGATGCACAACTGGCATTTAAAAAAAAGTATATAAAAATGCAATTGTTCTAGAAATCCAAAGATGTTCCATGCTTTTCTTAAATTTTATTTATTTTACAGACAACTTTTGTACATTTGCTTATTTTACATGGCCACATTTCTTTGGATTACTCAGAAACAATTTAGTGTGAGATAATCTATGTTACTAGTTATATAATAAAAGTTCATTTTTCGAAATAAATTTTGAAAAAGGTAAAAGATATCCCAAAAGGTCTCACCTGTGAAATTAAGGTATTAGGTAGGCTAACATCTACATTGTAAATGACATGTACATGAACTTAGCCTAACTCCAGAATACTGTAAAATTATTTACTCAAATATCATCATCACCATCATTAAAAGTACTTTTAATTAAAAAATTTAGGCTAGATTTTCAGATGATTTTGTAAAATGTTTTCCCTTGTAAAATAAATTCCTGTTGTCTGTTTTGTCAAAGTTTTTTTTTTTACTGTTATACTGTAGCTACACATTTCAATGCCATGAAATGTTTCTGCATAAATAAACTAGAAATTTTTTAAAAAATACGCCTCTCTGCTGAAAGTGTGTGGGGGGGAGGAGGGTGGTCTTATCATGCCAGCAGTTATTGCAGTCTTTACCAAGAGAATGAAAAAAAAAAAAAGAAAAGTCATTTACTCTTGTTGACAGAGGTCAATGTCAATATCAGATTTAAAAAGAATAACAATAAGAGAAAGTGACATAAATAAAGTAAAAGGCTATTCAGTTTTGAATGGTTAAGGTCATTAAACTAATGACAATTTGAAAAGACATCTCTCACCAGCTCTTTAACAAGAGGGAACCAAATATATGAGACTTCAATGCAGTGTAAATGTTAGCAAGCTTGTCTTGCTAGATCAATTACAACTATGTAGTGAGCTCAATCCTCACTGAGAGCTCCATAAATTCGGCCTTGTACCATATCTGAGCTATGCTTAGTAAATAAATGGACAGACAGACATATATATGAGAGACAGAGACAGACAGATATATCAGACAGACAGACAGATATATCAGACAGACAGAGACAGACAGGTATATCAGACAGACAGAGACAGACAGATATATCAGACAGACAGAGACAGACAGATATATCAGACAGACAGAGACAGACAGATATATCAGACAGACAGACAGATATATCAGACAGACAGAGACAGACAGACAGATATATCAGACAGAGACAGACAGACATATATATCAGACAGAGACAGACAGACATATATATCAGACAGAGACAGACAGACATATATATCAGACAGAGACAGACAGACATATATATCAGACAGAGACAGACAGACATATATATCAGACAGAGACAGACAGACATATATATCAGACAGAGACAGACAGACATATATATCAGACAGAGACAGACAGACATATATATCAGACAGAGACAGACAGACATATATATCAGACAGAGACAGACAGACAGACACCATATCTTCATTCAAACATGTTTCATTGAATAATATAGACATATTGTATGTACTTATTTTGATACTGATCCTTTCCAGTTGTCTACTCAGTTTCTTCATGTTAAGATGAAATACACCAAAGAAATAGTTTTTGTTAACCCAAGTACTTTTGATTGTTTCCAAAACCATATCCAGGGGTAAATTACAAAGACAAACTTATTGTAACTGTGATAAAATCTGCATTCTGTTGTGATGGAGATTATATATATATATATATATATATATATATATATATTAGTGATTGCATTGTTAAGAATTAATTATGCAAGACATTTAGTCACTATAGATTTCATGCAAATTTCATTCCATCCTACTATTTGAATTTCAATATACATTAAAAATTGCAAGATTATTTTTTGGATCATTCACATATGAAAGAGACATCATTTTATAAATAAACACTGTTTACCTGATATTTATAAAACTACAGTAAAGGAAAAAAAATTAAAAGTTAAAAATTAGCAAATTTATATAAATGCAAATGCCGCCACCAATTTTCAATTGAAGTATATTTCCCATCAAGAATCATCATTCTTTTCAATGACTTAGTTCTAAAACTCCAACATCAAGCTTACAACTTGTAGTCAAAATTTAAAATGGTTGGCATTAACCATTTGAGCACTGACTACCACTTTACCACTGGTAGAGAAAAATGATGTAATGCCTAGCTACCAGTTGGACTGTAGGTAAAAACTTGTAACTATTTTTATATCTACTGTGAAACATTGCATACTAATTATTTCCAAATTTTGACTCTGGTGCTCATGTAGAGATGTTAAAATTGTTCAGGAACACAAGGCTCAAAGGGTTAATAAAGACATTTACAAGCAAGTTTTCTTAGCAGGTTTATTGAAACAAGTTTTATGAACAAAATTAAAAAGGAAATGTTAATAGAAATATTATTCATGAGCAGCAAAGATTTTACAAGACACCAGGAAAAGCAGAACAGATTCTTGTTATGGTAGAAATGCTAGTCTAGTGACTAAGCTATCAAACTCTTGAAAAAGAAAGCATAAAACTAGTATTCTGCTCATCACTTAAGTGTTAAACAATAATTTGCAAAAAGATGCTGAATGTGTGTATATGAGGAGATCCTAAAACTATCTCAGAGCAACCGAGAAGCCCACAAAATGAATAAAGCTAAGAACTTTTCAGTATATACACATATATACATACATATACATGCATACATAGTGCATGTGCATGCATACACACGGTATATCAAGAATACTTTTACAAACTTTGGGGATGGATTCCTCACACCAAAGCAAGGACAAAAGTCTGTATAAACATATGCCTGAAAATCTTACGTTTTTTTGACTTAAGTTTAAAAGAAAATTTACAGTAGATGGCGCTGTGTTGCCATGAAGACTAGGTTACATTTGTCATTTGTGTACATTTGTGGCTAGTCTGTTTTGTCTTAGATTAAACTGCATCTGGAGATTATATGCAAAAGAGGTATTGTCAAATATTTTATGTAAAATTCATAGATATGTGTTATCCAATGAAATAATTTGTACTATTATGTATAGCGAGTAAGCATGAAAGCAATTAAATCCCAATTTTCAATTTCAGATTGATATTTAGTGTTTTTTCAGTAATTATAGCAATTTGCAGTGTCAAGAGATTATTTGCAAGAACTAGAATTTAGTATTATGGCTCGTAAAAAAGAACTAACAATGAATGGAAAGAACTATATAATCAAAGAAATTAGCAAAGGAAAGTCTTCGCTTCAAATTTCTAAGGATTTGAAAAGGGATCATCGCACAATCAAGAAAATATTTCAAATGGGAATTCAACCAAGGAAAAAAAAGTCTCAGGCTGAATTCAAGAATTTAACAAAGTGAGATCTATCACATATCCGAAGAGAATTAATAAGAAACCCAAATGCGTCCTAGTGCGTTCATATTTGAGGCTGCTGGAGCTCCTATGGTGTCAAGGGAAACAAGGTGTAAAGCATTAAGGAAGTTTGCTGATGTAAAAAATCAAATAAAGAAACCAATTTTAACAAAAAAAAAACATAAGGAAAGAAGATTGCAGTGGGCAAAAAAATACATGAAAACTGATTTCAGTAAAGTGCTTTTTACAGACGAATCAAGGATCACCCTTGATGGGCCCGATGGATGGGCTTGAGGATGGGTTTGCAAACAACATGACTCAAGAAAATTTTTTAAACGCCAACAAGGCGGCAGTGGGATCATGATATGGGCTGGGATTATTGGTAATGAGCTTGTGGGTCCATTTAAACTGAAAGACGGGGTTAAAATGAATTCCAAAAGTTACTGTGATTTTCTAGAGCAATATTTCTTTGAATGGCTTGATAACCAGTCTCTAGCCAAGCGTAGATCTATGATCTTTATGCAAGACAACGCACCAAGTCATGCATCAAAGTTTACTAAATCCTAGTTGAAAGAAAAGGGATTTGTTGAAGATTCTCTTATGGGCTGGCCTTCAAATAGCTGTGACTTGAATCCCATTGAGAACCTGTGGAGCATCCTCAAGAGAGATATTTATTCTAATGGAAGGCAATTCAACAGCAAGTGTGACCTCTGGGAGGCAGTTAAAGTTGCTGCAAACAACTTACCAGCCGCTAAAATTGCAAATCTAACATCAGATGTTGACAATAGGCTGCTAAGCGTTATTGAAAAGAAAGGAGCATTTGTACAATAAATTTTAGGAGGCTCTTATTATTTTTTGTTAATATATCTTTTATTTTTAAAATAAAATGTTTTTTTTAATGTTTTTCCTTTAAGAAATTGACAGATTTGTTCTAAAATCTTTTCACATTATTTTTTTACATTTAGTTTTACAAGTTTTAATGTAAAAGTATCAAAAGTTTTAATGTAAAAGTATCAAAATAAATAGTTGCAAATAAACTACTGACAGCCAAATTAGTTTGTTTTAACTTAATAAAATTTTTTCCAACCAAAATCAAGTTTTCTCTTTCACTAATATCTAAGTTAATAATATTGAGTAGAATCTAAACAACATTATAATAGGACTTTTAACATTAAAGACGCAACTCTTTATACCAATTCATAACTTGCATATAATCTCTAGACGCAGTTTATAATTTCCAGACCAAAGGCAGCCAAGTCATCCAACTTTTGCTGCTGTTTATCATTGCGTTGCTGACACATGATCCACGGCACCACAAACCATGGCAATAAGTATTTTGGGATTGTACACTTTAACAGCATCTACTGTAAACTAAACTTAACTCAAAAAGGAAGGATTTGCAAACATATGTTTATATGGGCTTTTGTCTTTGTTTTGGTGTGAGGAACCCACCCCCCAAATTTTAGAAATGTATTTTTGATATACTGTGTGTGTGTGTGTGTGTGTGTATAATATATATATATATATATATATATATATATATATATATATATATAAGTTTTATGGGATAAATAATGCTAAATATCCGGGATTGAGCATATGTAAATATAAGTAGTGTGGACAGATCAACACTGAATGGTGATAGACTTTTTCATGCTTAAACACAATCTTCAGGCCATGTGGGTTAGATAATACCATGACTATATATGTTACTCCTTGACCATTATGTGTTTTAAGGTTAGTTATTTCTGATTGTATCATTATTATTATTATAATGGCTATTGGATGGAAATAATTATAGGTTGGAAAGTGATTATTATAGCTTAATAATCAACAAAAATTATATAGGCAACATTCCCATAATCCTTAGGAGCTGTAAAAAAAAAAAAAAAAGACAAAACCAGAAAAGTAATCACAAAGTAATCAAAATATTTCAGAAAATATAGGCATAGAAACAAATCTAAAAGTAAATTTCTGAACTGTCACATTCAACCTCAGAAAAGGTACAGGTCAGTCATATAGAAAACACAAATAACTATTTCCCATACGCATTTTTCAAATACCCACCAACAATAATCAAACAGATCCTACAACCAATTAACTATAGAT
>OZ038486.1:39309831-39334831 GCA_964036315.1 Acanthosepion esculentum | reverse complement strand
AGGAAGATTATATACAAGAATAAAAATTTCCCAAGAATGCTTTCTATAATATACATTACCAACCTGACTTTATTTTTCAAGTGTAAAAAACAGTATAATATTATAAGCAATAATTACAGGGGGGGGGGTTACCAACTTTATTCATTTATCTGCTTATGTAAGTGCTTTAAAGTGTTTTCAAACCTCTTAATACCATCTTTAAGATGCTATTACAATATGGGACCATTGAAAGCTATATTCAAAATACTATACAAAAACTGAAAAAAGTGTGTGTGTGTGTGTGTATATATATATATATATATATATATATATATATACACCATGCTACTTGTAAGCCTAATTGTTATATATAATAAAAAGAATCATCCCTCCTATATCATGTGACAATGTTAAAAGCACATGGTTTATTTGTGTTGGCAGCAAGGCAATACCTACAATTGCCCCTACAAGTATCGCCTTGGTTGACAGAATTTGAGCTGAGTACATGCCAATTGAAAGTTAGTTTTTATTGAGTAACAAATAACTAAATGAAGATATTTACATCTATGAAGCCAGAGTATAAAGTAATATTCAATCATGAATGTATTGTAGACAGAACTACTTTTAAATGTGTAATCACAAAAGCATGATTAAAAACCTAACATAATAAAATTTTACAAGCCACAAGAGAGTGTTAGATATATCCACATATAGAATTCAATTGGTGTATATATGTATATACAGAGACTTTAACTGTCAAAATTAACAGGATTATTTATATAATGGATAAATTATACAAATACATATTTTAGTAAATATATTTATTGTGATAATTCTTTGAGGACGTAATTCTTGCAAAAAAGCATCTGTACTTTTAAATTAGATTCAATTTTTTATCAGAATTTAAAGTGCTTTATTTTTAAAATTCTTTTTTAAAAATTTTTGTTAAACTTTTGAATTAGAACAGAAATTTCGTGTAATTTCAATTCAATTTATGGATCTTAAGTTTATATATAAAAATCTTATTCATGTACATGATAAATTTCAGTGAAATGTAATGGTTAAATTTTTTAAATGAGTTTTAATGCATCAATATTATTTGGAAAAAGAAAAAGTGACTCATTTAAATAACTATAAAAAAAATTAATATACAAAATTTAAGTTCAAATATTTAAGCAACATTAATTTGGCATATTGGCATGTCAACTAACTGCTTACCTCCAGGTCAAATGTTTGATTAATGACAGGATTCATTTGTTAATTTTACATGTTTACTATAGCATAACAAAATCAAAGTGACACGCTTTTATGTTTTTTGTAACATTTACACAGTACACAGATACTATACTGACCATTAGCAGAAGGCTGGGAAGCCATGTTTTGATCGCAGGCAGAGTGAACTACTGTAAACCTTAGTCAAGGTGTCCATCCTTATTTAAAATAATCCCACCATTTTTGATAGGTAGTATGCTAATATGTATATCATACATAGTTATATGTCATTACTAGCTCAAAAGCTACCCTATCAGGTAGCAATTAAGCTAGCTCCTGTGGATTAGGCCTTCAGCTTGTTCAGGAGTTTCACAGTCCCTAAGCCTTTATATATTCTCAGCACTGGAAGTTCTCCTGGCTGCCATTTGCATGGAACTTTCTTTTCCTTGCTGCAGCCTTGGCTCTTTTGATTGCAATCTGGTCTTCTGTTGATTGATGGAGATTTCTTTTTGTAAGGCATACTGCTGCCATATGCAATAGGCAACAATAAACTACAGAAGAACACAAAATTGATCACTGCATTTAAGTATTGCATTAATATTTAACCTTACCTTTTAAAAAGTTTAATGATAATTCTTCTGCTGCCACCTAATTTAAAGACAAATTGATGTATGTAGGTCCTTACTTTCTGCACAAACAATTATTTTTATGTCATGACTGACTTTCACTGGATTGTGCAATTAATTTCAATTATCCCTAAATTTATTTCCAAGTTATAAAAATTGTTATTGTATTAAAAAAAAAAAAAAAAAAAAAAAATTGCGGTAATGAAAACTTTGGAGCATAAAATTTCAGGATTGTGAGTTCAGAATCTTTTTAATTTGCTGTCTAATTCCAAGAGTAGGAGTTGAAACTAGATAGTATCTGTGTACTGTGAAAAATGTTACAAAAAACATATGTAAAAGCGTGTCACTTTGTCTGGTTTTGTTATGCTGTGGTAAACACGTAAAATTAACAAATGAATCCTGTCTTGAATCAAACATTTGACCTGGAGGTAAACAGGTAGCTGACATGCCAACCTTAATGTTGCCGAAATATTTCCAAATAATATTGATGCATTAAAACACATTTAAAAAATTTAGTTCAACTTCTAGAGTTAAAACTAGAATATTTTTATTTTAGATTAATTCCATAGAAGTATTTACTGTCCGGTAAATTGTTAAAAGTGGTAAATAAGTAAATAAAAATAGCTTCGCAAAATTTTGACTAAAGCATGATTTCTTTAATAGAACATAATTTATGTATTTTATCAGACTGCTATCTGTAAGAAGGAAAAAATTAAATAACGGTTTAGGAAGGTTCAACCTCTACTACCATACCACTAACATCATGGGTCAACATAATAAAATAGAAGGCATCAACTTCAGTAAAACATATATAAAATTTATAACAAAAGCAGAAAAAAAACAAAAAAAAACTGGTGCAGTGCATTTCATTCTTTCAAACATCAAAGTGATGTTTACATTGATAGGACTACATATGTGCACAAAGGAGAGGGGGGATGTTCAAATTTTAAGTTTAAAAATTTTTTTTTTTTTAAATGGGTATTTTAGGTATATAGTCTAGTGGATTCCATTTATTTAAATATCCCAATGTCATAAAAAACAAAGAAAAGAAACTAAATGAAATTGACTAGACTATAAACCCAAAATATACATTTAAAAATAAAATAAAAAAAAAAAAACATTTTCTGTGTGCAGGTGTAGTTGCATCAGCATAAACAGCACTTTAGTTTGATGAAGTCTGAAAGGCATCACATGGAAATTTTCCACACTTTGTCATAAATTTCCCTCAAATTGTTCTTTATGTGTGTGTGTATATGGGGGGGGGGGTCATGACCTTTAATTTATTAATTTTATTGAACAAAAATAAATTACAGTACTTTAAGAAAATTTGTAATTTCACATTAAAACAACAAACATTTGTTATGACTGACAAACTATTTAACATGTTTAGAATGGCTCCACTTCAAATTCAATACAACACTGACCCATACTAGAAACACATCTACAAACCATTTGACACATTTTTAGTTTAATTTCAGAAAATTAATCAAATTGCTTGTTTGAATTCAGCAATTGTTTTTACTTTGAGCCTGGAAACAAAATCTTTCAGTACACCCAACAAGTGGTGTTAGGGCTGGTGATCATGATAGCCACGCAATTGTTCTAGCTCAAGAAAAAGGGTTGTTACTTTTGCTGCACACTATATATATATATATATACGCACACATACATACAAGGTTTTCTGATTATGTTCTTATTTGGGCAAATTGTTAGCAATGGATTAAAAATTCAACATAATAAAAACATCAACTAGTTTTTATATATTCTATTTTACATACTTTGTTTGAATATTTCATATCATATATTATATATATATGTGTGTGTGTGTGTGTGTGTGTCAGTCATCCACAGACTGCTTCACTGTACGACAGCTCATCAGTGTGGCTAGACATCTGATTTTGTCAAGCCGGGACCGAAACTCGACCGATTTGGCATCAGTTGGAGATTTTACCTTTGATCTGAAAGCCAAATTTTTACGATAAAGAACAAGTAGGAAAACATCTTAATCTAATATGTTTCAGTTTATGATGGCTTTGTCAAAAATCAAGATGGAAATGATAAAATTGATAAAAAGCAAAGAGAAGCAGATTAATGGCATGTTGTGTTTGGCTATTTCTTATTGCTTAGAGACGTGTAATGAAGTAACATCATATTCAAATATGTGTGGCAAACATTCTTGACACTAAAGTGTGTAAAAGAGTTTAGCTGTTATATTTAAAAGGTTAGTATCTTGGGGATAAAATAAGAGGACCTCATCAATATATCTTAGGTAAGTAAAGCTGTTAGGTAAGATACATTTAAATGGGGCAGATTCTAAGAATTCTAGAAAAAGGCAAGTGAGAACATCACTGATAGGAGATCCGATGGGTAAATCAAATTTTTCTTTGTAGAATATGTTGTTGAAAGAAAAGAAACATTGGTTAGTGATTATTTTATAGATCTTTATGATTTATAAAATAATCACTAACCAATGTTTCTTTTCTTTCAACAACATATTTTTTTATAGATCTTTATGATTTTGTGGACAAGTAGAGGAAGCTTATCCTTGAATTTATTGAGGTGATTTCTTAATATATTGAAGCATTTGGTGACGGGTATATTGGTGTATAGTGATTTGATATCTAAACTAGCCATAGTCATGTTAGTCATATTTATCCATATTCTTTGAAGTCACCCACCCAAATGTTTGATGTGTGTTGCACTGATGGTGCCTAGGAACAGAGTTAGGATTTTAGTGATGGCTCTAGTTAAATTGTGGAGGTGCACTGTTAATTCTGATTACAATGGGCCTAATGGGTATGTTGGGTTTGTGTGTCTTGGGTAAGCCGTAATGCGAGTATAGTGAGGTAGTAATCTGTTAATCTTGACCAAGATTTGTTTTCATGTTTTAATAGTTTCTTGTTAGTTTTGTTGAACCTATGTGTTTCAGTGTTTATGGTAAGTCCATTGGTACTGTCATTATTGAATTCTAATTTTTCAATGTAGGTATTGGTGTCCATAATAACTATACCACTCCCTTTGTCAGATGGGGTTATAATAATGTTTTTGTTCATAGACAAGTTTTTAGTGCTTGTATGTATCTCCTGGATAGTGTAGTCTCGATTGTATTTATGATGGAGGCTGCTAAAATGCCATGTATGAAACCTTTTTCATAATCAATGTAGTTGAAATTGTGGTTCTTGGTTAAGCTAGTGATTATTTTTTTTTTTTTTGACTGGTGGCGAATTTTAAACCCAAACTTAAAGCTTCTGTTTCAGTGGTAGAAAGTGTGAATGTGGAGATATTGTGGATAAAATTTGGATTACCAATCACCTTCCATTTGCTGTTTATTCATAGGTTGTGGAGCTTGAATTTTAATTGATTTTGTTGATAATATGCAATATATTGTTCATTTCAGCTTTTCAGAATCTGAAAGGATGTTTTTAAAACGTAGCATTTTTCCTATTGATGTTGTTTGGTCGTTACTGAATATTTCTTTATATTTGAAATCCTCTGCACATGTGAAGAGGTAGTCATGGATGTGTTTGGGGAAGATATCATTTGTAATACTTTAAAAGTACTCCTGGGAACAACTTTTTCCACAATGCAATTTAGTAAGAAATTCCTTCTGTTATGTAGGAATAACCGGATAGTAGATAGAAGCTTCTTTTTGTAGGTGGAAATATCTTCTTTAGTGTTGAAAATTCATCTGTTACTTCATTACATGTGACACATATGTAACCAATAAGAAATAGCCAAACACAGCATACCATTAATCTGCACCTCTTTGCATTTTATCATTTTTTATTATCTCTATTTTGATCTTTGACAAAGCTTTAATAAAGTGAAATATATTAGATTAAAATCTATTTTTCTACTTGTTCTTTATCGTATCATTTTGTCAGATTCCTATCCATACTCTCTCTCACACATATATACATATATATATATTAGTGGATATGAGTATTTGAGTAGATGCTCCATTTATTTATTAAACAGTGTGTGTGTGTGTGTATATATATATATATATATATATATATATATATATAAAAAATATATTGTCGCCAGCATCTGCCTGTCTCGGGAGATAATGGAATAGCACGGTGCGCTACGAGCCTGGGCGGGATATATGGAGAACTAGGGCTGCCTAGATATCTAGTTCCCCCTCTCGGCCTTGCTAGTAGAATCCAAAGGAGATGATAAACCAATACAGTTTGGTACCAATGCAGCTGCAGGAGTTGCTGGAAGGTAGCACAAAGTGCCATCCATCCACCTTCGGGGCTCCACTCCAGGTTTGAATTCAGAGTTGTCCTTCTCCTAGACCAGTTGCCATCCAAAGTTATAGAACCCAGTCTGTCCTGCTATTTACCCATAGCTGGAGGAGGAAGAAGAGGATTCACACCTTTCCTTTGAGTGAAATTAACAATAAGAATACTGCAAATAAGAAACCTTGAAAAAGAATGCAGTGGAAAGAGAAGTACTATTAATAATGCACAGTGCTAAAGGTTATTAGGTCTGTGCATAGTTTGGTAACCTGTGATAATGAAAGAAGTGTTACACATACACTGTAAAAACACAAGCTGGCAAGTATGAACAAGTTTATTAATACATGTTAAAAACTGGACAAAGTGTTTAACAATTTCTATAATATACATCAACCAGAAATCAAATAGTAAAAAAAAGGTAACCTCCTTGTAAGTCAAATCTGTATACATAACTTATCTTGTATCTGACTCATACTCAGATAGCTATCTTGCTAATATGATCTTTGAGATTCTATAATTAATCACAATATTTAAGAAGAATGACTGTTTTCTCTATATTGTTGTGTCAGATAAAAAGAAGTCTGTCTACGTACATCAGTAATGGAGGCTTGGGATATTGTAAGCGAGAGACTGATTTTATCTAAAAGTTAGGATACTTTAATACACACTTTCCATTTCTTGATAACAGCTCTAATTATTTCCTGTAATATTTAAAACCCTCATGTTAAATACTGAAAGAAAGAATTTAGGTGATCATGTCTCTCCACACATTCCTTTATTATCTGTAAATTACTATGCACTCTTTGGGTAGGCAGTGATTGCCTACTACATTCTCCAGGGTCTGGAATTTGTTTTCCTTCTCTTAGACTGGCTGTCAGGGAAAATTAGAGTTCAGTCTATGCTGCTATTTAACTCACAGCTAAGGCAAAAAAAAAAAAAAAAAAATTTGTGCTTTTTCGAAAGACATTTGTGTGAAAGTGAATTTGAACTTTGGCTTGTATGCATCTGAGATAACATTGCAGAAAATAATTACCCACTACTTAAATGTGTTCATATCCATTGTTTGGTTTCTGTAAACATTCAGCAGACATTATAGAATGTGAATGGGTACAATTTTTTTTTTATATATATTTGATGGAATACAATTCAAACTATTTTGCCAGACTTATCTGTAACAAGCCAAAAAGATTTATGGGTTGGGAACATTCAACTACTTCTGTTATACCATCAGCCAAATAAAATAGAAGGTATTACTTTACGAGCAACACACAAATGTTAAGTTTGCTATATTTATGAGGGAAGAGTTCTCAATATCAGGAATAAAACCTTTGTAGATATAAACAGTATGGACACAGAAATGAATACTGCACGGTGACTGTCAGTTTTATCTTATGTGTGACCATGCAAGTTTTATTTCTAAGTTATCTCTGTATTAAATAAAATTGCAGACACAAGACTAAATGGCTCACAACCAGATCTGATATATCTGTATTCTAAATATCTGATAGCCCACTAACTCCACTGTCAAATTAATACACTTCTATATAACAATCACCTATAAAGTCTTATTTTCTAGTAGATTAGGTTCTGATAATAGCAAAGATCTTTATAAAAGATAGAGAATATATATGTACATACAAATGTGTGTTCATATGTAAGAAACACATGCACATACATGCACACAAGTAACTATTTTCTATGGAAAAAAAAATTTAGCCTATGTGAATTATTGATAAAGAAGAAAAGTTTTATTTAAAAAGAAAAAAAAAAATCTTTAAAATAAACCTGTATCACATTAGTCCTTAAAAATAACTAATTGAACTCTGCTTTAAGATATTTCCAAGACACTAATTTTGTTGGTAGACCCAGAAAGGAAAATTATATATATATATAAAAGAATCAAGCTAGTCTCATAACATGATTGTTAATTGAAAGTCATGATTGAGGGTAATGCTATTATAATAAAAAATGCATAAACTGTAATCTTCCAAGAAGAAATGTTATCAAAAAGGAAATTCATTTAATAATAAAAGGAAATAATAAATAAAACTATTGTCTTGTCTTGTTAATGTCACTCCTTATAGATACTGGCTCTCACGAGAGTGAGGGTAAAATAGGGCAACCTATATGAATTTTGGTGAATCACACCTTTCACAACACCCACGGTATATAAAGTGATCAAGGCATTCCTGATGAGTTAATACCAACATACCACAGTGAATCAATAAACAACATTCTTATTATCTGTAACCCTTCATAATTCCAATTTTCACCAGTTAGAAATGAGAATATCAATGAATGAAGGTATGTTCTAAAAGTTCCAACCCTAAATAGGATTCCCTTTTACAGGGATCACATATTTTTTTTTTTATTTGATTGCCTATTTATATGTTGTTTATATACTTGCATATTGTTTTTATAAAATTTGATTAGTTTCTTGTGATTTACATTTCAGGAGCAATACATGATGATTGATGAATATCAGAATCAGAAATTGAAGTATCTCACAATTATTTTTGACTTGGAACCGAGTGCACCACTGGAAATCTATGATCTCATGCAAAATATTTACCATGAAGAATGACCATTGTATGCAATTGTCACAAGTTGGGCTACCAAGTGTTGCTACAGGGAAAAGTTACCTTGAAGACAAACTACAGTCATGACAACCTGGGTATACAGGCTTTGTTAAAATATAAAATTAAAATATTATTTTCCTTTTGGAACACTAAGTACAGCAGCAAACAGAATAATCTTGGTGACAGGAATTCTGTTTTCAAATTAAAACATTCTGTAAAAATCTTGGAAAAAAGTTGAATGCAAGTACAAAATTGAGGAATGGACGATATTTTGGTATTTCCTCTCGAACTCAAATAGGATTATTTTATTCTACTCATTAACTTAATGAAAATGGAGGGTCAAAAAAAGGAAGGAAAAAAGCATTAAGTGATAAAGTTATGAGCCCTTTTCACCCCATTTGAGGCACAGAACCACAACCTCACCATTCTAGTCTTGCTGATGTGGTTTTCAAAAGTAGGCTTTTCATGAGATGGAGTTACCAGCCCCACATCTAATTGGTTTTGAATTCAGACTTTCTCCAACACTAGTGGGCCCACTCTATCCTGCTGTAAGCTCATAGATGAAGGAATAAAAAATAGATCCATACCTTTTCTCAAGAATATTTGTGTAAAAAATGAATACCACAACCTTGGCTTGAATTTGAACTCAACACGCAGATCTCATTTTCTGTGCCAATAACCATTACATTATGTATTCACTGACTTATTCACGTGATAATAGACAAAAAAAATAAAATAAAAGTAAATAAAATAATCTCCTTACACTTAATCATATCAATATAAATATAAGTATTTCTTGGGTAGCAACATTTGATACTTCTTTGTTAGCCGTAGGCCAATCATACAGTGATTCCAACTTATAAACAAACTCATGATTGGGTAGAAAAGAATTGTTAAAGAATAACAAGAATGTTTTAGGCACAGGAATCAGTCTCCTCCTTTGTGCTAGGCTGGGTTAAAGTTAATGAAACTTACAGATGATGAAGCTGGATGAATAATAAAGAATTATCTGCAAACTGGAGGAGAAAGTTGAAAAGAGAGACACAGCAAGTGATGGATAAGAAAATCCCTTAAAAATAGAACTGACCATTAGCATTAAACTCCAATCAGTGTGTTTGTTTATATCCCCTTGGTGTGTGTGTGTGTGTTTTGTTTACATTATATAGTAGTAATAAAATATTGTAAATTGATTCAAGTTCATTATGGGTGAAACAGGAAATTGGTTACATTTTAAAAGCACAGGTGATTGTAATAAACAGCTTTCTCTGTAATTAAGATTTTTCTTAGGACTGAGTAAACATTAGGAAAATAGAAATTATCCCAACAAATGCCATGAGTGAGTGAAATCAGTAGAACTATTTGCTAGGCTGCCAGTCTATAATTCTACCATTACCCAGTTTAATTATTATTGTTGTTACATTTGCTCTTATTCGATAGCTAGAGAAATGTGCTGTGGAGATACTTAAGTGTAAGTAAGAATTTTTTTAATTAGTAAAAAGAACGGATTCTACACCAATTTCATCTCAAAAGACAGTAATGACAGTTCTTCATTTATGCATAGTATGACATGGATGATAATGGCTCTCCATAACTTCTTAACCTTTCTAACTTTTCGTAGGATTTTTCTTTGTTTTTTTTTTCACATTTCCTCCTTGTCCTTGTTCCTCCACAATCTCATTAGATTGGTTACTAGAGATTTTTTTCCATCCCTCTTGCCTTTAATATATCCTGTGAGTTTCAAATTCTCTAAGCCTTCTTAGCAATATGCTGTTAAAAGAGAGCCTGAGACAATCATCCTTAAATGTTGATTATCTGGACAGAGTTGAGTGACCTTGCTTGTTACAGATAAAAAATGAATATAGGTAGACAATGCTTCCAAATTATTTAAAAGTTGATTTTAAAAACCTTGGGCTATTTGATTTCATATCAATTCACAAAATAAAAACAAACATATGAAAATGTTAAACATAAGAAAGCTTAGACATTTAAACCAAACTGAAATTGTTAAAGTATAAAATATATTTTAAACATTGTCTATTTAGCCAGCAGACTTTCATTTAAGTTTTTTCTATTAAACAGAATAGATAAGGACCATCTTAAGCTTTTTGGTGAGTTTTCTCAAAGACGAATAAGTTTTTTTGATGTCAGGTGGAAACTAGTAAATTGTGTAATGTTTCAAGCAATTTTGATCATTGTCAGACACAAAAAAAAAAATTTTTATCTAAAGAGTAAAATGTTTACTTTTCTGAGACAATGAAGGCTATGTAATTCTAACCATTTGCAGGTAAGTAAAAGTAGCTTTTAATTTTTTTTTAGTAGAAAAATCAAATGCATAAAAATGTCAGTACTCAAATGAGCAAATTTAAAGAAAATGGTCACAATTTAGAAATAATGTGAATTATGTTTTTATTTTTTATATTAAGAATTTAGTAAAACCAACACCAATCATCATAAGGCATTGTGCCTATTGGTTTTCAACTTTGGAAAAATGTCTTTGAAATTGGAGGGAAAACTATCAAATAAGACAGAATTGTTTCAAGAGAAAAATGTACCAGTACATATTACTAATGGATAGAGAATAAAACTGATGTCTTAATGATCTTAATGTTCTATAAGCAAGAAAACATTACAAAGAAACTAAAAAAAAGAATAGTTTTAAAATTGAGAACAGTTGTTTCAACTAGAAACCAGTTTAATAACTAAAAGTAAATATAGTTAAACATTAAAATCAAATTGCTAAGAATCTATAATTATGACTTATAACATTCCTAACCCAGAAACAATCTGGAAAACTATCATCTTTTTAAAATTATATCCTATTGTATAGAATCAAATAGTTTCTTTGATTAAAAAAGAACTCAACCACCTTATAATCTTTCAGAGAAACTTTAAGAATAAATGTCAAAGAATTTTCATACAAAGTCAACATTTTAAAACAATATCATTTCAACTTTAAACTTGTAGAAATTTGAAAAAAGTACTAGTACTTAATGGTGAATCAATATTTGGAAAAAGAAACAAAATTGAAATATTAATAAAGTTCATCATAGTTTTTTTTTTTTTGTTTTTTTTTACTAGTCAACTACTTACATGTATGCTTTTCAAATTTGATATTTTTAAACTTTTTTTATGATATTCTTTTAGATTGATAATTTACTGTTTGAATTTAACATTAATGTGACTGGCATTGATAACATGCATGTCTATGTAAATAAACATGATAGATGGGGGAAAAATAAAGAATGGCCATGTGTTTAAATTTGAATGATTGCTGTTAGGTCTCTTGTGGCCTAATTGGTAAGGAAGCTGCTGTGAGGCTTCCTAAGGATGCAAGTTTAGGCTTCACATAATGCTTATTCTTCATTTCCAATCCACATTACTGACAGTTGTAGAATAACAGTCTGAGAATTGTGATAAAAAGTAACAAATTAAAGTGCAGGAAAAATAATTGAAAAATTAATCAACAAGTATTTACTTTTTCAATCTTGATATTTTAAATTTGCTTGACTATTTAAAAGAAATATTGTTTTAAGTTACTGCTTGAATTAAACAAATATGTGGAAATGTTAATAACATCCCGGTTAAAGGCCAGAGCTGGCATAAAAATCTCCTGGAGAAATCATCAGAAGTTTTACCATACTCTCTAGATTCGTGGAAGAACACATTGATAGGGCTGGCAATGAAGGAAAATATAACATGGCTGGTTGGCTAGCTGATAGAAATGAGGATTTTTTTTTATAAATGGTTATGATTCATATAAGCCATTTTACAAGCTGGCCATGGAGCACAACAAATAAAATAGTAGCCACAGACCAAACAATGTTGATCAAAGTTATGAAAAAAATATATTATAATAATAATAATAAATACAAAATTGATAACAGAAAAGGTACATACGGAAATATTTTTATAAGTTTTTATAAGTATTTAAAATCCCTACTTTGTCCAACCAGGCAGGTAATGAAAGAAGAAATTGGGACATGATAGCAACGAAAAAAAAATGTTATCAACCTGAATGTCAATTTTTGATAATTTGAATAGAAAGAAATTAAAAAAGTACATAAGGATACTTAAAAATGGGATAAGTCTACTAGTTAAGTACCGTCCATATTTTCTCTCAAACTTTTATAAGTTTTTCGAGATTATATGTATGTGAGTGTGCGAAAGAATGATTAGATGTTTTAAAACGTTTCAGCAGGCAAATTTATGTGTAAAAAAGAAACAAATCCAAATAATTTGTTTGTAGTCAGCTTGAAATGGTCGTTAGAGAGAGTGTTAAACTAAAAATGAATGAGAAAGTAAGAAGTGGAAAGTGGAAAGATACAAAAACCAAAAGTAACACATTTAAATTTCATAAGAGCCAACTTCCATGAATGTTTGTTTTTTAATTAAAAGAAAAAAAAAACCTTACCCCACTAAAAATTAATTTAAAAAATAAATACAATCTCTGGAAATATTAAAAATCAAAATCGCAAACTTTCTTCTTTCTAGTTAAGGCGGGCTTTCGTTTGCTTAATGATTGACTTCTGCAACAGCCTTCTTTCTTTTCTTTTTAATACTATATTACTTACTACAGACTGTACGGTAGGGTAGGTACAAGAGAGTGGTTTAGACAAATTTTCACTCAATTACTGGCTTCACACTTCGCAGTCAATCAGCCATCGTGGTATGTCAGTGACAAGACATTTGTCACCAAAATATCTGTCGTCGGGAAAGTCTGTGTAAGAGACATAGATTTAACTATTTATGCCTTTCTCGGAGAACGGGGGAATTTAGAGCGGACTGAACACAAAGAAGAACCAATCTAAGTCGGAATTTGAACTCTGTAGTTGCCGATTCCGTTTTCCAAGCAGATTAGGTACGTAGGTGGTAGTGTGGAGGGCGGGGAGTATTAAAAGTTGTTAATGAATGTAAAAGAAAACCTTTCCCGGGAAATCTTTGAGAATATCAGTATTTTTGATAATGAACTGAACTACAAACAAAAATAAAACTCACTACCAGGTAAACAAACATTCGATTTGAGAAACAATAAACATGGATGGAACCATCTAGCTAGAGAATAACGAATAATAATTCTGATGTTCACAAGACATGAGGTTCACTTTTTGAGTTTGACTTAAACCGAGGGAAACTTGATAATGCACTTCCGATCGGAAAAACCAAAAAGAAAAAAATAAATAGCAAAAGTTGAGTACGTCATTTTTTATGCAATGCAAATTACCAATTAGTTAAAAAATAATAATGTAACCGAGTGTTTTTAGTCCCCGAAAAAAAAAAAAAAAAAAAAAAAAAAATATAATCAACAATTAAGCTAAAAAGTAGACGTTATTCGACTTTATCAGAATTAACAGAACTACTCACTCAACTCATTGACCATTTTGATGATTGAAATAATGTGTAGTCTGAAGAATTTTATAACTTAGTAGTGAAAGAAAGGAGTAGGAATGATTTTTTTTACTTGAAGTTAGTAAGTAAAAAAAAACAAAAACGAAGCAATAATGCGAGACTAATCAAAACACGGAAGATTTTCAAAATACAGCCTGGAGGTCGAAGTATGCGACAAAGATTAATAATCGATTTATTAGAATATGTAACAAGTCTATAAACTTTGCGGGGAAAATTTTTTTGCTAAACAAAAAACACTTTATTTCCACCACCACCCCACAAAAACAGTGAAACAGTCAATCCTATTCCTAAACTGAAGACAAAATATCTGGTCACGGAGTGGATAGTAAGTGCTCCACACGCACTTTCATAAGTTTTTTTTTAACTCTGGAAAAGTGCGACTGAGAGATATACGCGTCTGTTTGAACGTCCTTAGAACATAAAATTCATCTTTGATTGGTTACGTAACAATCTTAAGTTTAATCTTAACTATTTTTGTGCCGAGAAAGGATATTCCTCAAAGAAAAATGCAAACAAAAAAAAAAGAAAATAAAAATTAATGAAACTATTTCATCGGCCAAAGTGTCGAGCGATCAGGTGTAGATATTTGACCAGACAAAACACGAAATTTTACCACCAGGACGACGATGACGACCCAGCTAACTTAAGTGCTCTCTTCTTTCTTTTTATTCTACCCCATGTCTAGCCAACAACCAGTCAGACAGTTTAGTAGTAGTTCATTATACTAACACTTTACAACTCTATAGTATATAATGACATTGGTGACGGAGGATATCCTCCTCCTTGCATTGTCGGATAGTGTGTAACCTAAATTCTCCGTCCGACACTTGGACCATTTTCTCTACATCTACAATTTCTAAAACTAGGCACAAATGGCATCATAAATGGGAAACATTGGTTCCTTCGACCCCACATGAATTCCCGGAAATGAAGATTAGGGGTTTTTTACTCTTCGATTTTTTTTCTTTTTTAAATGAAAAAGAAAAAAAGAGAATATATATATTGTTTCTTATTTTTTTTTCAATATTGTTCTTGAATCAATTAACCAATAACCATTATTATATATGCCGTGAAACAACTTTTTCTAGGATTTGGAAAAGAGAAAATGAAACAAATTTGCCAATATTTCTTTAAAAAAGCTAAATATTCGTCTATTTTTAAAAGAAACGACATTGGGGCAATGTAGAGAAAATTTCGGAATAAATCTGTTGTTAATTTTTTTTTCTTTTTCTTTATTTACTTAAAAAAAAAAAACAATAAAACTCAAAACTGTTTTAATTTTTTAACCAAAAAAAAGGAAAGAACAGCGAACCCTTTTCTTTGAGAAAGTTTCAGAATGAATTTGAAATCGACCATTTCTAGATTTTTTTTAAAAATCCTATTCTTAAAAAAAAAAAAAAAAAAAATACATTTATACCATAGTTTTAACCTCGATTCAATGGTTTCATTGTTGTTTATTTAATAATAAAACTGATTTTTGGACTAAAATCCATAAACTAAATCCCTAAGTTAAATAAAAAAAGAAAATAGTGAATTTCTCTAGGCTAAATTCCATGTATTTGTTAAATGAAAATTATTTCGATAAAACAAAACTGAATCAAGGAATATTGCTACACCTTTGCTCTCACAAAAAAGGAGTTGCTTGGTATATAAAATATTTTTTCTTTATTTTTCAAATGCTCGATTTTTTAGGTTGAGTAGATGCAAGAGATGTAATTATGTATATACACAAGATAAGGTAAGTAAGTAGGACGTGAGCGATTAGTCATAGTCATATATCGGTATATGTGGTGTAAGGCAGGTAAGGAATAATGATCCTGTCGTCGCACCTTAAAAAAAAAAACAGTGTTTAGACTCAAAATGAAATATTAAAAATAGATATTATGATAATCATTACCATGTCACAGACTCTTCTTAAAATTATGAACAAAACGATAAGGTTCTAAAAATGAAAAATATTTATTTAATGATACAAAAAAAAAAAAAAAAAAGTTAAGTTACAACTACAAGTAAAGTAAATATTGTGATAAGTCAGGTTACTTCCTGAGTGAAATATACGTGAAAAGGGCGTGGGTATTTTTTTTAACTGTAAAGTTCTTGAAATTTACAAAAACATTTATTTTTGTCAAGCTTGCTTACAAGTTGACAATCAATTATCTCTCCACACCTTAGAATACTAAATTATTAACATTTTACGTTACATGGTTGTTAAATGTATTGTTTACTTTTTTTTTACAGTTGCAATATAAAATTACAAGTTTACCAGTAACAGGTTTTTATTTACCTTTAAATGACCCTATACAACCAAGAATAAATCTTAAATTAAATACCAATTGTTAACTTCTGTAAATAATGCCAATTGTTTTATGGACATTTTTGTGCTACTCAAATAAATAAATAAAAAACTGTTTAAATTTAAAAACACAGCGGAGTTTAGTGATTACTGAATATCTCGTGTTCATTAATACTAAAAAGAAAAAAATTAAAATTTGTTCGTGCAAGAGTTGGATGGAATGGTTTAACTTTAAAAATGCAATAACATTTTTAAAAAATGTCTGTTTTTTAAAATGAACGTAAATAGTTCAGGTCAATCATGTGATTTTTTTTCTTTTTTCAATGTGCGTAAAACTTACCCAAATTCGATTAGATACATAAAAAAACATGATACAACAAAGTTTATATAGCACATAAAATATTTATGACAAGTAAATTTCAAAACAACATCGGGTACCCTAGTTACTTACAATATAAAAACAATAAAAATCAACACAGCATCCATTCTTATACATGATAAAAAAGTTTTGTTTTTCTTCTTTAATTATTTAGGCCAGGCTATCTAAATAAATAATATTTAATGACATATTTATCACACAGCTCTCCATAAAACATTTTCTTTTTCTTCGTCTATATAGTTCTCCAGACAACAACTTTTATCACAACGGGACATATAACTTCTTAGAGAAGAGAAGGAAGGGGGGGGGGATAAAAACTTGGACTATTATCAATTTATCACGTACACAAAACAAAACAAATTGTTTCGTTTCATGGGTAATGTTTAAAAAAACGGGTTTAAAAAAATAGAAAATATTTTGATAATGACAATGTTTTTATTTCCTTAAGGGTGGCCTGTAAGTATCCTAGTTAAAGTAATAAAAAATAAAAAAATAAATAAAAAGAAGCTAAGCAAGGTAAATTTTGGTGACATTGGACCAGACCAGATTCTATAGGTTTTTTTAATGGACTTTTTTTAAACTTAAAAAAAATAAAAATAAAGTATAACAGATTGAACAAGATGGGTCTGAGTCATTTAGTCAATTGAATGAGTATGACCATAATCGTGTTTCTTTTAGCGGCTTTGTTTGAATGCAACTCATTTGATAAAGCTTAAAAGAAAAAAAAAGAAAGGTTTTTTTTTTTTATCGTTTCTTTACAAACCATATCTCAGATGCTTTTAATTTTCAAACTTATTTCCCAGCAGGAATTTACAGACAGGAGAAACAACTTCTTTTTTTTTTTAAATTCAGTTCTTTAAAAAAGTGTAAATAAAAAAAGACACAATGAATAACATTCCCGAACGCAAAAAAAGAAAGTGAGCTCTAAATTTAATTCCTATGTAATTACAAAAACTTAAAAAAAAAAAAAATAACAAAACTTTATGTACGACTACCGAGTGCTAAAAAGTCAAAACAAAACTTTAAAGCCGGCAGTTACAGAAAACAAAAGCATACAAACTAAGCAATAACACCTCTAACATTAACTTAAATGGCATCTAAACGAAGAATGGTCATCTTCTCATGAAAATCACAATGAAAAAAATTTAGAAAGTGTCAATTTTTAAGGGTATCTTACCTCACAGATAACCACCTCCCGACCGACACTAACACCCGTGGCAGCCATGCTGCTCCTGCTGATGCTCCTCCCCGTTGTCATTGTTGACATCTCGCAATGCCACGCCGTCACATGACCTCTGTTACGGGAGCAGGAGGGGATGATGACGTCACATTCCGCGAGATCTCTCCGCCCAGACTGAATTAAATTTGAACTTGCTGATATTGCTGATTTGATTACACCCCCTTCCTCTATTTGAAACGATTTATTAAGAATTTTCAGTTATAATCATCTGACACCTCTTCTCTATCCACACGCACACACTTATTAGTTAGCACTTAATTGTGTAATTTATACAAGTATAAATTAATATGGAAACGTAGTGCGCGCGTACGTACGTACGCACGCACGCACTCTACGTTTATGTGTATATTTTTTTATTTGGGTATAGCTACAAATTATTAATATTTTTAATTGTATGATCTTAAAGAATTTAAATATTATAAAATTCAAAGTTTATAATAACTTTGTATGAAATTTAATTCCTAATTATTTAAAAGTGGACACTGAGGTCAACACTGAGAGGCGACAGTCTGTTTAATGCTTGAATTGTGTTTTTTTTTTTTTTGTTAATGGCCTGAAGATTGCGTTCAAGCATGAAACAGACTGTCATTGCTTGGTGTTGAAATCTGTGACCACTTATATTTACATATGCTATATACTTGATATTGAGCACTTTTTACCAATAAAAACAGCATAAATTAAAACTATATTTTTATCACATATATATATATATATATATATATATATATATATATATATTACTGAATACTTTTTTTAATATGATATGCCTTCAGGATGTAGGCGATCATGTCTCTCCCCAGATACCGTTTCTTTATTGTCTGTGAATTGCCATAACTTTTGTGAATGAGAGTAGAACTAGTTGATTTCGTTTAGCGACATATCAACCTCTATGGGTAGAAAAGACAGAAGGAAGCCACATCACAGTAGTAAGAAAGTGACTTAAGTTGTGATGCCAGGTCAGTACTGATAATATTACAGACCCTTCTTTGGATTTTGTTGAGAATTTCAAGGTATTAGCATAAGCACTGGACCAAATAATGTACAAATAAATGGTAGATATATAAATGTGCAAGATGGATTCTGGTAAGAAAAACTGGCACAACACAGTGAACTAACTTTCCTAACAGCAGACCTAGCAATTGATTCAATATAATCATGTCAGTGGAAAATGTGACACTAATAAGGTGCAATGAGTTGCTCTTTTAGAGGTTAGCATCAGCCATACTGATTGGAGGCCAAAATGATTCTCTATGAGAATTAAAAGATAATTGTTTCATTTTGGAGATCTAATGCCAAAATCTAAATATTTTGAATTCAACTGAATGCCTTCAACTACAGATATAATGTATCGTTGGTAATTTTATTATAAATATGTATTGGTGGTAAATTTTGGTACTTGTGGGTTATCTGTCGCCATTTTTTAAATTAATTTTGCAACTTTTTCACAAATATAGATAAATAAAAATATACTATCCCAAAGATTCATTTAGTATTTTGAAAAGAAATGAAAAAACAATTAATTAAAAAGCAATTAAAAAACATCTTAAAAAACAAATCTAACTTTATAAAAGATTACCAATATGTCAATTAAAAAGTGACGACAGATAACACACAAGTACCTAATTTTTTTATTTAACAATTTATTGCTGGTATTTTTGCTATAAAATGTATTTTATGCTTTTATAGAGTTTTGTTTTTGTTTTGGGCTTCACTATTTGCCCATAGCAGGTCACAGTGGATCTGGGAACAACAGCAATTAAGAGATGGTTCCATGCTCTTGAAAAACTCCAATCTCCTGATCAGTGGCCTTGCCGCTTGATGTAGTTTATCATCATATCCAGGACTGATAGTGGAATTGTTATTTGTTGTCTTGATTAAATTCAGAATAATGTTTTGGGCTAGGAAGTAAAGTTATAGATTGCTTCAAAATTAAGGATCGCATCAAGATAAATGTAAGAATTATTGTAATTTCTTGGAGAAGAGGTTTTTGAAATGGTAAGCAATATAATCAAGAAGCATTAAGTTAAAGATTATATTGATGCTAAACAATATTTCTTCCCATTTTGCAAAACTGACTATTACCCAGTTTGCCCCAAAAGATTACAAAGGATTTTTTTCAAATCATTTCACCCCTAGAAAGGCAATAATGCCACTAAGATGCAAAGGGTTGCTGGGAATAAAAGAGAATGCAAAAAACTTTAGTGAGGAGAAAGGATAATAAAAGAATAGGACCCAGGAAGACAGTAGTAGATGGCAATTGACATTGCATTGTATTGTATTTAAATCTTTGAAGATCATTGGTGGTAGGGAAGCAAAGAAACCAGAAGAGAGTTATGGTTACATCTAGTTATTTTAACAGTAAAACGATGAGACCTAATTGCCAATCTAGTAGCACATTTAAATTCATGTGGTCGAGGTATCAAGGAGGACTCAGAAAAATTACTATGAAAATATCTATATAAATGGTAGATATATAAATGTGCAAGATGGATTCTGGTAAGAAAAACTGGCACAACACAGTGAACTAACTTTCCTAACAGCAGACCTAGCAATTGATTCAATATAATCATGTCAGTGGAAAATGTGACACTAATAAGGTGCAATGAGTTGCTCTTTTAGAGGTTAGCATCAGCCATACTGATTGGAGGCCAAAATGATATATTTTCCTCATATAAATATATCCTGAAAATTAGTTGGAGAATCTTCTATGTGTAATGTCTTTTCAGGATGTTGGCGATCATGGCTCTCTACAATTTCCTGTCCTTTGTAACTCTTAATAACTTTTGTCTTTTTGCCATCTCTCCCAAACCTTCTTCCACCAGCCATTCACTCAAGCTTATCAGGTAAGTTATGAATTGTTTTCCTCTGTTTCCCTTACCTTCAATCTGTCCTGTGAGTATCAAATATTCCAAGCCCTCTTTCCTCATTATGTACCCTAGAAATTTCAACTCTCTTTCTGATGTTAAGTATAAGTGTCCTTTTTGTTACCATTGCCTCTAGAACTTTATCATTGCTCACATGTTTGGTCCATGGTATTCTCAGCATCTTCCTGTAGATCCACATTTCTGTTGCTTCAAGTCTCTTCTTCATCTTTGAGGAGATTATTCCAGCATTCACTGCCATATAAGAGGACTGATATTACATAGCAGTTCAGTACTATTTTTTTTTTGTTTCTAACAACATTCTTCTGTTTCTTAATACTTTGCTCAGCTTTTAGAAAGCATCTTTTGCTATCCCAATGCACCTTTGGATTTCAGAGTCACACTTTCCCAGATATCTAAATTGTTGCACCTGTTTGATTTGAGTATCTCCAATTTGTAATTTCCACGTTGGGCTGTTTCTTTTGCTGACAACCATGCATTCAGTCTTCTTGCAATTGATTTTTTATCCTTTCTTCTCACTTTCTTTTGCTACCATCTTGTAGTTTCCTTTCTGTGTCTGCTACCAACACTGGGACATTGACATATCTTATGTTGTTAAAATTGTGACCACCAACAATTAATCCTGACAGGTTCAGATAACACATTGTTTTGCATAGCCAATTCTGACATAGTATGATATAATGTTTAACAAGAGAGCAAATGAAATCAGTAAACCATGTTGAAAATTCCTGCTGAGTTAATTTATGTTCCCTTCTCACTAATGTTCATAAGAAAAACATGAATCCATATCTCCCTATAGGTCAGTTCTAGTATCATTCTAATACAAATTGTTACATATTACTTGGATAGGAAATGGGCTTCCATATTGTTCCAACAAAGGCTATGAACGACCCAGCAAGCTGTTGGTGATAATATTCTAAAAAGATTAGATTTCATTAATTCATTGATAAAGTCTAAAAAGTGATAATGAAAAAACTATTTATTTTGCACAAAAAATATCAATTTTTAAATATAATCTCATTCTTTTTCAGTACATTTAAACCATTAGCATATACTAATCATATAGATGGAACATTATCATAATAAAAATTTAAAATCAAACTTCAGTAAATGGCAATTTTCAAGCTACAAATTTATGCCCTCATACACAAGAGTGTACTGAAAAATCTGCAAAATTTTAACAAGTGTCCATAGAATCATTTTTGGAAGAAGGGCTACACACATACACACACATTGATATATATATATATATATATGAAAATTTATTTTTGTGCATATATATATATATATATATATATATATATATATATATACACAGTTGCGGCCAAAATGTTCAGAACGGCATTGTTTTCGTCAGAAAAGTAGGTATAATTTTTTATCAAAGTTGTTTTATATTCTATAATTTTCACAGACAATAAATACAATATTATTTGTTATTGTCTGAGATTTTGGCATAATTTGAGAGGATAATACAAAAGTTATGGATGATTTAGTGATGTATCACAGCTCACAAGTGTGGTTAGACATCTGATTGCTTCAAACCAAGATCGAAAACTGACTGATTTGAATCCCACCCCTAAGCTATCAGTGCATGGCAGAAATAAGGAAATTTCAATGTATTATATATGGATGTATACAGACACCAGCAGCCAGAGGGCTCAATTCATTAATGAAGAGCAGTTGTGCGATGGATAAATTGTCCTCTAAATTACACAAAATGAAAATAACACTGACATCTCATTTTACCAGATATATTTAGTAAAACTGCACAAAAATATCTTGAAATACTGAAGAGTAAATTTATCCAATAAAATAGCCATTGGCTTCAACCACCGCCTCCAGATGATTTCAGAATCTCCTGCAACTTTTCTAGACAGTTTCCTTGTTATAGATGTTGATAATGATTAAAAGAATAGTTAAAAAGACTCAATTAAAACTTTTGGATACTTCTTAAAAACACTAACCATTGACCTACGTTCACTAGTATAGAAAAAAGAAATGTTAAATGAAAACCCCTTGATTATTATTTGTGGGGCGCAGTTTAGCAAGTAACCAACAAAACTCCTTGTAACACCATAGATGAAATGAAGGCAAGAATTATGGTAGCATTCACCAACTTAAACAAGGAGACTGTCCAGAAGAGTTGCAGGAGATTTCAAAGTTGATGGCAAATGGCAGTTAGTTGGAAGATGTGGTTTGTCACTGGGTCTTCGGTATGGTACCTATATATATATAGCCTGTGGTGTGGCCTTTAATCAAACATTAATGGCACATATGCTCACACACAGACACACACACACACATGCACAAGGATGTTGAGGTAGCATAACATTATTAACACGCAAAGTGGAATTGGCCAGTCAAATTCAAATCCTGCTCAATTCTGTTCTGTTCACTGCATGCTAATTAATACTTTTGGAAAAGCATAAACTCATCCACTCCAGATATGGGTTAAAGAGCAGGGGAAACTGAGCTCTCTTGCCTTAGGTGGAAGCATGTCTAGGAGAAGGAAACCCTGTATTCAAACTGAGTGTTTGGTGACTTCATAGCACACTGCACCATTTCTCAGCTCTTCCAAAATATTTGACTTCTCCACTCTAATAAAATCATCTGTATGGGTAGGTCTAGCAGTTTCATTCTAGACTGAACTGTTGGCCCCTCATACATTAATCCAGAAATTTTTACGCATTTTGAATATCTTGAGAATCATTTTCATTGCTGTGATGTAACTTGCTAACCAACCAGTGGAGACATTCCTGAAAGTACATAAACAGACACTCTCCCATAAGGTTACTCAGTTATCAATGAGCCAGTGTACTCTGTGATTTTTCCATTCATAATCAAAAATTGAGTAGATTCTCTATGTCTTATGCAAGGCTTTTAAAAAAAAAATTGTATCACCAAGGTTTGTTAATCCCATCCTATGCCACAGTCTAGATTTGACTCTCTGTGTCTTCTGGTTTTTGCATAAGCTAAAATCACTGTTGAAATTCAATGGATAAGATTAAAGCCAATGCAATAAGTCAGCTGATGGTGATCCCAAATGAGGACTTTGCTGATTGTTTTGGAAATTAGAATGGATATTGGGATAAGTGTGTGAGATTCTCATTGGATTATTCTGCAGGCAATCTAAATTGTAAGCTATGTTTTTTCATAAATGTTAAATTGCTAGATGCTTTCTACACTGCCCTTGCCTATTAAGCAACTATAAAAGAATGACAGAAAGATGTTTGTGTAAGTCTTTTATAACTGCAGTGAGGGTTTTGATTGTTTTATTTATTTATTTCAGTTCAGTTAAAAATTAATTTTACAAAGAAAAAATCATTGCATAAAGCATTTAAAATATTAATTCAATTTATAATTGTCTTGTTTTATATTGTAATGGGAGAGAACTATGGTAGAATGATTTTTTTCTCCCATTTGTATTTCCACCGTTATGGGCATTACTATATCCATGATAAAATAACACTGTACTTTACGGACAGAATGGAATAGCTGAAAGGAAAAGGAATGACAAATAAGCTTTGTTCTCAGAGAGACTGTTATATCACTAAGACATACGCAAAACTATATATACATATGTCCCACATAGAAAATAATATATCACACATATCCACAGCAAAGTAGAGTGTAAGGAGAAACAAAATGGTCTTACATATAATATTGAGATACTCCTGTATCTGGAGAAACCATGTTTAGGGGTCCAGATTCAAATGGGCCAGATTCAGCTATGTCCCAGGTGAAGACATAGTCCATAAATGAGAAACAGCAAGTCTTCGGTTTTCCCAAATTGAGGGCTGTGAGCTGGAGTTTCATTCTATATCTGGGAAAGATATATTCCCAAAGGGAAATGGCACCATGGACTTGTGAGGGGAAGCAGATTTAGCCTCTGTCTGGGCAATGTGTGGACTGGGCTAAAAGAAAGCAACCTTATGGTTTAGTTGCTGAAAACAAATTGAATTTGAAAAAGATAATCAATCCAATTAAATAAATTAAAAACTGTTCCCACCAAAATAATAGTCAGAACAAACCACAAAAATGAACCCCAAAATTCAACAAATAGTTTTATCTTCCCAAACAAAAACAAAACTGTCGTATTGTCGCAGTTAGCTCCTCCTCATTTCCTTAACTCTTCAACAGGGGTCTCTCTCTCCCGGGAG
>OZ038486.1:39222331-39304831 GCA_964036315.1 Acanthosepion esculentum | reverse complement strand
ATATATATATATATATATATATCAGCCATATACATATATATATATATATATATATATATATATCAGCCATATACATATATATATATATATATATATATCAGCCATATACATATATATATATATATATATATATATATATATATATCAGCCATATACATATATATATATATATATATATATCAGCCATATACATATATATATATATATATATATATATCAGCCATATACATATATATATATATATATCAGCCATATACACACATATATATATATATATATATATCAGCCATATACATATATATATATATATATATATCAGCCATATACACACACATATATATATATATATATATATCAGCCATATACATATATATATATCAGCCATATACACACACATATATATATATATATATATATCAGCCATATACATATATATATATATATCAGCCATATACACACACATATATATATATATATATATATATCAGCCATATACATATATATATATATATATATCAGCCATATACACATATATATATATATATATCAGCCATATACACATATATATATATATATATATATATATCAGCCACATACATATATATATATATATCAGCCACATACATATATATATATATATCAGCCACATACATATATATATATATCAGCCACATACATATATATATATATCAGCCACATACATATATATATATATCAGCCACATACATATATATATATATATATATATATATATATATATATATATATATATATCAGCCATATACATATATATATATATATATATATATATATCAGCCATATACATATATATATACATATATATATATATATATATATATAGTTATATATGTATGTATTGGCCATATATATATATATATATATATATATATATATATAGTTATATATGTATGTATTGGCCATATATATATATATATATATATATATATATATATATATATATAGTTATATATATAGTTATATATGTATGTATTGGCCATATATATATATATATATATATATATATATATATATATATATAGTTATATATAGTTATATATGTATGTATTGGCCATATATATATATATATATATATATATATAGTTATATATATAGTTATATATGTATGTATTGGCCATATATATATATATATATATATATATATAGTTATATATGTATGTATTGGCCATATATATATATATATATATATATATATATATATGTATATATAAATAAAAAGGAAAGAACAGTAAGATATAAAATCCGGTGTTCTTATAGATATTTTTATTTTTACACAATAGTGCTCTATGTAAATTTAAATTTACAGAGCATTAATATTATAAATTAATAGATTTAAAATATGGTTTTACCGCTACACAGTGATAACCATGTTTCAGAAATGGAAGCTAAAGCCCCTGAATTTAATTTTGTTATTAAACCAAAGACATTAGTTCCATTTCCTCATCAAGCGAATTTTGGAGTAACTTACTTTTTAAAATTTACGGTTGTTAACGGCACAGGAAAGATTCATAGTTTGAGGGTTTCCAAGGTTACCGATAAATCCATTCATCTAGACAAGGGGTGGTAGAGGGTTCAATTTTTAATTTATAATTTTTAATTTTCGTTGTATCAGTCAATTAAAAATTAAAAATTGAACCCTCTACCACCCCTTGTCTAGATGAATGGATTTATCGGTAACCTTGGAAACCCTCAAACTATGAATCTTTCCTGTGCCGTTAACAACCGTAAATTTTAAAAAGTAAGTTACTCCAAAATTCGCTTGATGAGGAAATGGAACTGATGTCTTTGGTTTAATAACAAAATTAAATTCAGGGGCTTTAGCTTCCATTTCTGAAACATGGTTATCACTGTGTAGCGGTAAAACCATATTTTAAATCTATTAATTTATAATATATATATATATATATATATATATATATAAGGCCGGTGCATACTACCCTCGAAATCCCTGATGGGTTCACACATGATTGGAGGCTCCAGGCAGTGCTTTGTGATCCTTGTTATCTTATCATTTGCTTTTTCTACCTACATTTACATACATTACAAATTAAACTAAGCACAACTGACTGTTAAAGAATGAAAAACTTTTGCAGATTTTGACATTATTCCATGAATTTGTTTTGCTCATGTTAAATCTTAAAAAAACACTATATAAACTTCACTATTTTTTATCCACAATGTTGAATGTGCTAGAATTATTCAACTTTTTAACAAGAAAAATTTCAAGTTGATGTTACAAATTGCCACAAAACATTGTCAATTTATTTAAGATGGAATGATCTATTATCAAATATCTCTAATTTGTATTTAGATGCATTGTAATTATTTTCAATTTTTCTAATTTAATTTTTCATCTATATTGCATATGATCAATTAAAATAAAATTTGTATTTTATATGAATACTAACTTAGCAGAATTGAGATGTAGTAGAGGGGAAAGGGTGTGTATTATACATTCAGAGGGGCACGAGATCCTTGCACCAACCCTTTATATATATATATATATATATATATATATATATATATATATATATATATATATATAGTTTAAAATGTGCTTTATTTATAGGGGAAGATTACTCAGTATTGGAGATAGAACATTTATAAATATAGTGTGGACATAGGAATCAGTACTGCATAATGACTGTCAGTTTCATGGCTCAGTGCAATCTTCCGTCCACATGCACATAAGCACACGCACACACACACACACACACACACACACACACACACACACACACACATATATCTAGAGAGACAGAGACAGACAGACTGAAAGAGTGCATGTGGTAACTGAGAACAAATATTGTAAAAACTATTTTCAATAAAGGAAAATTAATATATTTAAAAAAATGATCTGAAGATGGTATTAAAGTGTGAACCTGACAGTCACCATGCAATATTGATTCTACACTGTCAATATCTATACTAGACACACACATGCACGCACACATACACAAACGAATATACATTATAATCCAAATCGCACATAGACAAACTAGAATCATGATACACTTACACACATAAATTTACACAAGAACATTACTTTACAAGACAAAATACACATGAAGTCTGCTTAATGGTTTGTTTTCATTGGTTCAACCAATGAAAACAAACAACACAAAAATCAAAAATTACCAGAATTTTTTCTCTTTCTTCCTTTTTCTCCATCTCATTCTCTGATAAAGCTTCAATAATGTTGAACATGCTAGATTCATAAACGTTTCCTAATTATTCCTTATCCCATCAGTCTGTCAGATATCATATATCATCTATATTTGATCCCAATTCATATCTGTCTATCTATCTATCTATCTATCTATCTATCTGCATAATATGTATGTTTTAATTATATATATATATATATATATATATATATATACTACAGTTCAAAATGTTGAAGCCACCCCCAGAATTAGCATGGGTTGAACCTGACAGAAGAGTGAAAAAAAGTCTTAGAGTCATTGAAAAAATAATGGAATCAATTATCAAACTTATACTTTGAGAAACTTTTGAAATGAATGCCAAACATTTGTGCTGCAGTAATCAAGGCGAAAGGAGGCTATTTTGATGAGAGGAAAATTTAATCATAAAAAGCTTTTTTTTTTCTCATGATAAAATTTCTTATAAAAAATGATGTCTTACTTTTTTTAACCATGTATAATATTTTTCTCTTATTTAAAGTACATAACAACTACTTTTAAAATTACTTGGGGTTTCCACACACTTTTGAACTGTAGTGTGTGTATATATATATATATATATATATATATATATATATACCGGGTGCGATGGATGAATTGTCCTCTAAATTGCACAAAAATTAAAATAACATTGACATCTCATTTTAACAGATATATTTACCAAAATTATACAAAAATATCTTGAAATACTTCATTTATTCAATAAAATAGCCATTGGCTTCAACCACGCCCTCCAGTCAACTTTTGGATCTCCTGCAACTCTTCTGGATGGTCTCCTTGTTGGTGAATGCTGCCATAATCCTTGCCTTCAGTTCATCTTTGGTGTTAAAAAAGAGTTTTTTTGGTGCCTCATTCATCTGTGCCCCATATATAATAATGAAGGGGGTTGAAGTCTCGGGAAGTTGGGGGCCAGATGTAAAGGATGATGTGGTTGCAGAAATTGTCAGACAGCTATGATTGGGTGCTCATGCTTGTATGGCCTGGTGCAGAATCCTTTTGCCAGACATAGGGTCTTCCTGCAGCCACCTTCTTGACCCAGGGCAGCGCTACCTCTTCAAGGCACTTGATGTCAGTCTCCGTGTTGAGTCTGAGACTCTGTACGAAAATGAATGGAGGCATAATGTCGTCATCACTAGTGATCACTCCAAACACCATGATGTTGCTTGCATATGTCCAACTCTTTCTGAATTCTCTACAGTGTCCTCAGATTGACACCCAGACACACTGAAATGTTAGTATTGGAAATTTTGGCATGAATGCAAAACAGTACAGCATGCCATTTCCAAATTTCTGGTGGAGAAAATTTCGTCATAGTGTTTTTTTTTCTCGCAGACAGTGCCCAACTGACCTTACTATATTGTGCAGTTGACAAAATCAAAAACAATGTGCATGTATAAAATTAAAAATATAAAATGGTGACAATTTACCCATCACACCCTCTGTGTGTGTGTGTGTGTGTGTGTATATCTATCTATCTATCTATATATATATATATATATATATATATATATATATATATGAAAGTAGCCTGACGATTGCATCTAGCATGAAACAGCCTGTTGCCTCTGAGTGTTGACTTCAATGTTCACTTTTATATTTACATATGCTCTGTCTCTGATATTGAGCACTTTATCCCATAAATATAGCACACCTTAAAACTATATTTCTTCACATATATATATAATATTATGTTTAATGGATACGCATGTTTGAGTAGATATCCCTGTTTTTTAACAGTGAAATTAACATCTACTAGCCTGAAGGATCAAAGGATTTTTTTAAAGAAAATGTGGATATTGGTCAGGATCAATACTACATTCCTTTTATCTTAGGCAAAACTCCTATACACTAAGTGTGCTTTAACTGTTCAGCCACGAGTTACCTCACAACAAATCTAAAGTAGTTGCACTTTTTAAAGAATATATACATTAGAATATATATATATATATATATATATATATATATATATATAAGTACAGTGAAAAAAACAATGACTAAAAGGACTAATAACCACGATATTCTATAAGGATGCACATATGTGCAGATGGGCACATATGTGCAGATGGGCACACATGTATGAATGTATACATGCACACACACACACACACACACACACACTATGAAAAAGATTTACACCAATGAAAAGGGAATACAAAGAAAAATTATTTATTTGCAGCATTTTGTCTTTTGTTTTAGGTATTCATTCAAGTTCATCCATTTTTAATTATTTTTTGACAGATATCTCTATCTATCTGGTAGAGTTAGTATTCAATTGATTTCTTTTCTTTTCTTTTTTACTCAACAACTTTTTTTTTTATTAGTTTCTCTCTTTTTTTCTCTTCTCTTCTTCTATTCCATGCTTTTAGATTTAGCTTAGAGATCTATGATGAGATGCTGAAAAGTTCTCAGTTCGACCTGCTTCGGAAAATCTTATTCCCCCGCCACATACACACACCAAAAATGATTATCAGAATTTCTTTTGGAAAGGCTTCTTGGTCAGGTCAAGAACTTTTCAGCACCTCTTCATAGTTTTTACTCTCTCTCTCTCTCTCATGCAGAAAACCTTATTAAAATTCGCACCTCTAAAACAGACAAAGCAATGAATGCAATGCGTCATCTGTATATTTCAGTAGATAGATTAGTTAGTTATATACTTCCGTTTTCTGATACATATATAACCACACAATTCTTCCACCTACGTGAGCGCGCGCATCCTCTACGACATCAACAACAACAAAGCCGTTTTTCTCACCCACATTCATATACATGAAAACAATTTGACAGAAAGTCTACTCCTACTCTTAAAACTTACCTCCTACTCCCTTTTTAATCCGCTTGTCGCTGTTGCTGCTACTTTTACTTTCTACTTCCTTACCTACCGATCATTTCCTCCCTCTCTTCCAACCTACCGTCAATTCAATTTCTGCTATCGACTCTATTTCTCGCTCTTCTTCTTATATACTTTTATTAACTTTCCTTCTCATCCCCCTCTCTTTCTTTTTATTCCGGCAACTGATCCTCACTCCTCTTCGATTATTTTTTTTGCAATTAATTCTCTTATCGTTTTTCTTAACTGACTTGCAATTAACTCTGCATACACACACACTCCCTCTCTCCCTCTCTCTTCATTTTATTTTTATATTCTTCATGTTCCTCTTCAATTCATTTTTCCATTTTATTGATCTCGAACTCCCTTTTTAATCTTTCTTTACCCTCTTCTTCATTTACTTTAGTTTAAATTAATGAATAAATATAAAAATAAATGATTGTTCTCTTCTTTCTTCCTTCTCACGTTTTCTTTGCTATAGAATCGATTCCGTCTCATCCTCATTTTTTTATTTATTTCTTTCTTAATCGACCATTCTTTTTGCATTCTTTTTTTATCTTCTTCTGTTATCTCTCTCGCTTTTATTCCGTGAAAAATATGTCATTCTCACTAACACTCACTTTAAAAAAATAAGTCTCCATCTCATTTCATTCCACACCCTTTATTTTTCTTATTATCTACTCTCCCCTTTTTCCCTTAATTTTCTCTTTAAAAGTAAATGAAAGAGAGAGAGGGGGGAAAGAAATATAGAGAGAAAGCATGATTTCTTTGTGTTCTCTTCTTTTTCCATCTCGTGCTGTTTCTATCAGATCTCTTCACCCTCTCTCTACTTATTTACTGAGTAACGATATGCTCCTCCTCGCTCTTTAACTGTTCGCTCTTCATTCAGTTCTTTTATTAAACTACTCTCTCGGTTTATCTTCTTAATGTCAACTTCCCTCCTCCTCCTCCTTTGCATCATCTCTCTTTCTCACCGGCACCCCCTCACGATTTCCTATTCTGTTCTCTCCTCTTCCCCAATTCCCCTCTCAATGTGTTAGCTTTTTGTCGTCTTTCCTCCTCCCGCTTTCAATTTCCGTGTATTCCCCCACATCACTGATGGAACAGTATGTGAAGAAGACGTTTACAACACAAGAAGATAGAAGACAAAACGGAGCGGCTGGCACTAGCTTACCGTACAGCAAGCACCAGCAATATTACCAATTATTATCAGTAGCAGCGCTGGCACACCGGGTGGGAACGGACCCCCAAAGAAGAATTTACAAGTAAATTAAAAATTAAAATCTATAACTACAGAAAAAAGAAGAAAGAAAACAAAAAAGAAAAGAAAAAAAAGAAAAGAAAACCAAAAAACACAACAAAGAAATTAGCAACTATCAATCAACTACTACAAAAAGTACTGCAGTTTTAAAATCGACTTCATTTTAAAACACCACACACAAACAAAAAACAAAACAAAAAACAAGTTGTCAAAAAAAAGTCGAGGTGGCAACCACCCGACCTGGCTGTGGCGTGTGTTTGTAGATAGCACCAGCATGCTGTCTGCTAGCAACACAGCCCAGGGTGGCAGACATCTACCCGCTGGTGGACCCAGCAGCCGTCACCCGTCATGGATGCTGCATCCTTATCACTTTCCCCTACTTGCGTTCGTCTTTTTTTTCAGTTTGATTGTGGGGCCGGTCAAGCCGCATGATCACTATACAGTTCAACTAGATGGGGGTGAGTACGCCTACACCCGATGTATTGTTTGTGCAGTTCCCCTGTGAATGCATGTTCGTGCGTATACTAGTCGTGTTTTTAGTTTCTTTAAGACAATTATTGTAACATTCTTAATTTGATGTTCATTAAAAAAATAGCTGAAGAAGTCTTAGTAATAAATTAAAAAAATACAATTATTTTTCTTTCGGTATGTCCATCTTTATTCTTTACATGAGCTGAGCACATGGAAACCGAAAACGAAAGAAAAACAAATTAAAAACATGTGCATGAATATGTGACTGTAGTGTAGTGTAAAGAAAAAAGTGTAAACAAAAATTCGTATACAATGAATAATTAGTGTTGAATAAACTGAAATAAATTGAATTTATTTTTTCATTTTTAATTTATTTATTTATTTATTTATTTTTTGCATAGAACTTTATCCCAAAAAGATATTTTTGTTTTTGAGTTAAAAAAAACACACACACACAAAAGAAAAACAAAATCACTTCTTTGTTGTATGCATGTTAAGATGCGCTCTGTGCAACTGTTGTTATTCGTAACACCTGTTGAACTCTACGACTTTTGAAGTAGAATTAGTTGAATTGAATTAGACCCCAAAAAAGTAAAAAGAAAAGAAACATTTATCTCTGATGAAAATAAGCAAGGATTCACTTCATTCATATACGTTTTTAATTTTCTTTCAATTTAAAAACTTGCTTTTACAGTTTGCTGTTCGTTTTCTCGAAGACTTTTTAAAATTGATTTAAAATGCAAATATCGCAAGTAGTTCACGTTTATTAGTGCGTTTTATGCAACCGACTTTGAATTTCAGTAGAAAACAAAGTTGAAATTTAAAAAAACATACGCTCACACCAAAATAAATAAAAATTATGTTTATGTCATTCTTCAAGAATCCAAGATCAAGTGGTTTTAAATTTGTGTGTGTGAAAACAACGGTAATAATTATCTTTGTTTCTTCGTGGAAAGTATTGTCTTTGTAGATAATATTTTCTGCGTTTGATAGAATTAACAAGAAAAAAAAACCTAAACTGTAGAAAACTAAAAAAGAAATGAAATTCGAACGCATCATATGCTAAGTAAGAGAATGTTGTTTTTTGTTTACTTTTGCTTTTTGATTTTCATTTATTTCGTTCTCTCCTCCATTTAAAAAAAAGGATATTTGCATTTGATATTGATTAAATTAAAATAATACTCTCTAAATCCCTAAAAGACTAAAGAAGCCTTCTTCTTTTTTCTTTTTTTTTTATTTTTCCCCGCACCCATAAAGTTTTCTTTTCACTTTTGAACACTTAAGTTATTCATCACCTTTGAATTCTGAGTCTCTCACGAGTGTTCAATAATAATGCCAATCATAGACATTTGGAAAATAAACAAAATATCATCTAGCTAGAGATTTTGAACCTTCTGATGTTTCAATACTTACAATTACTGACTTGTTTTCACATCACCTTTATTGTCTATTCAGTTAACAAAGCAATATAATAACTGAATAACACATCTGGTGTACAAACGTCAATTTGTGAGTACTAACTAAAAAGTAATATCTTCAATTTTTTTCTCAATCTAACTCTTACTTTTACTTTTACTTTTTTTCAAGATGTTCTTTTTAAGGTTAGGTAACTTATTTTGTTAAAAATTATTTTAACGGGCTATGTATATTATTTATTTACTAAGCTAAAGTTAGCCTGGCATACGGACTACAATAATGGAGCACTCAGTGAATAAATATTGATCTCGTATTTAACTAGGAATGGTCTGTGAAACCAAAACTCCACTTCCGACATCAAGTTCTCACTGGGTAGTAATGTTTTGTAAATTTCATTATGAATTCATTACAAATTTCCGCTAAGAATCGAAACCCGTACGAAAGATTTTGCATACATTTATGGAAGTCTATTCTGTTTTTGACTCAGCTTTTTCTTCTTTTTTTTAATCATATTCTGACGGTGCGACTAAAATTCACCCAGCTGTTGTCTACTACTGCATGTTTTATCAACAACTGAATGAATAAAAGTATTTTCTACCAATTGTTAAAATAAGTAATTTGGTTAAAAATTAAAAAAAAACAAAAAACAAATAAAACAGTTCAACTCAGTTTTTGTCTGTCTCTCCACAGAATCGAAAAACCAGGAAGTGTTTGTTAATGAATTGATTCTTGTTTATTATTATTATTCATAAATTCATTTGCCGCTTCTTTTTTTCCAAGAGATATTGTGCTTCATTCTTTCTTTCTTTCTTTCGACATGCACGACATGTATATTGTATTATATTGTAGAATAAAATAGCTCAGTTTTTCGCGCACTCCTAGGCGATGTACAATGCTGTTGTGCTTTTTCTTTGCTCTTTCTACAGACATTTAAATCGCAATCGTAGCATGTGGAACCTTTAAGTGGAATAGGAATAACGCTTGCTCAATGCAATTGATTTTTTCTAGGGTATTTCTTAATTGTTCTTCTTTCTTACTTTTTATTTTATTTATTTATTTTTTTGTTCATATGCGCATCTTTGTCCTCAAGACTATAAAACCGAGTGGTGGTTTTAAGTTTCAGATAGAGAATCCATATGGACTATGAAGTTTTCCTTTAAAAGTAGTTGTTGAATTATTTATTTTATTTCATTGTTTATTTAAAGTAATAAACAATATTGGCTTTTTTATTTTTATTTAAAGATAGAAGTCACTTTGTAATGCCTTTGGATTGTGTAGTATCCATAACAAACAGGTGTAGCTAAAACATCATGCACTACGGCGAGATTTTGTTGTTGTTTAAAGTCAAAGAGAATTATTTTCATTCATTATCCATGAAGATTTTACCTTGCGTTCAAGTAGTTGTTATTTAGCAAGCTGGCCTTAGTTTTTTTTGGCACAAAGCCGTAAATACGGGGCACTCAGTGAGAATCGAATTTACTACACCGCGACTAGCTCGCTAAATCAATACTCCACTTAAAAACTATTGTTTTGTTTGATTTTTTATTAAATTAGAAATAGTACTTTAGCAAATGAGCATGAACAATGAACACTGAACAGCATTATTATTAGTCTTTCTTTACAAATATAGTATTTATTTAGCATTAACAAGTTTAAACACGTGTTTTATTGGACATAGCGTTTATACTTTGAATAAAATGCTTATTTTTTGTTTGTGCAAAAAATGTTTCTCATTTGTAGAAATAGGATAAAAAAGAAAAGACAACACGGTCCAAGAGTGATTTGTAATTTCTTTCTTGTTTTCCTCATCAAATTCTTGAAATAAATGAACGAACGCAGTTTGAATTTCTTAGGGTATCATCATTTGATACAATCTTTATTTTAAAAATGCAATCAGTTGTTGCTAATTGATTAAATAAAATATATGAACTTAAATTGTTGTTGTTGTTCCTTGTTTTACAAATTGACTGCAAGCTCAAGCTCACTAGTAAAAACTAATTAGAAAATCTCAAACTCTTCCAGAATTTAATTTAGAGTTAAGCTGATGTTTTCGTTTAAATGTGTTAATATGGAACTATAATTGATTTCATTGAATTTCAAAACATAAATTTTTACTTGATAAGCGAGGACATCAGAAAGTTGTCGTCTAAATTTTAAGTTTAATAACTTCATAGTCACACTTTTGGGACTCTTTTTATAGCTGTATAACACTAGATATTATTACATGTACCCATAATGCACACCCACCTACAAGATAAATGCGTCTCATTTAAAATCACAGTAAGTAAATGTCTTTTTAAGAACGCATATAATAGGGTGTGGCAGAAATACCTCCCACATTGGTCTTTTTCTCAACCTTTTTAAAATGTAGGAGGTATTTCTGTCGCACTATACTTATCTCTTTATCTATCTATCTATATATATATATATATATATATATATATATATATATATATATATATATATATATATATATATATATATATATATATATGATTTGGGCCGAGACTGCTTGTTCTCAAATAATGCCTTTGAGAAAGATATGAGAATCCATATCGTTGGGGCGGCTCGGCGTCGGGTAATGACTGGTTGATTTTACATGTCAACTCTTATTGGGTTGTTTATGTCTCATTTTGTATGGGACACTCAGTGAGGACCGAACTCACTAATTAGCAGTAATGACTAACCAGACTAGTCTAGCTAATCATTAATGGCTGGCGAGGATAGTCTGGTTGACTATTAAAACTGAGGAGTGAATTCGATCCTCACTGGGTCCTCCATACATGACTTCGACATCAAATAACCCAAAGTAATGTGTTGACGTGTCGTAAAATCAATCATTCAACTAAACAAACACGTCCTTATGTTCTGTTAGCTATCTTGACAGAAACATCTTGTTGCTGATGTCCCACGAGGGTTAAGAGAGTGGATGAGTGGGCAAACCACACTCTCATGACAATTCAGACAATTACAGTTGAGTAAATAGCTTACATCCACTGTCAGTTTTGGCAGAGGTTGGAAATCACACACACACACACACTCACGCGCGCGCGCGTTAGGATGTGCAGGTTAACGGCTTGGAATAAGAAATCGTCGAGCCGAGTTCGAATCCTGTCAAGTTCGTTTCATTCACGTTCGCGCAAATACCATTGGGGAAAATATGGATCCATCTCTAGTAAGTCAGACTGGGTTCTTCGTGCATTGGCAACGAGAAAAAAACAACAACTCTGAATTCAAAACCGGTTGAGCATAGGGCTATCAATCCCAACCCCTAAAAAAAAGCCTACTTTGCTACATTGCTTGATTGATATTTTTACGGCTTATCAAACCCTTTGCAGGTTATTTAAAACCAGAAAATATTTTTAGATTCATACCGTTATCAAAGGGTATTTGCGCGTTTGTGAATATAACGAACACGACTAGAATTGAAACTCGGCTCTCCAATTTCCAATTCCGAGCCGTTATCCACTGCACCATTCGTACATCCACGCTTACAGCACCTGGTATTCGCAAGCGGTCACCCATCGGCTCGATGTTGCTTAACTTCGATGATCGTACGAGAACCAATGATTTTTAATTATTGATGATTTGAAATTTTAAACAAATCCTGTTTTTTTATTGATTTTGTTTTGCGGCATATCAACTTTTATGGGTTATTTAATGCCGAAATCTGAATATTTTGAGCACAATTTTATGGTTTCAACTAAGTATATTTTGAACGAAATTGTATGGCTTCAACTACAGAAAATGTATTGTTGTAATTTGTTTTTATATAAAAAATATATTGATGGTATTTTTATACTTTCATAGTGTTTTGTTTTTGTTGGGAGAGTCACTATTTGTTCTTAGCTGGGACCCTAATAGGTGCCAATTATCACAGGTCATGGTGGACCTGGGAGTGACAGCAATTAAGGTGTGGTACCACGCTCCTCAAAACCTCCAATCTCCCGATCAGAGGCCTTGCTGCCGGATGTAGTTTATCGTTATACCCAGGACTAAATAAAAACAAAGTAATAATAGAAAAATTTCCAACAGATTTAGTAGTTGTAATAAACTTTATTATTTACAATATTTGCATTGTTCGGACTGTTGTCCTCATCTTTGTTGCTACATTCATGTTCACCTCTGTATTGAACTCACAACTCTTTTTTTATCCACTAGTCCATTAGTGTACGAATTTTGGGAACTTATAAACCTAATGTCTCATTAATTATTTTTTACCAGAGCTCATATTAGAATTTTTGTTGTTATTTTCCCTCCATATGTGATCAGCTACGCCTGATTTTTCTATTTCCCCTCGTGTTACGGCTTTACTGAAAAACACTTGGAGAGTTGAGTTAAAGGGAGATAACTGAGACATCCGGACGAGGTATAGCATGTGGAACTAGAACAATCTACACCGGTGGACGAAATAAAGTGTTTAGTTCGAAATTCCAATCACCTGAAGAAGGCCGGAGGACACAACGGCTGAAATGTCATGAATGTGGCAACAAAGATGAGGACAACAGTTCGAACATTTTAGTGTAAATAATTATAATATCTCATCGCAGAAATATAGACAGATGATAAACTATTTATTTTATGTGTGGATTTGATTTCGAACCCTACAAGAAGTACAATTTGAAAATAATTGACTAGTTAAGTTTATTTTTTAAGTTGTTATTTAATAAACTTAGTTTTGCCACAAGTATGAGTCATCAAGTGAGGCTCGAATTCACTTGTAATAGTCAACTCGTTCGTGTGGCACAAGGTCAGATTAGTAACGGAACGGATAATCGAAATTTTCATCAATGACTCAAAAGAGGAATCACTATTGATATATTGCATGTACAAAGACGAAAAATGAAAAAAAAATCACGGGAAAATAACTGCTTGCTTGTCTATGGACAAGAGCACTAATAACTAGTATTTATCAAACTATCAGTTAATCTCTTCTTACAAGATAATTACTAATTTTTGTATGTACTCTTAGGTGCCAGATGGAGCTCTGAGCGGCTGAACCGTTCCCTTCACGAGACTTTAAAAAACGTGAAATCTGATGATTCAGTTTGAGCGTCGAGTTAATAAGGCTAGTTATCCCAAATCAAAACCCAATGCACCTTGATTCATAAAATGTGTGAAGAACATGTATCTTCAAAATATATTTATGATTGTTCACTGAAGTTAAGCTTCGTTCAATCTGAGATCACTAGTGTAGTGTAAAATTACACTGAAAACACCGGTTCTCGTTCGATCACCGAAATTAAGTAGCGTCGGTCCCGGTCAGTACTTAGATGGGGGGGGGGGGCGCTTGGAAACACAGGGTACTGTAAGCAACTTTCTATAATCTGAATTCTATTTCTGCTTTAAATAACCTAATGGGTTAATAAGCTGTAAAAAAACAAAAATAAAAAAATCGTTCAATCTGGTCTGTATTTAAAGAGCAGCATTTCATTTGACAATCATAGCTCTTTTATTTTAAACATGTTGTTGAGTAAGAAGGAAGTTTTTCCCTTTAAATAGGCTACATTGATAATTAAAAAGGAGATTAGAAAAAAAGAAAACATTTAATCAAAATGGTGACACATTCGTGTACTCGCAGGCAGTTGCTTTTTTTTTATTTAGGTACCTTCACTTTTTCGCTGAAAAACAGTAGGTAGCATGATGGAAAGAGGCCACAAATTTAATAAAAACAAAGGTTTATCGTTAAAATGTTTAAGAGGAAAGTATTTTTAATTATTTAAAAAAGAATTTTACTCCTTTCTAGTAGGTTTGAAATTTTGGTTAAAAAAAAATCTTGTTTTTTTTTATGCGTCAATGGTGTAACAGAGCTGACTATGGAAATTTTAGCGCTTTTTTCCGGTAAAATAACACACTGATTTGGAAATTCTTGCAAAAATCAAATAATTGTCGAAATTTAATGAAACTTTCAGGACATATTCACAAATGAATTAATTTCTTTTTGAAATTATTATTTTTTAGAAAATCTTGGTAAAAATATTTCTTTTTTTATGTCTGTTACCCTCATTTACTTAATTTCATGAAATTTCTAGAAATTAAATTCCATCTTCCAAATTTGTTTTCTTAGTTAAACGCATCACTCATTGGAGAATGTAAATCATCTATTTTTTCAATCATTTACTGCTTTCGCGAAAATCTGCTTCGATTAATAAAATAAAAACTGCAATAAAACTATCTAATTAATCAAACAAGCTTTTAATTGCTTTTATAAATAATATATTGAAAGGACATTACAGTCTGAAGAAAAAATTTCGATGAATAATGAATTTTTACAAGAATTGTTTTAATTTTTATTTAATTATAGTAATTTAAGTAATTTATAATGTTTCAAAATCTTTGTTCTCGTAAAATTATTAAGTGAAGACTATATTAGCGAAAATTGAAAAGCTTAATACAAATCATCACGCATTAAGATTTTTAAAATAATTTTTAATTTTTTTATTTGTATAAACGTGCCCATTTTGAAAGTCTGGGTGACCTTACACGACATTATCAGAAAATAAGATCGATCATGATAGTAAATTTAAAGTCAACATTCCCCAAAGTAATATTGCTGAGAACTTAAAAATTATATAAAAAAGCGTTCTCTTGTTATTTTCTTAAATTATGTTTTAACAGATAAAGCCTCCGTAGAACATCAATAAAACTGTCAAAGCTTGTGAAGTGATTGGCGGACGATAAAAAGCACGTAAATCACCGCTACTGTTTGTTTTAAAAATCCATTTCTCTGTTATTTTCAACTTAAAGTAAATACTACTTTTTTCAAACCAGATTAATTATACCTTATGAGATAATATTCCTCAAATAAAGTTTCAGAAAAGTATATTTTATTTTATTTTTAAATTTTCATACAGAGAATTACATTGCGATGAAAGACGTCTAAAAAGGGCGCTAATCAGTTATTTTAGAAAAAGTAAACGAAAAAGAAAAGATTCCTATCAATTTCAATATTATTTCTGTTTGAAATACTCCAGAGTATTTTGTTTACGTTACTGGAAATAGTAAATTTAATAGCTGAGCTTTCAATTAAAGCTAAAATGAAAGCTTCAATGATGCTTTTTCATTTATAAAAATTCATTTTAAAACCTTAGGTATACTAAATTAGTAGAAGTGTTAAAACGGGTAGCGATTTTTGTTTAGAAAAATCCACTCGAGACATGCTTATTTCAACCGCCTGTTTTAAATATTCAAATGAAACGCTTTTGTCCTAGAATATTTTCAGCCTAATTTAAAGGGTGGGAGTAAATTTCATGAATACTTAATGAAAGGGATGGTTAGAATAAGGATGTCTCGAATGGATTTTTCTTCAGAAAAGGATAATCGTCTCGGCACGACTATTTGAAACTAAAACTAAAAGGTAGGTTAGAACGTTTTTTTGTTTTTGTTTTTTAATTCTGCCTACCGTTTTTATATACTTTCGACCTTATTATTGCATTTATTAACCCTATCCGCCCACATTGCCATTACCTGGTTGCTTTTAATTTAAATGCCAGTTCGCGTTTCGCCGAATTGCCAAAGGAGAAGTACTTATTGATCCCTCCTCTTGAATTTGTTTGGGCAATAATTATAAAAAGGCGAAATCTTTTCTCTTTGCTTCTGTGTTAAATCAGCGATACGATAGAATCAAAATCGTTGACATTGACATCCATCAGGATTGGCACGAGAGCAAACAATTCCTTCGGCTAAATTTGAAAAGAATTTAATCTGTCGATGTATTTGTTGAAATGGCGGAAGCTTAGTTAGATATAGCTGAATTTCCTACGTGTGTTAACAATATAATGATTTATGACCTTTGATCAAATTTGAAACCGTACATCTACACCATATGCCATGCGCTCTTCCCTGTTTTAAGGAGGAAATTTAAAGATGGCTAACTTCTTCAGAAGTGTCTTATTCCCTGTTTTTGTGTGTGCTTATTAAAACCAGTTTTAAATGCTAGTATAACAATGGATTCCGTCCAAAATTCTAACTGTAATCTAAATTATGTTATTATAACCTTAATATTCTAAAGTTATAGATTTTTATTTATCAATTCGGCAGATTTTTTATCACTTTTTAGTTTAAACGTTATTTTTAGTGTTATACTCATATTTGAGCTGACGCTCCATTTATTTATTAAGCAGTATGTTTATTTATTTTCTTCTACCAGCCTGAATATTCGAGAAATCTTAATAAAGAAAAGAATGCGTTATCCGGCAGGATCGAACCTCTGGGCAGAGGGAAACTCTCGTTAGACCCGACATGCCTTAACCGACTCAGCCATGGAGCAACTCATATTTTTTCTTTAAGATTTCTCAAATGTTCAGGCAAGTAGATGAAAATAAATAAATAAATATACTGTTTAATAAATAAACGGAGCGTCTACTTAAATATGAGTATCCACTAAAAATTTAACGTTTACAGAGATAAAAGCTTAATATATATATATATTATATAGATATATATATATAGATATAATATATAAAACACAATGTGACCTTGTATAATTATCGTTAACGCAACAGGGTATCGCTACTTACTAATGAAATATTCCATTGTTATGGTATCACACGGCATTAATTCATGCCACTCAAAACAAACACGGCTTAAGAACAGAATATATCCTTAAGTAATGTGATCACATTGCTTTTTAGTTTTTTTGTTTCGTGTCAGCTTTCTTCATATATTTTTAATTACTAACTTAAAAAGCAGAATTCTTTCTTTATGACTGTCATTTCTCCACAGGAAGTTGCAGCCAAGGGAGACAAATCTTAGCTGCTTATTGAATTGCTTGGCGTTTAAATGAAACCTTAGATTGTTACATAAAAACTTTATTGTTGTAAATAAATTCATTGTAATATCCACATAATGCAATGTGTATACATTTAGATATTTTTGTGTGTGCAACACTTTCCTGAGTCACAAATTTTCCTCATTCTTCTAGTGACGTCATAATGATTTAGTTGTGAATAGAATTTTATTTGTTTAGTTTCTCTGAGTTACGACAAAAATTTCCGTCATTCGCATTTAATAGAAAGTATCGTTCATAAACAAGAAAATGCAAGAAATTAAGAATTTTTTTTAGAAGTACACAGTAATTGCGCAATTATTTTTATGTCAACATTTTTTAACAATAGTAGTCATGATTATGCTCGCGTTAGGGTCGGAAGCACCATATGTACTGCAGGCGTAGCAGTAGTGGGTGGCTCTAGGGCAAGATACCCTGAGGGAGCCGTTTAGTTGCGAGCTTTTGCAGTATGAGCAAATTAATTGCAATACAAAGCGTGAATATAAACCACGTTTTTAGTGCCTCTCGTATATCTGATTAAATTGACTTATCTCTCGATAGAATGAATATTTAATAGTGTGACTTTTTCCTTTAAATTTCATTCTTTTTTTTTTACAATAATGTTCACCATGTATAAGGCCCAAGAGCCACTCGAGTTAGAGGGTTACGAAGTAAGAAGTAAGAGACACAGTTTATGGGTATATCTAGGGAAGATAACAGTTAACCCTAGACCAGAACAGGTTAAGATTGTTGTAATCGGGAAACATCCTCTTGGGAATCGGTTCTACAAAGTAGTGTTTTCGTGAGAAGCTGTTCGAGTAAAATTTACATCTCACCAATGAAGGTAATGATGGTGGTTCGCTACTATTTGCGTGTTACACTAAAAACAATTTTAAAAAAATGCCATGTCCTTTAAGAATGTAGGTAATCATGACTCAAAAAAATTAATTTTTTTTTATTATATGTGAATTGCCATAACGTTGGGAAATATAGCGAAGTACTTCCCTGTTAGCTTTTCTAAGGTTTCAATCCTTTTCCTAGACCGGCTGCCACTATAGTCTTTATTGGTTGTGGATGTAGTCTTTAAGAACTGTTTGTAGTGGACCGCGCGGTGTGAAGAGTTAGGAGATGATGATATCTCTTGGGTTAAGACTTCCGCTGGCCGGTCCAGCTACATAAGAATGTTGGACTTTAATGAAGTTCAAAGAAGGTAAAGAAACAAACAAGACCGATATACATGTATGCAAACAAATATATATTAATAACAAATAGGTTAATACATGAATTACAAATACATTGAAGACATGGAAGGTTGCAGAGTATTTGTATGGAGAAGTTATTGTGTGTGTGTGTTGAGTGTCCGTACGGATGTGTATTTTGTTTTTATCGTGTTCCCAGAATACGGGAAACGCAGTTTGTGTGAGAGGTCACATAGTGGAATAAGTAAAAAGGAAGAGAAGGTTTTTTTTACCTCGTCTCACGCGCGAGGTTGCGGCCCCAGTCAGGGCAGCTGGCCACACGTGTGCGAAGCCGTGGAAAGAGAAGAAGAGGCGAAAGGTCAGCCAGTATTTATACTCGTGAGAGAGAGAGAGACCCCTGTTGAAGGGTTAAGGAAATGAGGAGGAGCTAACTGCGACATGTTCATGCAAGAGTAAACATAATTGTACTTAATTATTATGTATTTTTATTATTATGACACGTTCTTTTAAGAAGCACGCAATTATGACTCCTCACACTTTACTTTTCTTTATTATCTGTGAATTGCCATGATTTCTTGAGAAAGATAGTGAAATGGTTTCTTCTTATTGTTTACTTGGTTTGGTGTATTCCTTCTCTTAAACTCAAGGTGACAAACAGCCCTATTTACTTTGCTATTTAACTCATAGCTGGAGAGAGGAAATGAATTCATACCTTATTTACACTAAAATAAAAGCAAAAGACCAATCTTTGCACCGATGACTTACCCACTCATCCAAATAATTATTTGATATTAACAAACGAATACTTAGTCTAATTCGAACTTCCGACTCAGGTAAGTAGACAAATGATATATCTACAACGCCAGCATTCTACTGCTTGAAGATTGCAGTAAAATGAACTTATGCTAAGTTAAGCAGAATGCACAGATACTTGACAGATAACTGGAGAGTAGCATTTTGATTCTAAGCAGATCGCACAGATACTCACACTTCGTGCTAGACTTGCAAATATATAGTTATTTTCTAAGCGTAGCTTAGATGTGGCACAAGGCCGAAAATATGGGGCACCTAGTGAGGATCGAATTCACTTTTCAGTCGTAATTGATCTAACGAGACAAGCTTGCTAACTATTACACCACGCCGAGGTGCCCACACTTGCAAATATAATCGAGTTATATTTGACGAGTACTCTGCTAGTATTAAATATAATTCTTCTTCAGTAAACCTTCTTACATATCAGTCTCTTTACTTTTAATATGTTTTTAAAGCAATTTCTATTCAGCCGGGAAAAATGACAAACATTATCAAATAATTTTCTTTTGGTAAATATTGTTTTAAATAACGTCTCTTTTAGCATGTGCAATTTGCTTTTCTATCATCTTCATTTAGATACACAGTATAAAGCGCTCGCATTATCTCAGATTGATTATCGATTACGCGACATTTGAGTGTGATTTATTCCCAGTTTTACAAACTAAAACTAAAACTAAAACATTTTTTCTGTATTCAAAGTGAATATTCGCCATCCCTTGTCAAGTCTTGTATAAATCATTGTTACTTCTCGTACCTCTGGTGACTTCATTAGCTGTAAGCAATATTAAATGTGAAAATAGTATTACCAGTGTACACTTTGGGCACCTCGGCATGGTGTAATGGTTAGCAATCTTGTCTCGCTAAAACAGTTACGACTGAATAGTGAGTTCGATCCTCATTGGGTACCCCATATTCGGCCTTGTGCCACATCTAAGTAACGCTCAGGAAATTAATTACCGGCGTACACTTCTGCACGAAATCATTTTAAAATTGAACTATTTATTTTGGTTAATTCTACAGAAAATAAACTTGAGGTAATTACTCCAAAGGCAATCTCTAAACTACAGGACGATTGAAAAGTAACTCTCCATCTTATGTAAGATGGACTCTCCCGTCTAACTATAATTTTTAAAAGATGGGAGACTCCACCATACATAAAATAGGGAGTTACTTTTCAATCACCCTGTACAATAAGATTGAATGATCTATATCAGATTGTTTGTTATGTTCTTGTTTCTAACCTTTTAGGAAGTTGTTTTTTTCTGTTTAACTTAAGTCTAACGAATATAAACAGAGGTTTCTAAGATAAAAATAACTCACGAAACTGATATTTGTAACAAGATGTGGGGGCAAGGAAAGATCGACCTTTCGGCAGTAGTAATATTCTGCGAGACAAGTTTGCTAACCATTGGGCCAAAATCTTCGAAAGTTGATTTAATTTTTTCAGTTTCTCTTATATCATTGCTGTTACTCCTGTAGAGGACCGTGCGGGGTGAAGATGTGAAGAGATATCAGAAGGTTAAACTTTCCTGCTGGCCGGTCCAGCTACATGAGAATGTCGGACATTATATTAAGTCCAAAGAAGACAAAGAAAACAAACAAGACCGATATACATGGGTAAACAAATATATATTATGGGTAAACAAATATATTAATACACGAAGACATGAAAAGTTACATAGTGTTTGTATGGAGAAGTTATGTGTGTGTGTTGTGTTGAGTGTCCGTACGTACGTGTATTGTCCTTAGCGTGTTCCCAGAATATGGGAAACGCTGTATCTGTGAGATGTCACATATTGGCCTAAGTGAAAAAGAGAAAGTTTTACCTCGCCTCCGCGCGAGGTTGCGGCCCAGGGGCTGAGTAGAAAAGAGATCGAGGCGAAGGGTCAGCCAGTATTTATACTCGTGGGAGAGAGATCCCTGTTGAAGGATTAAGGAAATGAGGAGGAGCTAACTCCGACACTCCTCACTTAAATACGACCTTCGCTTGATGTCAAGTCCCCACTTGTTTATAGAATTTATTATAATTACTTGCAAATGCTAATTATCACTAATTATTATTATTGAAATATTGATATACCACTATGGCTGACAGAAAAAAAATGCAGACAACACAAGGAAAAATATTCTGTAATTAGCAGTTATTGCACCTAGACTTATCTTCATTGGATAGATATTTTTCATCAGTTTATAGTAAATTAATTAAAAATTACTCGATTGAAGAAGAAATTAATTCATCACCCAAGTTAGAAAAAAAAAAAATAACAAATGCGTTTTTTTTCTGTAAATGTAACAAATTCATGATAAAAACGGGGCAATAGTAATTAAGGTTACATAGGTTCTTATTCTTGTTCTATGTGCCATGTCTCTTCAGAAAGTGGGCGATTATGGCTCTCCACAATGTTCTCTCCTTTGTAGGAGCAATGCTTGTCTTTTTACTCTCCCTCCCCTCTCTGTTCTGCCATCCATTTACACAAGCTAGTTAGGTAAGTTACTCGTTGCTTTCAATAAGTCCTGTGTGCGTCAAATTTTCTTGTTTCTTAATACTTTGCTTAGTTTTTGGAAGGTATCTTTAGCTATTCCAACGAGCCTTCGGATTTCGGTGTCACATCATCCGTCATCTGTTAAAACACTTTCCAAATATTTTAATTTTCTCTACTTGCTTGATTTTGACATTTTCAATTCGTTGCTCGAATCTTGCGCTGTTCTCATTCGCTGTCAATATATACTGTCTTCTTAAAACTGATTTTTTAGTCCTTACTTCCCGTTTTTCTTTACTACCTTTTCTAAGAGTTCCTGCAGTTTTCTTTCCGTTTGCCATCAACATGGAGTCATCTGCATATTTTATGTTGTTAAGATTATGGCCGCCAGTAATGAATCCTGGTAGGATTGTATAGCGTCTCTCTTTTCTTTTTTCTTTTTTTTTTTGCACTTAATATAGGATAACGATAAAAAAAAAACAACCGTATGTATACACAATGATGAATACTCGTCCATTTTTTCGGCTGTCTTTAATGTTAGTATACTATTGAGCAATTTAACTTTTCTTTGACGATCATCGGGAATAAATATAAATAAATAACAAAATTTCTAATGAAATAATGTATTTTTATTTATTAATCCGACATTTTTATCAATTAATGGAAAGTCAACTTAGAGAGTTTTTTTAAAAAAAATGTCTGACTCTAAACATTTTTCTATCTACGTGGAGCTTAGTGCCATATCACGTTGAAACACCGGTTGTACGATCACTGAAGTTAAACCTGGTCATTACCTAGATGGATGACCGCTTGGGAACATCAGGTACTATAAGCTTGGATGTGCGGATAGTGTAATGGATAACGGAATTGGAAATCGGAGAGACGAGTTTCAACTCCAGTGTGGTTCGTTATATTCATTTTTACGCGCAAATACCCTTGGGAAACGTATGAATCCACCTCTTCTCCCCCCAGCTACGGGTCAATTAGTAGGACTTGCCACTTATATCAGTAAATCATTATTATCACCAAAAAAGTCTTACAATCTAAAAATATTTCCTGGTTTTAAATAACCTGCAAAAGTTTGATAAGCTGTAAAAAAATTTAAAAAAATTAATCAATCTACAAGGAAAAAATATAGATTGATTTAGAGTTCTAAATGATGAGATTTATAGAATAAAGAAGATTTTTGTTTCACTATAATTTAAAACTCATAAAAGAAGTGGCCTTTCTTCAGCCATATTTGCTTCGATGCAATGACATCAGTTTCCTTATCTAGACGTGCTCATCTCATTATATCCGATCGTAAAAATATGCAAAAGAAGAAATCAATACAAAATCAAAATCTTGTTCGAACAATTTAGTTCCATCCTTCAAATAAACATTTGAAATTCCTTAACAACTTGAGATTTAAATTGCTCTTATTTAAATTTTATTTTCTTTTCTTGAAGCATTTGAAATTAAAACTACGCAACACTTTTTTTTTCGAGAACGCATTACGACGGACGGACCCATATTGAAAGTAATAGAAAGTTATTAAAGAGAAAGACCAATGACCTTTTTTCATATAGTTTAGTTTCATACAGCAGAAAATCGTGAATATCACATTTTCTATAGCTTTATTCACACTTTTATATTTTCGTTTTTAGCCTCTTTATAATATAACTGTCCTTATGTTTGTTACATCTTTTCACTTGGTTTATGCGTTGTTCGTCATCGTTAACTACACTTTGGATGAGCGATTTTATTAATCTCGTTAAAAAAGGGTAACTTTTACAAAGCAATAAATAATAATAATAATAATAATATAAAATTGGCATTTTTAAAAAGATTGCTACAATACAATCTGTTTGATTTCTTTTTAAATTCTACTCTGAATTTTTTTTTAAGTACAGAAACAATGATTGATTCGGTTGTAGCAAGGATTTTTTTCTTTACTTTTATATTTTTATAAAAAAGGTTAATTAAAATTTTATATTATTTTAATTAGAAACAGTTTTTCTTCCGCTGAAGAGATTTTTCCGTCTGGCTTGTTATTTTTTAAACTTTCGTGGTTACATTTAATACTGGTTGATTAACCATTATCAATGATCAATGCACAATCGGCGAGCCGAGTTCAAATCCACGTCTAGTCTTTTGTGTCTGCTTTGCAGTTATGCCCTTGAGAAATACAAGAAAAAAAACTTTTCTTCATAGGGTAAATTTTAACGGAGACTATGCTTTCTAGATGTGAATGGCAGCCAATCTATTCTGAATTCAAAACCGTGGAAATGGAAAAAACCCTCACAATCGTTCCCAGGAAGTTATGACAATTCACATTAATTAATAATTCTTTATTTAAAGAAATAGAATGTGTGGGGATCTATGATCGACTATATCATTTTTACCTACTCAAATCTCAAATGTAATATTATCCCCTATCGCTATCTTCCCTCCCCTACCTCTCAAACTTAGGACGCTTGTGAGTTGACGTGCCTAAACTTTGACCGATGTTTATCAGCGAAAAAATGTCCACACACCAATCAACATTAACCACCCGGTCCACCCATCACCAAACTGCTATCAACAACCACTATTGTTTCACTCAGATACTTTATATATATTTTGTATGTACATTTTTCTTCTCAAAAAAATGCAAAAAAGGAAGTGACGTTTTACATCCGGCTTGTCTACAAACAGGATTGTTCATAACCATTTTCGACCCTCACCCGTAGATGTGCAGTTGAAATGCACTGAAACCAAGTTGCATCTTTGAGTGAGTAAAATGGTTTTGTCTATATGATAAAATTATAATATATATATATATATATATATATATATATATATATATATATATATATCGGTCTTGTTTGTTTTCTTTTCATCTTTGAATGGACACAACTAGAGTCCGCCATTTTCTTGTTGTTGGATCTTCTAGCAGGAAATAAACTAGCACGTGTTCCTAATTTAAACACTCAAACCCTCACGGTCCTCTACAGGATGTTTTCTTGAAAAGGAAATTGTAATGAAATTACAAACAATATTATATATATAACAACAAAAACATTTTATTGCCCTCTTCTTCTATATGCCGCGTCCCTTCAGGATGTGGTCGGTCATGATTCTTCACAATTTCCTGTCATTTGTAGTCCTAAGTAAATGTTGTCTTCTAATCCCTGTCCTGCCAGCCATTTAAACAAGCACGTTAGGTAGGTTATGCGCTGTGTTCCTCTGTCCATCTTGCCTTCAATGTCATGATTTTCTAGGCCCTCTTTCCTCATTATATACCCTAGAAGTTCAAATGTCTTTTTCCGATGCTATGTATGTGTCTTTTTGTTTCTATTTTCTCTAAAACTCCGTCGTTGCTCACGTGTTCAGTCCATGGTATTCTCAACATCCTTCTGTAGAACCACATTTCTATTGCCTCAAGTCTCTTCTCCATCTGTGATTAGTATTCACTGCCATATAGGAGGACCGATATTACTTAAAATTTCAATACTCTTTTCTTTGTTTCCAATGAAATTTTAATAGGAAGGATATAAAAAAAAAGGTGAATAGAAATGTGTATGTTGTGTCCTAATTCGTAAGCATGCTGTATGTAAAGTCCTATTGAATATATTGAGGGGTTTACAGTGTAGAAGAGTTTCTTGTTGATTTAGTAATTATCAGCTTAGGGCTTTGTATGCCGTGCTGTGTACGATGCGATACGTGGTTCGCTGGGGAGTAAGAAGTCCCTCGAAGTGAAAACGAGTCACGTTTTATCCTTACAGCATCCTGTGGGGAGAGAGACCATGAGACTTTTTTCATATACTGCTGACGGTCATTATGAGAAGTTCCTTGGCACACAAATGGAGCAATCCGACATATTCAAAAATTATATCACAGAAGTTCTGCAATGTTCCCGCTTAAAAAGAAGCACCAAAAAAATTAATCGGCATACGTTGGAATTGTCAGGCATCCATGTCACTCAACAGATAATTCACATTCTACAAAAAGACTCCATCGAGAGACACTTTAAATTAATAGACAATTCAGATACATACATTCTATTAATTTGAACGTACCGAGAAAAAGTCTTTCATCATATCATTCAATTTATTTAAAATTGTAAAGGAAATAATTCTATTTAACTTTATCTTCAAATATTTCACAAGTTTCGAGTTCATGGAAAACTATCTTTGCATGTACATTCTTTTCAAGTCCCGGTCTTTTCTTTCTCTGAGTTCTACGGCTCATCGGACAAAAACTAACTTTCTTCGCAATCACAAATTTGTAAGTCCAGCTGCTGCCATTAAAATCTGAATTTAATACCAAACACATATAGACCACATTAAATATTCGTAGCACAATATTGCTTACTAAAGATATTGAATCAGATTTCGATCAATTATTAAAAATAGACACTATTTCGACTATAGTATTTTAGGGAATGTAAGTAACGTGTAAAAATTAAGAGGGATTGAAAAGTTCTCGGTCCAACCAAGACGCCCTCTCCAAAAAACAAAACATCTGGTGATTAGTCAGGTTTTCCCAAATCTAACTAAATGAATTGAACCCACAACTATTCAGTACACCTTCGAGCGGACCTTAGTTACGGTTTCTGGAATAGAATGCGTATTCTGACATGATAAACAGTTGAACAAGGCAAGTACGCTCAAACTCTTGGTCACGATGACCTGTTTACTTCATGCTAGCATAACCATCAACAATTTCTGAACAGTCACGTCTACGCACTTGGGTCAAGCCACAGTGGGTTTATCAGGTTCCTTTCAGCTGTGTCGCATGCTGGGATCATCTCCTTAGGCTGATATTATCAATAAGTCACCTTCCCTGATAAAACAACCATGGTGAAATTCAAACTGGATTTCATGGTAAGAATGCTAACGTTTTTTTTTAATCATTTCATCAAAGAAAGGCAATAAAACCACTAAGACACAAAGGGTTACTAAGTTTTAAAGAATATGAGAAAAAAGCACTATTAAGAAGAGAGAACATTAAAAGAACAAAAAATAAGAAGACAATAGATAACAATTGACATTGTATTTAATTTTTTGAAGTTGACTGGGAAGCAAGAATATGGAAAAGAGTTCTACAAGCAAGAATTGTGATAGAAGAAACTGTTAGCATTGAACTTACGGTGACATCTAGCCATTTCATCCGTAAAAAGAACAACTCTGTCAAAAATAAAACTCATTTTTTTTTTTTTCACTGTTAATAAAGTTTGAATTTTGGCTAAGGATGATGTCATTCGCTAAGATCTCAGGGAAAGACATCAATCCACACCTCAACACTTTATATCACTTGACTAATTTTGACAAACGATAGCAATAGCTATCATATTTCCTCTGCCATAAAAATCTGTTACAATCATAGCCAGCTTTGACAGGAGCCAGTTGTCCTCTTACGATTTTTTCTAGTGATCCCACCTTTATTTCGATAAAATCGTGTGAAAAGTGAGACGAATTTTGGTTGGCTTTCTACAGTATTCACGCGCGCGCACACACACACACACACACACACATCTGGGCAAATCAGCCATCAAGCCAATACGGCATTTTATCGCGTGCTTTGGGCATCAGCTCAAAAGAAGCAGATATTGTGCATTTGAGCATTAAATTAAGGAAGCATCAATAAAAATGATATGGAAAAATCAGAAATCCTGACCGTAGCTCTAACCTCCTTTTCCGTTAAGTAAGATTTTCTTTATTCATTATCACTATAAAACTAAAGCTTAAAACTTGTTGATATTTGTTTCTCATAATGACAGACCGGTCGGTAACTGACTTGGAAGATCAAAAACTCTCATTTTATAAATAATTGGCTTTTTTTTTCCTTTTTAATATGAAATCATAAAACAGATCGCTGCGCACAATGTCGTCTCTCTTTTTAGGGCTGTCTTTCTGACACTGAGTAGATGTCTCATTTTATCAAATATTCCCCCACTTTCATTTAATCTCTCTCTTCTCTATTTCTTTTAAAAAATTTAATAAAAGGCCAACCCAAAGTTATTTCATATGACATTATTAAAACCAGATAACAATGGATTCACACTGCACCATCAAGGTAAATTCGGAATTATTATTATTATTAACAGCAGCAGCAGCAGCAGCAGATGATGATGATAATGATAATAATAATAATAATTAATAATAATAATGTAAAAAATAACCGACGAGAAATAGTATCGCCACAAGCCAGAGGAAATAATAGAAAAAGACTATGTTAAGATTTTGTGGGGTTTCAACATCCAAATAAACCGCATCCTTCAGCCTACCAAATCAGACATCACCGATGTTGACAAAGAAACAAGAAAATGCCTCCTCCTCGACATGGCTGTTCCTGGTATCCATAATCCCAAGGTAAAAGAAATTGACAAGCTTAAGAAACACACTGAGCCCCTGACTGAATTTGTCAGAATGTAGGACGTTCATATTGTCCCAGTTATCATTGGGACGTTGGGGGTCTATATCACCCAACCTGAAGATCTACAATACATTGAAAAAATTGGAATAAAACCTAGTATCCTATCGCTTCAGAAGTCTGTGTTGCTTGGTACTGTAAATATTCTGCAAAAGGTGCTCTCTGTCCGAGAAGGTACGACTTGATGGAGAACACCCATAATGCAAGATATTCTGTTGATAACGAAAACCGTGTGAACGGAGATAACAATAATAATAATAATAACAATAATAATAATAATAATAAATACCCTGATGGCTTCCAATCATAAGCGATTGAAAGTGTCAACACGTACATGTTTTGTCTTTGTGAATTACGATGCACTACAGTAAATGCCCCGTTCAATACCACATAGTTGCATTTCAGTTACCTGACGATAACCAGTTGGGCATTCCCCTAGTAGCTGACGAACTATGCATCTCTGTTCATGAGCCGGGTGTCGAGAAAGTTTGGATTTTGTTTTCAAGTTTGAAAGCTGTGGCAGCTAAAGCAATTTAGGAGTCATGACTAAATGCCCCTTCAATTAGAGATCATCTGAATGGACTGGATTACCCGGCCTGAAGGTATTTCTAAGAGAGCTACACCCACTGCAAGATTATTCACTGCTTTTACCAAAACCTATCACCATATCGCGCACATTTGGCTGTGATGCATGTGCCTGGTATAGCCTTATCAGACTGGGTGTCATGATTTGGGCTTCGTATATTTGTATCCCAGTGTCATTTTTGGTGTCCTACTCTCGCACGCAAATTTAAGGATAACTATTCAGAACGGTCTGAAGAGTTGCAGTGAAAAGCAACTATAAAATGAAATAGATACTAAACAAAAATGAATTGTATATATATATGTTTGTGTGTGTGTGTGTGTGTGTGTGTGTGTGTGTGTGTGTTTGGACACCATGGTTTGGTGTAATGGTTAGCAAGCTTGTCTCGCTAAAACAGTTACAACTGGAGAGTGACTTCGATCTTCACTGGGTGCCCCATACTTTCGGTCTTGTGCCACATCTCAGCTACGCTTAGAAAATCAGTATATATATATATATAGCATAATGAGAAGCCACGTATACTTTCTTGATATGTATATAATATGGATAAAATAACTGAAAAAAAAAAAAAATTATTAATTCAATTAATTTCTGAGGAAGGACCGAGGTGGTCTGAAATATTAAATATATATAAAAACATGTAAATAAATACTTTCGCAAAAAAACACCCAATTTTTTTTTTTTTCAGTTATTTTATCCATATTATATACAATGTAACCCGGATATAAGAGACCCGGATATAAGAGAGATTTTCTCTGGTCCCAAATTAGTCATACTTACCTAAACAAAATAGACCAAACCCGAATATAAGAGAAACCCGGATATAAGATACTTCTTCTCCGGTCCCGACAACTCTCTTATATCCGGGTTACACAGTATATATAATTCTGTGACTTCCGTTAGTGCGTCCGTCTGTCCATCCATCACATCCTTTAAAATAGCCATACATTGACCAATTGAAACCAAATTTTAGGAATAAGTGCAAACAGGTAAGAGGGTACAAAATACAGTTGGTTTTACTAGGGAGCGTAAAAAACCTAAGAAGTATGGTTATTTTCAAAGTATTTTCCCAAACAAATCAGTTTATTCAAATTTCATCGATTGGTTTGCATAATTGAACGAAACATCATGTTTGTAAATCTCAACAAAAACATCTTAGCGATAACTTTAGCAGTATTAAATATTGTGAGCATTTCAACACGCGTCAGTGTGTTGGGAAATTATTCTAGTGTTTGAAATTGCTCGATCTAATAAAAAATGCTAATATGATAATATTAGTTATACAATACAAATAAGGTACCCAACGAATCGAGAGAGTAAGTTCAAATGGTTAAATGAATCTTTTATTTGATGCTGGGGTTCTTGTAGCTCAATCAGCAGGACTGCTCATAAAGATAACTAGATTTTCCAAGGAAAAGGGATGCAAATTCGAATCTCACCAGGTGATTATTTTTCATTTCTAATATGGCAACCGTAGATTTACATGCCGAATAATGAAGAAGAAGAAAAGCAATTGTAATGAAGATGAGAGAAATACAAGTCAGAATTAATAATGGGTCATGTGAGATTGCATGAAAAATGGCTTGGAATTTTCTGAGCTGTGGCACACAAGAGAAGAAAATGACGTTAGAAAAGAAAATATCTTTTCACAAGAGAAGTCTTAATTCTCATTTTCTTATAATATATAACATTAATTTAAACTGAAGAGCTAAAAAAAAACATAGTATCCTAATTTGAAGCTCCTCCATTTGTCAGAATAATGACAAGTGTAGTGTAGCACAGGGTCTGCGAGGTGCTGGAGTGATTGCATGAATATATATATCCAGATACGTTCCAGGGCTGTCAATAACTGACTCATGTTTAATAGATGTAGCTGCAGGAAATTTAATGCAACACCAACTATACATGCTCAATAGGAATTAAATCTGGCGAGTGTGAGAATCAATAGAATATGTAGAAATCAATCGAGCGTTAGTGGAAGCGGTTTTGTGTTACCTCTGTATAATGGTGGGTTGTATTAGCTTGCTGGAAGAAACCATCAGCACTGGTATGCATAAAGGACGTAAAGGATTTTCAGCAAAATCTGTGTGTGTCTGACCTGTCAGGATAGTTTCTAAAAATGTGTGTGTGTGTGTGTCGGAAGTTGGGGGGGACGAAACCATCCAATGTACTATTGTCTTTAATATTTCTGCATTTCAGTTTAAATATCTTGAAAATTAAATTTATTTTTCTCATTTGTTCGACTTCACACTCCTAAATGCATATTCTTGAAGTATCTGGAATTATTTTGAAACATGCACAAACAAAACGGAGACAATATTTGCAAAACGAAGATAATGTTCTCATTTGTTCGATAATAATTATTATATTATTATCGAATTATTATTATGATGATTATTAAAACAAAGATAATATTCTCAATTGTTCGACTTCACACTCCTAAATGCATATTTTTGAAGCATCTGGAGTTATTTTGAAGCATGAACAAAACGGAGACAATATTTGTAAAACGAAGATAATATTCTCATTTGTTCGACTTCACACTCCTAAATGCTTGAAGCATCTGGAGTTATTTTGAAGCATGAACAAAACGGGGATAATATTCTGGAGTTATATTGAAGTACCATATATACTCGAGTATAGTGCAAATTTTTATGATTGCAAAATATAGGGAGTCACAGTATACACAGGCTATTTTTGAAAGGGTTAAAATCATGCATTTTCGGTTGCTCTACACCCAGGTACATTTTTATGGAGAGGTTAAAATTTATGCAAAAAAATTTCCGGGTTCGTACTATGCATGAAGTCGGCTTATATACGAGTATATAAGGTATGCACAAAACGAAGACTATATTTGTAAAACGAAGATAATATGGACTTGATGGTAACCCGGCAATAGTCCTTAAGAAATGTTTTTTTCTGTACTGACTTTCGTTTTCTCTAAACTTTACAATAAATGCCTGGCTGCTTCTTGATTGTTGGAAATCGTCTTCTGTAGTTCCAGTCTTTAGGAACTCAGGTGAAACGTCTGATCTTTCTATTGGCCTATTAGCCTTCTGCTTTCTTTTTTTTGCACAATACTGGAAGCCCTGATCAACTCTGAACTTGTTAATTACTTCACATCACATTTCAGATAAGTAATATCGTTTTCGCTTGTCTTGGTCAACTGCTGATGTGTTAACAATTATTATTGAAAGAGTCTATCAAGTTGTAAATAAGAATGGTGAATCTCGGGCTATTGTTTGGGATATCTCAAAGACATTTGACTGGGTTTGGCATACCGGTCTTCACAAGTTGAAAGGTAATGGTATTTCTGGACAATTTTTGAACAGATCTAATCTTTCTTATCAAATCGCGAAATGAAAGTTGTCCTGATCTTCTAGATCTTTTTGCATTAATGCAGGTGTCCCCCAGGGCTCTATTCTTGGACCTACATTGTTCCTAATTTTCAGCAATGATCTTCTGATGGCTTTAACTCTCAATTCGGTATCTATGCTGATGACAACTACATACCCCTTTCTGATCGGTTTGATAAGGTTAAATTGGAAGCTGATCTCAAAAGTGACTTAAAATCTGCTGTTAACTTGGACAAACAATGGCTTCTTAATTTTAATGCTTCCAAAACGAAACTTCTCTCTATTAATCATCTGAGAGATGCCTTTTTGCCTTCCATCAGCATGGCTGATACTAACCTTCTCAGGCTATCGTTCTCTGTTGACATGGAGTGGAAAAATGATATTGAATCCATGGTTAGGTCTGCTGCTGGGAACGTTGGTTCACTATGTTGTGGTAGACAGTTTTTATCTCCATAAACTATCTTACATATTTATAAATGTACCATTTGTCTATACTTCAAATATTACTGCCACAAATGGTTTGGCGCTCCTGCTATATATTTGAAGGTTCTTGATGTAATCCAAAGAAGAATCTATGTATGTTATATGTTGCGGCATTCACCCTGGATCGGTTAAGCCGGCTCCTTCCAAGGAATTCACCGCGTCCGGAACGAAGGCCGACCAAGCACGGCGATCCGTCGACAGCCATTCCCGATTCCAACGGCGGCGAATTCTTGAAACGGAGTAACAAGGGAGTTTGAACTTCACACGCGGTCCCCACACCTCGCGTGCTATCCCAGTGGAGGGAGGAATATGCTCTTACTTGCCGCAGAATTTCCACAGACGCAGAGGCAGGAGTAACCAAGAGGCCGCCGGATGCCGGTACAGACGCCGAATGGTTTTGAATTCAGAGTTGACCTTCTCCTAGACCAGTTGCCATCCAAGGCTATAGAACCCAGTCTGTCCTGCTATTTACCCATAGTTGGAGGGAGAAGAAGAGGATTCACACCTTTCCCAAGGGTGTTAGCACGAAAGTGAATGTAACGGATTCGAGTGGGATTCGAACTCGGCTCTACGATTCCTCAATCCGAGCCGTTATCCATTACTCCACCGTGTAGAAGAATCTGCAATGTTATTGGTCCTGACTTAGCATTCCAGCTTCAGTCACTTTCCCATTGATGCAATGTTGATTCCCTGTGCTTTTCTATAAATATTTTCAAAGTAATTGTCCTAATGAATTTTGCTCTATGATATCTAGATTTTATTAAGTGCAGTACTACATTGGCAACAAGGTCTCATCATTTTATAGTTGAATTGTTAACCTTATGTTCTTTGCTAACAGTTTCTTTTCTCAGAATTTTAACCAGTGGAACCTTCTTCTGGCTTCTTACTTTCCAGCCAACTTTGATCTTCAAAAATTTAAATGTAATGTCAATTATTATCTACTGTCCTCTTGAGTCCTCTTTTTTTTATTGTTCTTGCTCCTTAATAACATTTTTTCTTTTCTTATTCTTTCCCACTCAGTAACCCCTTTTGTCTTAGTGGCTTTATTGCTTTGCTTGGAGTGAAAATTTCTGCAGTTATTTTTTTGAAGTATGCACAAAATGAACTCTATATTTGTAAAATGAAGACAATATTTATAAAATGAAGATAATTGGCCCAGACATCACACAGGAGAAAAAAATGTTTTGTGATATAACCATCTTGCTGTAAATTACTATGTTGATTGCCATTAGATTTTTTTTTTATCTTTGAAGCAAATTTTGTTTTTGTACAATCTTCAAATTAAGTCAGTTTGCTTCAAAATATGAGGTCATTATGCAAGCATTTTACATTTTGATAACAAAAAACATTGTATTTTTGGCTGCATTAAACAACATAGAAGTTGTAATCGTATTTTGTTCCAAGTTTAAGATGAGAATAAACCTGAGAGTTTATATTCAAAATGTCTCATTTGGATTTGTTAAACCGAGCGATGACATAAACAATCACAATTGGCTTAAATATCTACGATGCAAAAAGGATAAAGGTAAAAGAAGAAAATAAACAAATATAAACAAAGGTACATTGGATATGTCATGGTATTAAGGTTTCAAGAGATTATCATAATCTCCACCCTCTAACATTGATCCATCCTAAATCCTCTTTAATCAGTGTCCAATGAGTACAACTCTTGTGTTGTTGATATTGTCAGTTGTAAGATAACACCCACACAGATGATAATGATATTGAAAACAACTGGCAATGAACCAGGAAATTTAATAAGTATTCAATGTTTACTTATAATAGCTTTGATGATCCAAGTTGTAGCTGTTTCTGATTCAACAGAAAAAAATACAATGAAAAATCTCATTGCTTTATCACCATTTTCTTTTAATAAATGGTCACCCAATACAAGGACAAAAAGGCACATAAACTAGAGGGTTGTTGAATGAGACTTTTGTATGGACATAAAAAGAGGAAGTAAGTGCAGATTATCAGAATATGTAGGATATATAACAGTTAACACTAGACTGGAAGATGTTAAAATTGTAGTGAAGCATCTTCTTGGAGAGTGTTCCACAAAGTAGCCGTTCTTAAGAAAAAGCTGTCTAAGTGGAACTTGCTTTTTGCCAATGGAATATGAAGGTAATGAGGATGATTCAAACCTGTGCATGATGGCTCTTAGCTGTAAATCTAAGGAATGTAGTTCATCTTTATCTGATACATGTTATATTCTGCTTCAAATTATAACTCTTTCTGATTCACTCCATACCAAAACCTGTTGGCTGGATTTTGAACACTATGAAAGCAAATTTAAAGATAAAAAGAAGTTGCTCTCTGTAAAGGGGATCTGAGCATTACATCTGGCTCACAAAACAAATCACTCCCAAAAATATAAAATAAAATTTAAACATTGGAGCCAATCATGAATGTTGCCACTAAAGTAAAAATATGACAAAACCAATGAGTCATGTATCCACGCTGTTTGCTTAAAAGGACCCACTCGGCAACATTTAAAACAGTACCTGAGATCAAAGTTAGCCTCCTGGTCAACAAACTGGATGCAAGCTTCAATGCCAGGCTTGTACAAAACCAGCTCTCCCATCTTTTAGGTCACATCCATTGCCCACAAAAGAGAAATTCCACATTGATCCATTATACTGGCAATACAGATAATCTTATTTTAACATATATTGTCTCTTTTTCTTTCCGCCTCACTGGCAATACCTTGTTATTTACATTTGTTACTCTTGCAACTATATGCATTATGTAACATACAGTTATCTGAAATATTATAAACATTTTCCATGTGCTAATCTATTATTATCAAAAAGTGGGTTAAATTTAAAATGAAAATTAAAAGAGACAAAGTATTGAGAAAGTGAGAGAGAGGGGCTGTTAAACTTGTGAAAAAAGTGAGCAATTTAGGAAGTAGGAAAAATATAAATACAAAGATTTGAGAAGCATAAAAAGTTTTTTAAAATAGCTGACAGACATATTTTCTGATTTAAACTGGGTGTATTTTAAGACCGATATACAGGTAGCATAATGGTTATGGATGCCAAAAGTGGAATAAGATTGAACTTCGGTTAAGGTCTACTCATAGCCAATCAGTTATGATTGAAAGCCATGTCTGTCACAGCATCAAAGCATTTATTATTATTATTTGTTGTTGTTTCATACAATCTTTTACCAAGTTTTTTACCTGAGGTAAAAGGTTTTTTTTTTTTTGTAAGTTATTAATCATATGGCAGTGAGTGAGTTTTTCTGAGTACATGAACACAACTTTTTGTATCTCAGTGAAGTTTTTCTGGGATTTTCTTAATGTATGTATCAACTTTCTTTTTTATCATTCCTAGTGCTCCTATCATTACTGGAATAGTGGTTGTGTTCAAATGCCACAGCCTTGCAATTTTTCTTTACAAGTCCTTATATTCTGAAAGTTTGTCAAATCTTTTTGATATGTTTTTGTCATACATGGTGTCCATATGTATGAGATAGCAAGTATGTTTCATGAAGTCTTTTATTATCTCATTGATTGGCTTGTATAGTGTACTTAATATCTATAGTGAAGCCAAAGGGGATTGTAACATTTTTACCCTCTAGCACTGATGGTAGTGGTTTGTGTTCATACCATTTTTCTACATGAGGAAATGTAGATATGTTGGCTTCTTCCAGTGCAGGTATTTTCCTACCCTATCGTGTCTATTATTTGGGCTAGGGTGGAGAATCCAGCTATTAGATGATCAACAGTTTCCTCAGCATTTGTTAAAAAGTGATATTTTGGATTAATCCCATTCATTAAAATATGTGCCTGGTAGGATATTGTTGACAGGTTTTGATCTTGAGAGGTTAGAATGAACTGTTCTGTTTCTCGTTCCTACCCAGAGTATTACAATCACTGATAGGTCTGATTTTTGTCAGCATCAGGATCTTTTGATTGCAATGGAGAGTGGCCATGTATGGGTTATTCTCTCCATTTGGTTTTCAGGTTAGGCCCTTATTTTCTGTTTTTTGCTTGACATTTTTGGCCTCTACCTTTGACATTTCTGCTCCTATTTCATCTTGTTTGTATAATTACAGATCTTGTTTGAATTTTTGGCTTTCTTTGATAACTCATAGCTTTTTGGTCAACAAGCTTTAGCATTCATCAAAATATCTTTTGGGACCTATGTCTGTAGTCTTGAATGTGAGTTCTTGTTGGGTCAGTCATCTACCCCCATCTGTCCAAGGTACATACAGTTGATCTGCTTCTATGGGGTGGGGAATGTTATACTTGGTAAAGAGTTCTTTGATAATTCTATCAATTCGTTGTATCTTTTCTAAATTCCAGTTTATCACATTGAAAGTGTATGTAACAATAGGTATTGCTAGGGTGTTAATAACTTCAAATTTATGTTTTGCATTTAATTCAGTTTTATTTCTCACTCTTACTCACCTGAAACCTTTTTCTCTTTTTTTTTTTTTCATTTTTGCATGTTGGATTCTTTGTTTTTCACTTATACCAGTTTGTGAATTTCTATACGCATTCTTTATACCAATTTACTTCTTTTGAATATTGCTTTAGCACATTTTTCTATACTAAATTCAATGACAATATCACTACTGAATTAATTTATTGTTGTTAAACTCTATAATTCATTGTCACTTTTTGAAAACTATTTTTAAGTTGTCTCTGTAGAATAAGTAATCGATCAAATATTTGATAACCATAAGTTGTGTTATTGATTTCATTTGATGGTAGGTATTAATGCAATACAAAACAATAGAGGCAAAAGGGAATCTACTTAAAATATTCTTCTATTCATCAGTAAGTTTTTACATTTGATTTTAACTTTAAAGTGGTTTAGAATTTAAAGTAGTTTTCCACTTTTATTTTCTACTGGATTTTTTTTTAAAAATTAATGAGAAGTAGAGAATTTTTCATTAATTTTAATGTCTTTATGGTCCAGTCATGTGGAACACTATCAAATACTTTTTATTAATCTGTCTACATAATGCTTAGATTTCTAGTTTTTCAATGACAGTTTTCTAGAAAGATCTTGATGATAAGTAGTTGATCTTTGCAAAAATAAAAACCTTTCTTATGTCCTTTTTGTGTTTTCGGTAGGATACTATTTCTGTTAAGGAACTGATAAGTTTTTTCAGGTAAAATTCAGTTTGTACTTTGTTGGTTGTGGATAAACAAGTAATTGGTTGGTAATTTTGAGGGAGGGTAGCAGTGTCATCAGTTTTGAGGATTAAATATGTAATATCCTTGGGTTTTATTCTGGATTGCTGAGAGCATCAATGAACAGATTTGCTAATAGTTTGATAAGGCTATAAATACACTTAGCCAAAAATTAGGTATTTTATCTATTGCTGAGAACTTGATTATTTTTTATTTTGTGAAAACTTGTTATACTTCCATAATATCTATGTTACTCCATTCCTGCTCTTCTATTTCTAGATTGTTGATGACATCAGAGAACAGATTTGCTAATGGCTTCTGTGGAATAATGATATATAAATGTCTTTATCAATCAAGAACAATTTTAGGAGAAAGAAGTATGAAAAAGTGGAAAAAGTTTTTGTTTGACACGTTTTGTCTTTTAAGACTTCATCAGACTGAGTTTATGTTGATGCAACTACATACATGGGCAAACGAAAGTAAGACGCTGAGAATTTAAAATTTATAATAATTTTTTAAATATGTGTTTTGAGTATATAATCTAGCTGACTTAGATTTTTTTTGTTTGTTTAAGTTTCCATCACTTTTGTTAAATATCCCACATTGTGATTAAAGATCTGCCAAGAATGGTGAAACATAAATGCCCAGGTTTTTACAGTGATTAAAGATCTGCCAAGAATGGTGAAACATTGTAAAAACCTGGGCATTTATTTATTGTGGATGATTAAGTAAATTAAATCACTTTCTAAACATTTTTGTTTTAGTAAAGTGTTTTCTCTTTTAATTAGAGTAGAATTTTTAAAATCAGAATTGTAGTCAGTCTCTTCATGGTGAGAAACTAATGCATTTAATTTTGTAAAAGACCCTTTTTGTGTTCATATAATCTTTTATTTAAATTCCTTGAGCTTTCTCCAATGTATTCCTTGTGGTAATTATTACAGATAGGAGTAAATTCCTCCTTGAAGTTTTAGGTTATTATTTTGTTTTGTATTAATTAATTCTTTTATTGTATTAGATGTAGTTGTGAAAAAATTATTAAGTTTAGATAAATTCTTTTCAATTGTAGTTGTGATAGAGTTAGTGGGTAGAACAAAGAAAAAGAATCTAAATGAAATCAGATAGATTATATACACAAAACACATATTAAAAAAGAATGTTATTTTAAATTTGAAATTCTTAATATCTTTTTCTCATTTGGGTGCACATGTAGTTGCATCAAGGTAAATATAAACTTAGTCTAATAAAATCCTAAAGGATGGAACATGTCACATGAAATTTTTTTCCACTTTGTCATACTTCTTTCCGCTAAAATTGTGTATAGATGTACATATACTTAGATGATGATGATAATAATAATAATAAAACCAAAGGTTATATAATATTATTTATTATAATATTGATAATAATAATAAAACCAACGGTTATGTAATAATAATAATATTATTTATTATAATACTGATAATAATAATAATAATAAAATCAAAGGTTATAATAATAATATTTATTATAGTATTGATAATAATAATAAAACCAAAGGTTATATATTATTTCTTATAATATTGATAATAATGATAAAACCAAAAGTTCTATAATAATAATAATATTATTTTAATATTGATAATAAAAATATTATTTAATATAATATTGATAATAATAGTAAAACCAAACGTTATATAATAATAATATTATTTATTATAATAATAATAATATAAAACTGATGGGTATATAATATTAATATTATTTAATATAATATTAATAATAATATAAAACCAAAGGGTATATAATATCAATATTATTATAATATTAACAGTAATATAAAGCCGAAGGTTTTATTCTTGCTGCACAGGACTAAATCCTTGCTAATTAGAAATTATCAAAAATACTGAAAAATTGTGCTGACCCCAAATGCAGATTCTGTGATGAATATGCAGAAAAATGACCATCTTGTATAAGATTGCACAGTATCAGCATCCACTGAATATTAAACTTGGCATGACAGGGTGGGCTAATGTCTGCATTGGAAAATCTGCAACTTTTACGTGAAGGAAACTGAAAGAAAGAAACTGGTATGAACATTATCCAGACACAGTTACATAGGACCTGTAACAATTTTATGGGACTTTACAATACACACAGACAGAACAATCAAAGCTAAATCACCCAGAGATAATGATCAAAGAGTACAAAAACAGAATGTGCTTTATTGACATGGCAGTCACTGCAGACTGTAATGTATCTTTGAAGATCTTCAAAAAAAAACTATCTGAAAGTGGAAATCTAAAACATGTGGCACATGAAGACATCAATAATCCCCATTGTTGTTGGGGCCCTAGATTTGATCGGAAAAGGTTCTGATAGAATCACTGAAGGGATCCCTGATGCCTTAAAGAAATAAAAAAAATTGTTATCACAAGTACAGCTCACACCTTATGAAGGACTTTATCTATATAAAATGTCTGTGATCTTAGGTCATTTTATTTACATTTTTATTTTATTTATAAAAATAATGGAAAATGTCATGATGCCATTTCTGAACTTAGGTCACTGGTTGGAGTAAAAGGAAAGGAGTACACAACAGAAATCAAAGGAAATGATTAATAATACAATTTGTTTGGTCTCTATACAATTCTGTTGGTTAGTAAATTGCATTTATTAATTATTTTAGAATAATAAATAAAATAAAAATCAGATAAGAATGTTAGTCAATATGTGAAACAGCTATGGAAGTTAACAGGTTGCATGTTGGTATTTATTTCAGGTGAAGGTACATGTTCAATATGTAAACAAAGAAGATAGAAGCATATAAAAACTTGAGTTTCTACTATGGAAGTTTATTCTTTTTATGGTGAATATAGAATAACAAAATTCCTAATGTCTTACAGTATGTCTGTTTTCTTTTGGTCCAGAAGTTAAGGTAGGTAAGTATAAGTATCGTATTCATGATCAAGATCAAGTCAGCCTTGTGCGTAGTTGGAATAACCAAAAAAAGTTTCTACTTGTTTTATCATTGGAAGGTTAAACATGATTATGGGGTGTCCATTTTCTTTTTCTTAGTTCAGAAGTTAGGGTAAGTCAGTACAAGCATTGTTACTATGGTTGCGCTCAAATCAGCCTTGCACTGAGTTGTAACAACCAGAGAAAAAGCTTGACCTACTTCATAGGTTGAGTTTTTTGGAAGAAATGTGTGAGTGCCATGTGTCAGAAACTGGGAAGAGAGTTTTTGTTGGTGGACTAGAGAAACTAACATTCTCCAGTGGAAACATAATTACCATGTGGTACTACATCTTAGAGCAAGGAGGAGAAAGAAAGCAGGGCATAAAATGTTTGCTTTTTATAGACTTCAACAATACCACCTAACAATGTTTATTGAAACCAAGTGGGGTAATCATATTTCTAGTTCCTTTACTCTTAGCATCATGGGAAAATGTATTCTTTTCTTTTATTCCTTATTATTATTTTATTTATTGATTTTATTTCATATTCCCACAAAGCACATCACCTTCAGTCATTATAGACTTTCTGTCCAGCTCAGCATACACCATGCAGAATAAGATTCTTTAAATTTATTTGATTTTTCTTCTATGTCTGCAACAGTGTAAAAAATCAAATGAATGATTCTGTTATATTGGCAACTGTTGACTGAGTTGTAGCATCAAACAAAACTTTCCCCTGCATTGTGCAGTTAAGTGTGTTTTAATTAAGGGTCTCACAACCCTTAATTAAAAACAACAGAGGCACTTATTATTATTCTTTTTATTTTTTTGGAAGACCCATCTGAAGAGTGACCAATAATTGTGTGTCTTTTATCTTGTGTTTTATTTATTTTTACAGAAAGTAACAATCGATAAAACAAGCCTTTGAACATTTTTTTTTCTTTTTCAAAAAAAGAATTTTTGCTGGCCTACCTTTTTTTTTGTCTTTTGAATAAATACAATCTTTGTCTCTTCAAGAAAAAAAACTTTTAAAAATTTAGGGCATGGTTTGATTTACATAAAATGTAAATACACAATTTCTTTAAATAAGTAACTCATTTATAAGCAAGTGTACTGAAATTTAAATCTTGATAAAATCCAAAGAAGAATCTGCAATTTCATTGGTCCTAACCTGGCATCTCAGCTTCAATCCCTTTCCCACCACCAAAATGTACCTTCCCTGTGCCTTTACTGTAAATACTTTCATGGTAATCGTTCTGATGATCTTTCGTCTACAGGACCTCCTCAATTTTTTTTTTTTTTTTTCACAATGATGTTCACTCTGTACAAAACATTCGAGGTAGAGGGTTACAGAATAAGAGGTATAGTTTATGTGGGGCAGATAATTGTTATCCCTAGACTTCAACAGGTTAAGATTGTAGTGTTCAGGAAAGCATCCTCTTGGGAGTTGGTTCCACAATGTAGTGGTTCATGGGAAAAAAATTGCTTGAGTGAACCTACATCTTACCAATATAAAGAGAATGAGGGTGGTTTGCTCCAATGTGCATGGCATAGCAAGTCTTAGCCATAAAATAAGAACTGGTGGTACTAAGAAATGTAGTTCGTCTGAAGAATTTCTATGAAAATAGCAACAGAATGAGAGGATTGCAATGTTTTGTCTGTAAGAAAGCAGATGTAGGGTGGAAAATAATTTGTCACTCACAAGGACACGGAGATGTTTTTGGACTCTACTGAGACTGGAAAGACATGATTGGGCAGCTCCTATCCATATATGGCAGTAGTACTCCATTTTTTAACTAATCTGGCTCTTGTAAAGGTATATAGAAGGAGGAAAGAGTTACTTGAGTGAAACAGGGAACTGACCATTTTTCCAGCATCTTTAATGATGGATCGTATGTATGTTCCACTTGAGATCTGGTTTGAGTTCAAACAGGCACTGAAAACATGGGGCTTCCTTAAGGGAACATCCATTCATCATTATTGGTGATAGTCCTGGGTCTGCTCGGTGATGATGGAATGTCACTAGTTTGGTTTTCAATGCACTTAATGTAACCAACCAGTTTCACCCCCACTGAGCTGTTAGAACTAGGTCAGAATAGAGATCAGCTGCCAAGCTCTGGTCATCTAGAATCTTGGAAGTGCATCCATATACAGTTGTATCATCAATATGGATATTCACAAATGATAGGAGTATACTCTTAGACAGATCCTTTATGTAAAGTAGAAAGAGGGTTAGACCGAGAACTAAACACTGGGGATGCTTGCATTGATCGCCTGGGCCTTTGAATCATAATACTAGATTGGCAGCAAACAAGAAAATGTAAAGGTGCATTGGAATAGTGAAAAATGCCTTCCAAAATTTAAGCACAGTTGTGGATGTTAACAAGGTTGTAGGTTTTGTGTGTATTTTAAGGTGAAGGTGCATATTCAATATATAAACAAAGATAGAAGAAGCATGCAAAAAAAACTTGTTTTTCTTTTATGTATGTTTATTCCTTTTATGTTGACTGTATTGAAATAAAGTTAAAAGGTTTCTTGAATATGTCCATTTTCCTTTTGATTCTGAAATGATTTGTGGGAAATAAGGATACGAACAAACAAAAATGGTCGCATTCAAGTCAGCCTTGTGCTGAGTTGGGAAGACCAAGTGTGTGCGTTTTTCTTTTTGGTTCAGAAATAAATTATGGGAAGTAAGGATATAAATGAGTAAGGCTGGTTGAGCTCAAGTTAGTTTTGTACTGAGTTGGTAAGACCGAATCTCTTTTTCATGAGTAGGGCTGCTAAAACACGTCTGACAATGTCATTGGTAAGTGGAAAAAGTACAGTCTTCAGTGGAGAACACTATTACCAAGTGGTTCACATCTTGTAGCCAACAAGAGAAAAACAAAAGATTGTGTTTTCCAGAAGTGAGGTCATAAAATTGCACATGTGACCAGTTTTCCAGTTTCTTTATAACTTGCATCATGGAAAAATTAATTTTTTTTATTTTATTCGTTATTATTTTATTTATTGGTTTTATTTCATTTTTCACACTGAAGTATTAAGAAATAGGAAAATCTTGTTGGAAACAAAGAAAAGGGTGCTGAACTATAATGTAATCTCAGTCTTCTAAAATTGCAGTTAAAGCTGGACAATTTCTCACAAATGAAAAGGAGACTTGAGATAACAGAGACATAGCTCTCTAAAAGGCTGCTGAGAATATCATTGATGGAACATGTGAACAGCAAGGAAGTTTTAAGGAAAATGGAAACACATAGGACACTTGTACTTAGAATCAGAAGAGACAGCTGACATTTCTGGCACATAATGAAGAAAAGGGGCTTGGAGAATTTAACACACAGAGGAAATATTGTGGGTAAGAGGAGTAGATAGAAACAGTAATGTACTTAAAGAGTGTGTAAATGAATGGCAGAACAGAGCCTGTGTAAAAGGACAAACATTGCTTAGAGCTACAGAGGATAGAAAGTTTTGGAGAGCCATGATCACTCCATAGTGAAGAGATATGACACATTAGAGATAACAAACTTTTTTTCTTTTAAACTTCTTTACTTAGAAAGTCCACACATAGGGCCAGACACAAATCAGGGTCTAGTTTGGAATCACCCTTAGGAAATTGAACCCTCACTTTAGAGCCACTTTGGGTGCTTCTACTTCAAAACTTAATGCTTCTTGAGAATAAAATATTTCCCTAGCAATAGAGTAATATCACTTTTAAATAGTGTACTGATAAATCCTCAGTTACCCCCCCCCCCCTTAAGATCTTGAACGTATAAAAAACACCCTGTAAAATACGTAAGTGCAATAAAGCTTTGGTATAAGTTTAGTCACTGGTTCTGAATTTACTACATAGAGCAAAACAAATTCCATTAGAAAATTACGTTTTTCTACAAAAATATACAGATTTTTGCTTAACTGAATGTTAACTTTTTAGTAGATTCCTGGTCACAAATTGTCATATTTTGGTATTAAAATTCTGGAGTGATAAATTTGTCTTTGGACAGAGTATGCCAACAAATACTACTTGTAGTTTGGTGACCATATAAAGGATACCAACTTATTGCTGGGATAGTTGAATATTCCCCATTGTTAGTGGGTCCGGGATTTCAGATCCTGGTTTACTTTTTAGGTTTTATTTAAGGCAGGCAGATTGCTTCCTCTTCTTGGAGGATTGGTGCAATAGGGTCTTCTTACACCATTTCTCAGTCCCGTTTTTGGCCTTAAGCAGAATTAAGCCTGGCTTTAGTAAATAAATATAAACTTTAATACACTATATGTGTGCGTGTGTATGTGTGTGTTGACAAAAAATAAAAATAAAAAAGGTATGAACAATTCTTATTGGCTCTGTTGAAAGAAGCTAGATTAGAAAGTATTTTCTTCTTGCTAATGCTCCAGGGTTTAGGACTAAAAACGCTACGAGCGAAAAATACTACCAATACTGATGAATAACTTAGTTTTGTTTGACTGTTTCGAAAATTTGTTAGACTAAAAAAATTCAAGAAAGAAAACAAAGGAAGAAATTTGTTGGCCAGAAAATTAAATTTCTGGCAAACTTTGAATTACCAGTTATTCCTCCATCTCCACTCCACCCATCTTTTTAAAATTCATCTTGAGAATTTAATTGTATGCATTGGAAGAATGAATTCTTTCTCCAATTTCATTGCTAAGTGACTTTTATGCCAATATTGAACGCAGAGTATTATTTGCTTAAAAAAAATCACGACGTCCTTTTCATCTCTTTTTCAAGGGGGAAAACCCCTATCAATAAACATTATTCTTATTGGTTTAAATTTTATTTTTTTAATAATATTATGAATAGTGAGTACGAATCCGTTGTCATCGTCAGACGGCTTTTTTCATTGTTACTCAAAAAAATCAAAATAAATCCAACAAAAAAAAAAAAATAAATAAATAAAATGAAAATAAATAATATTATTGCGCATGCGTACACACACTCGCTGGAATAAACACAAAAGATATTAAGCAATTTTTCTTCTTGAATTCATATTTAAAGCCTTTTGAAAATTTGTAGCTTGAAGAAGGAAACTTAAAGAAAAGATGTTGAATGGAAGTTATGAAGAATTAGGTAACCTTTTTTTAGCTGACCTCATATTTTGAATACAGATACATGTGATATATAAAAACATGTGCAGAAAATTACTTTGAGAATTGGTTTAAAAAAACTTTAAAGAACGAACATGGCTTCTTAAACTGTTTCAACAGTTTTTATTTATTCATGCATTATTTTTTTTCACTTTTCAGTGTTATGAAATTTTGTGAAGCGCTTTTAAAAATTTGTCGGAGTTAGCTCCTCCTTAATTTCTTAATTGTCACTAGGGTACGCTCTCCCTACACTATAAATACTGGGCAATTTACTGCCTCGTTCGTTTTGACTTTTCATTTCAGCGGACTCACTTAAAAATGTGATCTCTCGCAGAGATCTTCGTTTTGCCCACTTGTGGGAAAACGCTATGAAACACACATACACGTACGTACGAACATTCACCAAAATACAAACTCTTTTACGTTCACACGCAAATGTTGATGTCTTTGTCACTTGTAAATTTGTTGTTTAATAATACATATACTTGTTTGTATATATGTATATATATCGGTCTTGTTGGTTTTCTTTACTCTTCTTTATGGTGGATTCAATCTCTGAGTCCGCCATGTTCTTGTAGTTGGACCTTCTCCTAGCCGGAATAAACAGCACGTGTTCCTAACCTCACAGCTCGTAACCCACACGGCCCTCTACATTTAGAAAAATGAAAAGATTAGGTCAAATTTTAAAAGATTCAATATCAAAACAAAATTGTAGCACACAGGTGAGTAACAATATAGGTTCAACAACCCTTTTTTTTTTTTTACCTGGTCGCCTCCACTAAGGCAGGATGTAACACAAGAAGGTCTTTTTAACGTGGAAGGGCCCCATATACATATGGGCCAAGGACAAAAATTGACCACTTCCCGCAACCACTGTCACGCTGGTGTTGATAATTACACCGACCCTCACCTCTCTTAGTGCTATGGTGCTGTCGAGGGATTGGAATCTTTGGGATCAGGCGCCTTTTCCCATATAAATGAGAATAGAACAGATATCCTTTCATCCTAGCCAAAAGACCAAGAAACAAACTATCAGTAAAAGACCTATTCTAATCAATAATGTAGACAATATTTTTATTTTTTTATTATAAATATTCAAGAAGAAAAATAAAAACAAAACTTTACTGTTCAAGCAAGAACTTTTTTTTATTTTTTTTTTTTTTTTTTTAGAGACACGTTTGACGTGTGATCGAATTTAATGATTCTAAAAAATGCTATGTTTTCTTCCAAAGATTGTCTTTTCCACACGGACCATTCAGCTCTTTCTTTTTTATTTCAATAAAAGCTTTTGCATTGTTCACTTACGTTTTGTTAATGTTTAAATAACTTTTTCTCGGGTAGTCTTCAAATGTTTTATTATTTACTGAACCTCAACGTAAAAATCAATTTTTAAAATTTTTCTATTAAAATATCTCATTTAAGAATTAATGAATAAACTAATTGGCATTTATACCACTTGGGTACCATGGATTTTACAAGCAGAATGACTGGCTTGCTAGAGTGAGAGATTGATTTTTTTTTTTTTTTTTTGTTAATCGGAAGTCATTGATGTGTTGTGTAGTCAAGGGATTTATTGTTTTAAATTCTGTTTTTGAATTACTGGGGTCGTAAGGCTTGTTTAATTTATTGTATTTGATCTGATGAATATCTTTAAAGAGTTTTTGAGCTGCAGGTGAAGAAGGAAAAAAATTCAGCGACTCAAAATTTCTAACTCTATGTTGCTAATAATGGGAATTTCTTATTGCCTTAACAATAACATTAACAACAAGAATGAAATTGTATTGAATAAGCTTTTTTTTCTGAGTACATATATTTAGTGTCTGTGGGGCTTATCAGTAACTTGTGCCCTTATTGAAGTTGATCTAAATTTTATTAAATCTTAAATCTATAGTTATTATTATAGCCCTGTACCAATATCAATTATATGCTCTTGGTAGAGAGATGAGGGTTAGCCCCCTTTGACAGTGTAGCAAGGAAGTCTTTCTGTTTCTTTGCTATCCGCCATGGTGAACAGTTGTATCTTTTTTCTTTTTTTTTTCACCAGTTATCACACTGGATAGACATGTTGTTTTGTTTCATGCCAGACTTGATATCAAAAATACATGAATGTCATTTCCTACTTACTTACCTTTTTTAGTTGCTACAACTCTCATTTTAAATGGTAACAAATTTGTTATCCTTCAAGGAATATTTCTCTGCTTGGTTCTGTTAATTACATCACATGTGTCGTTATCATAATGACAATGCAGTAGTTTCTTTTGAGTGTAATTAAATTATTTTGTCCAGACCAGGAGTTGATTTATAATACTTGGGGACATCTGCTTCCAGACATATGCTTTTATACATGTTATGGACCAGATAAGTTTTAACTTATACAGAACTCAGTAGCCCCCTTATGTTTACAAATGTTATTAGCAAAAGATTTTAGTTATAATGTATATTTTGAGGAAAAAAAAAAAATCTTGTCTGATCACCAAAGTTAAACAGTGTTGAGCCGAGTCAGTAACCTAGATAAATGACTGCTTGGGAATACCAGGTGTTGTAAGCTTGAATGTGCAGGTGGTGTAATGGATAACTGCTCAGAATGAGAAATCAGAGAACCAAGTTCCAATTCCAGTTGGGTTTGTTATATTCACTTATGTGCAAATTCACTTGGGAAAGGTATGAATCCACCTCTTTTCCCCTCTTAACTAAATAGTAATTAAATAGTAGGACTTGTATCAGAGAATTATTATTATCTCCAAAAGATTCTTACAATCCAAAAATATTTGCTGGCTTTAAATAACCTGCAAAAAGTTGATAATCCATAAAAAATCAATAAAAAAATAAAACAGTTCCATAACATGTAAAACATTGTACTATTTTCATTATATATGAACAATATATGAATCGGTAAAGAAAGGCAAGGTTGATGATGATCGATTTGCTTTATGTTTAAACAACAAATGGAAGTTGAAAGAAGTAATTTTGTGCTATAAAGGAGAAAGAAAATTATCAACTAAATAAAGAAAAAGATTCATGCAATACAAAATTTTCATGTAAAATATGAAATACAATGTTAAATATAAAAGGAGAAATGACAAAAAATAAACATTTGAAAAAGTTCAAAATGTAAAATTCAAGAAGAAATAAAAAAATTTTTTGTACAAAGCAACATTTTCATGTAAAATATAAAATGAGGAAATAATAGATTGATGCAATAACAAAGGAATTATCACTGATGAAACAACAGTCATATTGGTTGTTGTAGAGCAGCAATTATTTTTAGAACTACAATTTGGTTCATAGCCTGCTTTCCTTACAAATTGTTTTAAAATTATTCAGTAATATTCTTGTTCAAAACATACAGTAAGTATTATGAAAGTCATAAGTTAAACATGTTCTTGTGAGCAGCCTGATTCTATAACATAGGGAGATAGAGACTTCAAAATGGGTTTACCACCAAGGAAAACAAAGTAACTCACTCCAACACTGGAAATTATGGAATTACATGGTCCACCATAGATTGTAGCCAAGCCAATCAGAATCTTTTCTCAACAGCTACTGGCAGCACACCTTTGCATCTTTGAACAAATCCTTAAAATACATGCTGAACTCATTAATATTCCTGCTTAATATAAGGATCACATTCACACATGTGCACATTCTACATTGCAAATGGCCCTCTACATGCATAGCACACAAAGCATTGGGCTTGTTTAGCATCAGGTAATTCATTACAAAACATCCAATATCTTAAGGCCTCACAGTCTACAGGGTTTTCAAAAACTTTCAAAATTTTGGTGTGAAGCTTTTAAAATTTTGATGTTGTTTTTGAACAAGAGAGCTCCAAACTTTATATGGCTTAGTGCCACACCATATCTAAATCTTGCAAATGTAACCATTACAAAAATTTTTAAGGTTATATTTTCACTCATCATGTATCTTTCTACCAGTAAATATTAACTGGAATCAAGCCACAAGTAAAATTATTTTTGGTTGGGATCTTATCACTTACAAAGTTATTAGGGGCTAAGATATTGTCACTAACTTGAAATAATCAGGAAGATAGCAGTTTTTAACACTTTGAATTAAAACCATATTTGGCCAAGTATGGACTATGTAAGACTAATTTTTTTTTATCTGCTTATGAATATATGATAATTTTTTTTCTTTGTATATCCATTAATAAGTTTGTATCAATTGAAGCCAGGTACATAGTTATTAACAAGAATTCTCATCTTAAATATATATTTACCGCATATACTTGTGCATGTAAATATATAAGTGGACATTGAGAGATATATATATATATATATATACACACACACACAATTAATGTTCGCTGCTGAATTAGGTGCATTGACAACAAAAGTGGAAAAAATAAATAATATTGTGGAAAAATAAATATTCATGCTTTAAAATAAATTATATTTTTCCTTAATAGGCTATGCAATTACCGAAGTACCTGCATTTAGTAATTATGCTGATGACACAACCATTTACTCCTGTCTCGATAGTAAGTCTGATCAGTTGAATAAAGTCAAATTAGCAGATGATCTCAAAAATGACCTACTGTCTGTTGTTAACTGGGGCCGAACAAAACTGCTCTCTATTAACTATCTGAGAGACCCCTTTCTGCTTCCATCAGAATGGCTGATGCTAACCTCCAGGAGGGTGATTTGTTGTGACTTCTTGGGCTAACACTCTTGACTGTGGAAAGACTATATTGAATCCATTGCTAGATTTGCTGCTAAAAAAATTGGTTCACTGTGTTATGCTAGACAATTTCTCTCTAGAATTTTTCTTACATATCTATATATAAGTCTATCATTCATCTATGCTGCCACATATGGTCCAGTGCACCTGCTGTGTATTTAGAGATTCTTGATAAAATCCAAAAAATAATTAGCAATATTATTGGTCCTGACCTGGTATCTCAGCTTCAGTCACTTTCCCACCAGTATAAAGTTGCTTCTCTGTGCCTTTTCTATTAATACTTTCATGGTAATTGTTTGGATGAGCTCTTAACTATGGTATCTAGATTTTATGAATTTAAGCACAGTACTAGATTGGCAACAAGGTCTCATCAATTTATAGTTGAATTGGCTTGATGTAGCTGTAGGTTCTATGCTAATAGTTTCTTTTCTTGCTTGTGGCACACTGTTCCAGGTCAATTTTTAAAAATCAAAGTTGGCTGGAAAGCATAGAGCCAGAAGAGTGTCCCACAAAACAAAAAAAACAATTAGCATAGAACCTACATATACATCTAGCCAACTTTGAATTTTAAAAATTTAAATGCAATGTCAATAGTTATCCACTGTCTTCCTGATTACTCTTCTATTGTTCTCGCTTGTTAATAATGTTTGTTTCTTATTTTTTCACACCTTTTAACCTCCTGTGTTTTAGTGACTTTACTGCCTTGCATGGGGTGAATTCAAATAAAATCTGTATATATAAAAATCATATTTTTTTTTTTTTGCGCACTGAATCATTCCCAATAGCCATTACACATGACATCACACTAGACCATTTAAAACTTCCAGCTTTGCAAAGGATACCAGGATGTAGACAAAAATCTACCATACAGACACCACTTGATAATGACTGCAATAGTTGAAAGTACTTGAATAAAAGTAACAAAATATGAACTTTAGACAGTTTACCCACAACTTCAAACTTAATACGGAACACCTATTCTGAAAATTGGAAAAAATATAATAAAAAATTAAACAGACAAATCATGTCGGATCTTTTTAATCAAACTTATTTGAATATGTACAATATTAATGCATTTTATTTTTAATTTGACATTATTTTTCATTTTAAATGTTATATTTTTAGCATGTGTTTGAGTAGATATCCATTGCTCTTTTTTATTAAGATTCTTGAATGCTGAGTAGGTAGATGTAATTCACACTGTTTAAATGTTATGTAGAACTTAACCAACCTAGCTCAATAATCATTTATTTCATCCCCTTTGCAACAGAAGTACATATGTTGTCATGCAACAAAAATACTGATCATTTTCTTTGTCCAGAAAAATATATCTCTTCCAATAAATCATACAAATTATTGGACAGATTCACTTGAAATTTTTCTACAAGTTCACTTGTTTGTGGTGCATCTTCATAAGTTTCTCCATATCATCAGTTCTGAGTTCTTCCAGCATATTCTTTGTCCTTGACAAAATAACTTCGTTTTTTTTTTAAATTTTATGAAGCATTCCTGACATGAGCTTGCACCCACTGTGTTTCATTAACATACATTTTAATTACCTGTGACTTTGGTTTTGGTGCACTTTATTTCCAAATGAAAATTGAAGAGTTATCAGTGATGAATATAATTTTATATTTAACCAAAATAAGTCAAAATTATCACTTTACTATTGTGAAAAAAAGCCTCTTAAAGCATATGCTTATACAAGCAATATCTATTTTATGTATGTTGAGCAAAAGATAGAATTGAGAGCTTTTGCATCAACCTAAATTTTGCATCAACTCTCTCACACACACACCCACTCTCTCTCATATATATATATATTGTCATCCACAGACAGACTGTTTCGCTGTATCACAGCTCATCAGTGTGGCTAGACGTCCGGTTGCCTCCAGCTAGGATCGAAACCCAACTGAATTAGTGTCAGTCGGGGATTCTACCACTAAGCCATTGACGCGCGGCAGGGATGAAGGAGAATTTAAGCGTATTTATTTTTAGATTAAACACACAGTGACAGAGAGAACTCAATTCGATTTACCGAAGAGTCTTGCATATATATATATATATATAGGGTGCGACAGGTAAATTATCACCATTTTATATTTTTAATTTCATGCATGCATGTTGTTTGTTTTTGATTTTGTTGACTGCAGAGTATAGTAGGGTCAGTTGGGCACCATCTGTGAGGAAAAGAACACCATGGTGCAATTCACTCTGCCGGAAATTTGGAAACAGCATACTGTACTGCTTGTATTCACACTGGAAGCTTCAATAAGAACATTTCAGAGTGTTTGGGTGTCAATCTGAGGACAGTGCAAAGGATTTGGAATGTGTTTGATGATTCTAATGGTGATTACGGAGGTACATCAGCTCTGAAAACTCACTCTTATCGTTCTGATAAGAAAAGAACTCTCAAATTTGTTGATAAGAATCTCAGACTCTTCACAGAGACCTACATCATATTGGGATGAGACATAAGACGATATTCACAAGAACTAAATAGTAAATGAAGAGAGGAACTATTTATTTCTTGTGAATATTGTCTTGTGTCTCATCCCAATTACACCAACGAGTCCTTCTGAAGAAGTGTTGCTCACAAGAATTCTTAAGAAAAAATGTCTACAGTTCTTTTTAAGCCAGTATATTCATTCTGTGGTGTCAAATCATTCAAATATATATATATATATTATCATATATCATTTTTACATTTATATCTATATAATGCACACAATTAAAAAATATATGAAATGTTTTGGTAAAAGTAATATCAAATCATTATCATTTTATACATGTAGCAACTGTGCATGCTAGCCAGAAATTTGATGCCCATTCAAAGTACACATAGGACTTTTAAATAGTTGATCTTTGTGCATAGTGTTCTGTGGTTGGTTAGAGGAAATTTGCAAATTAATAATTTGAATATAATTCAATTCCAAACTGCAAAGATGATTCTGTTTTATTCATCATTTCAGAATGTGCATATAAATTTGTGCATAGACCAAAAAAAAATTCCATATTTCTGCTTTATATATATATATATATATATATATATATATATAAAATACACTAAGTATTTGCTATGTTCAACTCATCTTTAGGTTTGTAACCACATTAGAAATTATTTTTTCTTAATGCTTTAAAATATTTATGTGTCCAATAATTTAATGTGTTGATGTATCAGACTTTTGCTGCAAACAGATAATTGCATTTTTTCCTACTACGAGCTTATAACAATGGGTAAAATTTCAAAGCTGTCTTTTGAGTGTCTGTCAGACCAGAGTCCATTTTTGGTTTTCTTTTTTTTTTTTTAAAGTCTTGGTCGTTTTTAGTAATGGACTTCTCTCTTTTTCTATGGAATCTGCTGAGTTTTCAGTGCTTTTCAAAGAAAGGTTTTACACCCTTTGGCTGACATTTTTCTCATTCTCTTTTCACCTGCAGTTTTATGCATTAAACCGACAAGACAAAAGCAATGGCTTATAAAAGCTGATTGAAATAGCTATCACCCATGAGCCATCTGTGTTTTTGATTCTTTTTAATTTTGCTATTGGTGGATAATATTTGTTTAATCAGTAATAGTGGTGCTGATTAGGTTTGTAAAAGAAGCTAATAGGCAATGTCATTTTGTCTATTTTTGCACACAAATTGTTTTATTTTATATTTTATAAAGCATTTTAAACACAGGCTACATTCTTCCTAAGGCAGTATTGTGTCATATCTCTAGTGCGTTGTGTTATCAGCTGATAATTTTTTTGTTTCTTGTCTTTTTTTTTTGTTTTGTCTTTTATTATTTTAACAAGTTTTCTTTCCTTTACAAAATCTTTTTCTTTCTCACTCGAACTTCTTTACTGCTTATCTTTATTCTTTCTTCACTTACATCTCTTTTGTGCTTTCTTTTTTCTTCCCATTTTCCATCTTTATTTCTGTGTACAATTTTTCTTTTATTTTTTTCATTTTATTCCTTTCTCTATCATTTCCTCCATTAACCTATTCTTTGATTATTTTATTCATTGATTATATTTCTTCCTTTCCTTTTTCCATCAGTTGTTTTTTTTTCATTGTATTCAGAATCCCAATTTTGGGTCTTGGGATTTTTGCATCCAAAAATGTCTTTCAACAAATTCTTGTTTCTCCCTTAATGGGAATTATATAATTGATTTCCAGTATTTGCTCATCTACCAATTCTTCACTTTCAGAAATTAACTTTACTCTTTCTGTTCAAAAGCTAACAGCTTTAACCATGAAGTTTCTTTGAAGAATTTTCTACTCAAATTGAAAATGGCATATTTAATTTAAAACAATTTCTTGTTGATATAAAGCTTAAGTATTGCATGAAAAAACAGATGTTGAACATTACCATCAAAAGGAAAAGATGGTGTAAGTCCATGTAAGTGGCCAACTTTTTAATTAATCCTTATCAAAGAAAATTATTGGTAAATGTAAAAAATTGAACAAAACAAAATTACAAAGAAAAACAATGTAGGGATTACTTTTAGAACTTTTTACTTTCATTGACATATCTCAGCTTTGTGTGCATACTATTTTGTTAACCATCTGTTGGGGGTCAAACTGAATCATATCTGTCTTACATTTTGAGAGGTCAAAAATTTTTATACTTTGATATAGCTATCTCAGTTCACTTTAGTAGAAATTGCCTAATTTGTCAATTTTTGTATGCTGTGCTCTTTAATGACCCCAATTGCCATTAAATTACTTCTGAAGTCAACCTCACAGAGTCTATCTTATTACCTGAGACTTTCTGTTTGGCTGTGAAGTCCAAGCACACACACTGCATAGTAATATAGATAATATGGCACCTCACTATGTTGTAACAGTTTATTAGTCTTATAGACTATTCATGGAAAAAATTTTAACATTACATTAGGAAATCCTAGAAACCTTCCAAGTTCACTCAGCTCTTTATAGACTAAAACACTCATAGGAAGATCTCAAAATTTGAAAACTCTAATTGGAGAAACCTTTGAAGGAAACTGCACCATTGACATGTAAGCTTGCAGAAAAATTTGAAGTGAATGAATCAATCACTTTCTTAATTTATTCAAAGAGAAATTATCTTTAACTGAGCAAGCAATCATAGAACTGGAATAGGGAGTTGTTTTTTACAATGATGTGCAACAAGGCCCGTGAGCCACTCGAGATAGAGAGTTATAGAGTAAGAGGTACCATCCCAAGCAAGGTGATAAAAGAAAGAAGAGACTTCAGAAGGAACTGGAAACCCAATCCTAGACATGAAGCAAGAGATAAGTGTCTACTCTTGTTCAACTCCATGCATTGTGTTGTCCAGATCCATCACATTCACTTGTTTTTCTCCATGCAACACACTTTCTTTCGTCAGCAGTTCCAGTAAGTTTTAAATTTTCAAAGAATTCACTGAATCAAAACTAGAATCATTTTTTGATGGTGGAATATACAATTTAGCTGAAAAATGGTATAAGGTCAGTAAAGGCAGGAGAGAGAGGAAATGCTATGAATATGAAATTATGAACACATGCTAGAGAGTTTCGCATCATTTTAATACTGAAGTGTTATTGAACCTTATTGTGTGCACAATACATTACTTGTGCCAGACTAAGAAAATAAAATTAAATATGAAAAAGAAAATGACTAAGCTGTTGCATTTTGGAGCAGTGCCTTGCGGGCTAGTCACAAAACTTTTATTATTCTAGTGAATTTGATCTTCACTGGGTGCATACTAAAATTAGACTAATATGAAAATGTCAAATTAAAGATATTTAGACCAGAGGGAGGCACATCCAGACCTTCACATTAGTTTGGTGCTGCTGATCCCTTCTCTTGATATGAATCCGCAGCTTTAGATTGATGTAACAGCAGCAATCAGGAGATCCCTCCAGCAACCAAATTAAAATTAATATGGCCACTCAAAGTTGGGGTTCTTTGGAAAGGACTATTTCACGTTAATGTGCCATTTACTGTAGAAATAGCGAAATGATTATGGGATCCCACTCCATACATGTATTCTTGTGCCAAATTAAGAAAATCCTACTCCCCCAAAAAAGAGAGTAATAACGTAATTAAAATGCAAAAGAATTAATTGAAATATTAATGAAATTTTAATGAAAATGAAATATTTAATAAAATATTTAAACCTGAAATCACAATAAAACAGAAAGATTTTAATATAAATCCAACAATTTCATTATTGTTTATAATTTTGTAAAATGTCACTACCAAATTGGAGTTGAAGTCTGAATGCCAATGAAGAGTGAAAAAAATTGAAAGAATCAGCATAGCTCACTTCTTTTAAGATTTCTCTAAGACTGGTTCTGAGAATTTTGGCATCAGCCTAAATGTCATGCTTCATGAGCCTCACCAACTGTTACTTCATAGTGAGATATCATATTATCTATATTAATATACTATGGAAAAAAAATTATATTGCTTTATAGAGTAACAAGTGGTTAGAACATTTGCTTTCTGACCATGAGACCCAGGTTCAAATCTTACCATGGTTGATTTGTCATGGAGGTGACTTCTTGATGTAATCGGCTTGTAAAGGTGATCCCAGTTGCAACACCTTTGGAAAATGCCTGGAAGCTGTACCATTGGTTGATCCAAGCCTTGTGAGGGAAATTGGGTAGATGGAACTATCATCAATGGTTGAGCTAGCACAAAATCGAAAATCATTGTGACCAAGGGTTTGAGCCTTGTTCAGACTGTTGATCATGCCAGATCAAACTGTTGATCACTCTCTCCCAGAAACTGTAACTAATGTCCACTCAGCATAGTTGCAGTATAATAATAACTGTGGGTGTTGAACAAACACAAATGTGCCTGGACTTGTATTTGCAATAGGATTGACTAGCTGTACTTATAAGACAGGCATACTTGGATATGAGCGGTCGGCCATTACATTACTATTATTAATATGCTGAAGATCGTGTTTGTGGGTCAGGAAATAACTATAGGTTTTGTAAGGTTGACTTCATCATTAACTTGTCAACTCCAAGAGTAAGTTAGACTACTGTGGATTTCAATACAGTGTTAATTATATTGCTTTATAGAGTAACAATTTTGAATTCTTTGTTTAACAAAGATAGAAATTTTTAACATCTTCATGTTAAAATTACGGAACAAGCTCTACTGTATGTGTTGTTAAAAATAAGATAACTTATATTTCAAGTATTGTTGTGAACATTTTGCAGTTTCTGTTTTTCACTCTTGAAAAAAGAGATCCTCTCCAGATAAATAGTACACCTGAAGAAGGCTATAGTTTTGTCTGAAATGTGGGAACAATAAAAATGGTAAAAAGAATGACACCACAATTTCACATTTAAAATGAAAATGAATAAGCAAGTAACAAATTTTATTTATATTTTTTATAAAGTTTTTTTTTTTTTTGTGAATTTAAAAATAGCAAACAACAAAAGTAGCAAAATGGAAGCTCCAGGTAACAAATCAATAAAAGATTTTTCTTGTCTTTTCCTTCAGTTTTTATTTCATGCATATTGATTCTTTTTTGGATTTTTGATGGAGACCTTTCCTTGCATCTCCTCCCATTAAGTGAAGGCTCATCTTCTCTTGTGTAGATCGGAGCTTTCACTGTGTGTAAAGAGTGAAGCATCTTAAGGATTTCAAGTGGAATATTTTCATCTCTTCTTCAGTTTTTGAAGGATTTCACACTCATCTGATCAGAATCTATGCTACTTACATTTGAAAAGTCTTTGAAAATTACATCTGTCTATATATCTAAGAAAGATCTATCTTAAGCTGAGCTTAGTCTGGCATGAAGTCACAAGTATGGAGCACTCAAGAAGATCAAACTTATTACAGTAGTAATGATCTATGAGATTATCTTATTCACCATATTACAACAATGAGATCTATCTTGGTCAGTTTCTGTCTATCTATCTATCTTGGTCAGTTTCTGTCTATCTATCTATCTTGGTCAGTTTCTGTCTATCTATCTATCTTGGTCAGTTTCTGTCTATCTATCTATCTTGGTCAGTTTCTGTCTATCTATCTATCTTGGTCAGTTTCTGTCTATCTATCTATCTATCTATCTTGGTCAGTTTCTGTCTATCTATCTATCTATCTTGGTCAGTTTCTGTCTATCTATCTATCTATCTTGGTCAGTTTCTGTCTGTCTATCTATCTATCTATCTTGGTCAGTTTCTGTCTATCTATCTATCTATCTTGGTCAGTTTCTGTCTGTCTATCTATCTATCTATCTTGGTCAGTTTCTGTCTATCTATCTATCTATCTATCTTGGTCAGTTTCTGTCTATCTATCTATCTATCTTGGTCAGTTTCTGTCTATCTATCTATCTTGGTCAGTTTCTGTCTGTCTATCTATCTTGGTCAGTTTCTGTCTGTCTGTCTATCTATCTATCTTGGTCAGTTTCTGTCTGTCTGTCTATCTATCTATCTATCTTGGTCAGTTTCTGTCTGTCTGTCTATCTATCTATCTTGGTCAGTTTCTGTCCATCTATCTATCTATCTATCTATCATAACCTAAGAAAAGGTTACTGAATAAGAATAACCAAAATGAAGGTTGGAAATGAACAATAATATTCATAACAGGATAAAAAGTACAAGATTTGCCAGCAGCATGTAGTAAGCAATCAACTAGTGGTGAGCTAGAAGTAAACACAAGTGAATCTAACAGTGAATCAACACACAGTATATTCCACTGTATTTATAAGGATTGGGGCATACCCATTATAGTCCATAGGTACAGTATAATACTATCTATCATTTTCTATCTGTCTATCAATTTTTATCTATCTAGGGCAGTTTCTATCTATCTGTCTATTTTTCGGTCAGTTTCTTTCTATCGATCTTGTTCAGTTTCTATCTATCTATTTTAGTCTATTCATATTTATTTATGTCTTATTAGATTTTTGTGTTTGAGTAGATGCCCTGTGTTTTTTTTTTAAACAGTGTGAATTACAGCTAACAGCCTGTGCATTTGAGAGACTTAGTCAATAAAATGTGCTCTCTAACTGGTTTGAACCTGCATTCTTCTTGGTAGAGGAAACCACTATCTGAACATTTGCATTAGTCTGCTCAGCCACAGAGGAATGTAATGGCTACCGACTCAAACATGTGTATCCACTAAAATATAATGTGTAGAGTTATAGGAAATAATGTTGGATTAAAATTAAAATCCATTAATTTCTTAGAAATATCTATTTCATTCTAGACATATCTCTTAGCATTACTCAGTCTTTTCAGATCTACTCTGTAGTTTAATCATCTACTTAAATATTTCACTTTAATGAGCCATCTTTATTTTTTGTCAATCTCTCCATTTATCTATCAAAAAGCTGGTCATTATTTATTTTGCCTCAGTCTGATCAAACCTATCTATTTATTGATCTATTTATTGATTTATCTATTTTAGTCTAATAGTATTAGTCTAATTTACCATAGATCTACATAAATTTGATAATTACACATAAGATTGAATGTACAAAAAAAGATTTGTTGCTCTAATTAGTGAATTATCAAGATTTGGGAGTTGGGTGTGAAAGAGAACAAAAAAAAAAAGAATAAAATTAACAGAGGTAACATACACCTGAGGAAGGCTGACAAATGTATTGACTGAAAAGTTGAAATCAAAAATGTTATTTAACTCTCTTGATCTTAACAGAAAATATAAGATATGCTGAAAAGTTCTCAGCCTGACCAAAAAAGCCCTTTCAAAAAATTCTTATTTGATCATTTGGTTAGATTTCGGGAAGTGGATCAGATTGAGAACTTTTCAGCACCCCCTTATATTCCTATGTGTTAATAATACTAGTTATTTATTTTGGCAAATAAACCTAGTTGTTTGTTACATAATAGTACTATTGCAATATTTTTGTCCTACTTCCCCAAAATTATTTTGTGTTTAAAAACACCATTGGATCAAAAGAGTAATGCTAATTAAAGGTCTCATGAACTCATTAGTATAAAAAAACAGGTAAAAAATACTTTGCGAAAATGTCAGATTGAATGTGTTAAAGATAACTAGTAGAATAAATATTTAAACAAACCTTCATTGATGTGTAACAGAAAATAAAACTAATTTGTCTACAATTTTGAGAAAAGTCTAATGTTCCAAGATTTATTTTTTTGACAACGGAATTCATTTTACAGGACAAATTTGTTCTGTAAAAAAAAAAAAAAAAAGACCCTTGCTTTCCTGATAAATAATTTTGATCACTCTCATAATCAGAAACAAAGAATATCTAATGATAACACTAGATTGTCCAAATATAGAAATGGTGATTTTAACATATCTTCTTTCTAAAAAGTTTATGATTTCTTAATGAATTATGATAAAATGTAATAACAATAGAATGTAGTTGTTTCTTCTTATCCAATAGAAAATAAGTTGGTTTATCCAATGAAAATAGCCTGTGTATAAGGGTTATTTTATTATCTTTTTGTTGTAAATTTGACTATGGCTATATTAGCATTATAGAAATTGTGTAAGTCAGACTAGTGTAAGATTTAATATTCTAAGAAGGAAAAAGTTTTTAAAAAATGCAAAGAAATGATGGTTGGAAAGGAAGAAATTATTCCATGATTACATATTTCACATTTTCAAATGAATACACAGCAAAAATCCAAAAACAAATTTTTATTAATTATTCAGAATATCTACTTATGCTGAACAGATTTTATTATAATGAGTAAATGAATTTCTTTTATAAATGTTCTTTTCATTGAATCAGGCTGCAAAGATATAATCATTTTTATCGTTGTCAGCTTTGGCCATTGCTACTTGTTGTTAGCTTTCAGCACATTCATGACCCACTGTTTCCGCTGGGCTCTGTTGGCTGCCAAATCTTTCAGAAATGTCAGCCAAGTGGATAAACCTTTTTCTTTTACATGTCAATCACGTATAATATTGAGACTGGTTAACTACAAAAAGGACAATGGTTCTTGTGACACTTTCTCAAAGTTATCAAGGGAGTTTCTCACTGTTTCCATCATGATGGCTTTGGATAACTCATAAGAATCATATAAGGAAAAAGTCTCAGAGAGCATCTGTAGAATATGACCAAGTCATTCAAGTCTTCTTCTGGTGACATTGAATGTAAGAGAAGTCTTTCCAAGAAAAAAAAGTGCCACTAAACTTATGTTTTTCAGCTTGTTATGCCATTTGATTCAGAGGAGCCATCAAATTCACTTGTGATTAAATGTATCAATATTCTTTTTTCTGCATAATACAGCAGGCATGTCTGACATTGATTAGATAACGTTGAGTGGACTATAGCACAGTAGAATCCTGGTGGCAAGAGTAATGTCCTTTGATTTGCACAGTCTAGGCTATTCTAAAATGTATTAGTCTTTATCATTTTTGAAAGTCAATGTTTAAAAAAGGGAATAAATCCATTAATTCTTAAAAAAGACAACTCTTTATCAGACTCTATAAACTGGTGCTACAGAATCACAAAGTTTTACCAAATATCATAAACTGCATGAAAACTTCTAATAACAACAAAAATTGGTTATATATAACTAAAAGAATAAATAATAAGAAGTTTAGGAAAAAAACCTACATTAGTACTAGAAAGAGCAATAACAATGGTTTGATAAATTAATTTTCTTGGTTTTAAAAGAAAGATTTTTTTTTTTTTAAATTTCAACTGCCAGTAACACTCTTTGGTTAAAAAATGCTGAATATTTTCTGTATGGCTAATTTCACCATTAACATAACATTCCTTCACCTCTACGAGTAATGCACTGGAAGATGTTATCTCAATACTGAGATACCATTGAATGGAGATATATATATATATATATATATATATATATATATATATATATATATATATATATATATATGTCTTTCATTTCAGTCTTAGAGGAGAAATTAAATTTTGTTGGACTCAGCTGAAGACCAAGGGTGCTTCATAATTGGTGACCTGATCTGTCATGCACTGCAGGGCTGACACATCATCATCAAGAAATATAATGTCATTTGCAATTTTATAGGTCCTTTATGTGTCTACCATTATCCAATTCAATTCTTGCAGGAATGTCTTTCAGTGCATGAGACAGTTCAATAAGAAATGTCACCTTACATTTCTACTGCTAAAGTATTGTGTGTCTTGTCTGACACCCAATACTTTCACGCCATTGTGAGCTGTGTCGATGTTCTTATTGAGTTTACATGGTCCAGTAGTAGCTAGACATCCTCCTGGTGGGGCCAGAGTATGAAGGTGTCATTTATGTATCTCGGCCATAGAGTTGTCTTTAATGATGTTAATTCTAATGCCATTTCCTTAAAGTATTCCATGTCCCCTATGGACTAAATAAAGGGTTTGGTTCAAAATTCCAACTAATATTACTTGAACAAGGCTCGAGCATACAATGGCTGAAACATTGTTAATATGGCAATAAAGATGAGGACAACAGTCCGAACAATGTAAATAGTGTAATTAGTTACAATACCTCATCTCAGAAATATAAACGGTTACACGCGCACACACGCACACATATATATAAAAACACACACACACACACACACACACACACACACACACACACACATACATACATATAAAAACACACACACACACACACACATACATACATATACATACATATATATATATATATATATATAGACATACACACACATATATATATTTAGTCTGTGGTTTTATCAGCCATTAGTAAAAAGTCTTATAGTTTTTATTAAGTACAAATTTATACCTATAATTTTGCTTGGTGATCCAGATTATTGAGCTAGTTCATTACATATGAATGAAAAAAAATATTCATATATTTTGTGCTTTGAGTATCCGTCTGATTTATCAGAAGTCTTGTAGTTATTTTTTTTTTGTTTATTTGCATAAGCTTGTGCTTGCATTTTTGCTGAGAACAAGAGGAAACTGAAGAAAAATGTTGTTGAACTTTATGAATGGAAACAAGTTACCTCTTAATCTGTGCTTGTATTTTTCTTTTTTTCTTTTCATGTCTGTAATATCACAAGAAAACAAGATCTGGAAATAGCAATATTGGAGAAACAGTTTTATTTCTAAAGTAAAGTGCTTATAGAGATAAATTCTATTCTCATATTGCCTATACTTATTTTAAATATTATTATCGTATATGTCAATACAGAATTTACAAGTATGCAAAATACTGTTAAGCATAATACAGTATGCTCCAGCAGTTTTCATAATGAAGAGGTCCTGCTTGTTTTGGAAATAAAAATTTGCAATACTGGAACTTACCTTGCTAATCTAACCACTGATGCCATTGAAAAATATACAAATCCATCTCCCTTAGCCATTAAGCTGGCTTTGTCCATATTTAATTTATGCATTTTTCTAAATAACAGTAACTCTGGAAACCATATGCATATGGTTTCTAGAAATATATATGCGCGCACGCACGCGTGTGTGTGTGAAACAACCTTTCTTTTAAACATGTTTCATTGAATATGAAAGACAAGAAAAATTTATTTAAATTTTTATCTAGTTTTTCCAGCATTCTTACATTTGTCCATTTGATAGGAGTAAGGGAGTGCAAACATTGCGTGTATTGTCCATCGACCCAAATGCTTTCAGCCACTTTTTAAACCATTTTCAAGGGGATTTGTTTTAGGTGTTTTTAATTTCTCTTCATATTTGACTGTTTAAGATGCATTTTTTGTGTGTTGTTTTGAATACTAGTAGCAGTGTTTATTCTGCGCTTCATGTGTTGAGTACAGCTGGAATTCAAGTAAACGTCTTTTTATTTTTTAAAAAACTTTCAATACACCATTCCTACTGTTGAATAAGGTGAGGTTGATAGTGGGAGTGAGATATTTTATATACATATATACCGATGTTTTTATTCACGCACACACATATATATATATATATATATATATATATATATATATATATATATATATACTTTAAAAATCCGGAGCTCAAGCTCTACATGTTATTTTTATTTTTGCTTGTATATTATTTTTCTCACGTGTATTGAGCACTTTTTAATACTACTGTTTCCTGGTCTGATTCAACTCAGACCATTAACCTTTATGTGTATGTATGTGTGTGTATATATATATATATATATATATATATTGTCTGATGATTGCTTAAAGTATGAAAATTGAAAGTTTACATGCAGCATTGAGTTTATGTTCACATTATTATACCTCTCTCTCTTTATATATTGCTTGCAGCCAGATCACATTGAAACACCAGTTCCTGTATGATCACTAAAGTTAAGCAACATTACACCTGGTTAGTAGCTAGATGGATGACTGATTGGGAATACCAGGTACTGTAAACTTGGATGTGCAGGTGGTGCAATGGTTAATGGCTAGGAATTGTTAATTGGAGAGCTGAGTTCCAATTCCCGTTGGGCTTGTTATATTCACTTACATGCAAGTCACTTTAGTAAAGCTAGGAATGCATCTCTTCTCCCCCAGCTATGAGTAAATTAGTAAGACTTGTATCACTAAACAGTTATTATCTAGAAAAATTCTTACAATCTAAAAATATTTTCTGGTTTTAAATAACCTTCAAAAGGTTGATAAACCATAGAAAACGAATCAATCAATCTCTTTATGTGTGTGTATGTCTCTCTCTCTCTCTCTCATACATATATATATATATATATATATATATATATATATATATATAGTGTGTGTGTGACAGAGATAGTCTGGGAAACACACACGTATATATAATTTTTTTAGTGAAATTGAAGTAGATTTGAATGGTGAAATTAAATCGGAGCATTTTGTTTACTGATGGGGAAATCTGATCTAGGGAAGAAGTTGTACCTATTGAATCTGGGTCATCAGAAGACAATATAAATGGTTGAAATAATTTTCATCGATTAAAAATTGAAATAGAGCTGAGTAAGCTAGAAGGAACTTTGGAATTCACATGATTTTGGTTGAAGCAGCCAGAACCCCGTGATAATCACGTGCAAAGTAGTAGGGCAGAGGGTCAGTTATAATCAGCCGGGTTTATCTATATAAACATGTAGTTATGCTGAAAAAGGCAGACTGGAGAAAATTCTTGAAGAGAGAAGAGAGAATTGGCCTGGGCAAGCATTGGGAGGAGGAACGCCACTATAACTTTAAGCCCCGCACAGAAATCTTTATCCCTCCATCGCAAGAGTCATATATCGTTCTAAAACAATTTAACAACAAGTTAATCACATATACTCTCTCTCTAGAATCCAATGTATGAGTTTTTACGTTAAATACTTTTCTTTTCTGTAACCCATTTCTTTTCACTACTATTCTTTTCTGCTATATAAAAGACATTAACAATTCAACCATTGAATAGTTATTTGTCCGGCTTTCTGCAGATATTAATTTTTTTTTTGCTGCATTCTAAATTTCTTAGCGCAGACTTCCCAGCTGTGTCTACATCTTCAGTTGACCGTGAATGGATGGACATCAGTTCTGCTTTCTGGATCAAGCAAATCACAACGTGGACAGGAAGCAGGATTAAATCAGCGGACCGGTCGAATAATCTATGGATGCTCAGGGGACCTATGGCCACTCCCTTAAGTTCGGTTAGGATTAAGTAGACACCTCAACCCAGAGAGTAAGATGCCAGAGGTTGAGGGGGAAAAAGATATATATATAAAGCATTACAGATTTCACTTTAGACTAATTCGATTCCTAGTACTTGAAAAAATAATATTAAATGCCAGGATGAAGTCAACAAAATCTTGTCTACCACATCAACAACACCCAGTTCTTGGTAATGACTAAGACAGTCAAAGGTCTTGAAAGTTTTTGAACATAAACATGATAAAACATGAACTTTGGACATGTCCACAATTTTGATCTTCATGTATAACATCTACTTCAAAAGTTGGAAAAAGGCAATAAAAACTAAGACAACCATGTCTGTTGAATTTAACAAATATATTTAACTTCTTGCAGCTTTGGTTCCAAAACCTCAGTTGAATATCTCTTGCTATACAATCAGAGGTAAATAAAAGTGCAGTAATACACTTCTGACTCACTAATTATTCATATCTTATACTTTAAAGTGTCAGAAATTTTAAAACCTTAAATGAAACAAATATTTCTTATATTAAATTCTTAGGTCAATATATATATATTTTATATACTGGTATTTTTTATATAGAAAATAATGTTTTATTATCAGGACCACCTGAGTGATTGTTTGCAGGTTAATCTCATAACCCATTGTTAGTAAATTTGTTTTGGATGCTCTGTGAAAGTCATCTGTTAATATTGTTTCTTCAATATCCATCCATATCATACTCAAAAAATCAAAACATGAATTCTGTTATAAATAATTGTGTATGCAAAATTAATCAAATTTGACAGGACAAAGAAAAATCTTTTATTTATGTTTGCACATTGATTCCTGTGTTGTTGATTATGAACTATGCAAGAACTTCATTCTTTTTCTTTTGTCAATTATTGATTTTTATTGACTTAACTCTAATTAGATCAAAAATAAAATTGTAATATTAATAATCTTATAACTCCCTAGCCCAACAGTAAATCTTATTTTAATATTTAGTTTTGTGTAAAAAGATATATTTAATTATCTGTATATACATGTATATAAATGTTGTCATTTATTTGGCTGTTTAATACATTCACTACTACATTGTATATTTGAATCCTCCTTGGTCATTGAAGGTCAAATGTTTCCTTATAATGAAATGGCTAATATTAACATTGCCGTTACATAATACCACCTATGTTTTTATCATTTATCTTTTAGAAATTGCTAAATAAGACTAATTATACTTTATTTTGGGAAATAAATTTAAAATTTACTAAACTATAAAGAAAAAATGACACTAATATTCCTCTTAAACACTGGCTTTGGTTTTTTTTTTCTCCTTATTGTCTTGTGATACATTTGTATCTCATGTTTATTTTTTTTATCAAAACCAACTGGGCTATGCATGCTGAGGACAGGTTATGTCTGGTACAAAATGATCATTCTGTGATCAGGTAGATATGCAGTGTCAGGCTTGATGACAGTTAACATGGTGTCATTGTATGGACATTTAGGTATGTCTCCTCGGGATTTGTTGCTGACTGCCTGAAGACTGCAATAGTTTGGACGTGTACAACGGAACAATTCATGGTTGAAGCAGCATACTGAGCTGAGTATTGAAGGAAGCCATGACAACAGATGGCTAAAGAAAACTTGGAGAGAAGGTGTCAACAATCACCTGAGGAAATAGAAGTTGAAAGAAGACATGGCTCTAGATAGAGTAATCTGGAGAAGTGCAGTGAAGTGGGCTCCTGTGGCAGACATGATGAGGTAGAACCTGGGACGAGTACAACTGGTTGCGACTTGCCTTTTCCCCACCAAAAAAGAGCCCGTATTTGCTTAGCATGTAAGGCTACTGCAGTTGAAATGAAGGAGAAAAAAAGCACTTACCGCTCTGCCATAATCTGTCCTCGGCCAGATAACATAAAAGAATAAGGGGAGACTTGCATTGCCTTTTTATGCAATGAATATGCAATGCATTATGGGACAGATGCAATGAACTATGGGATCGCATGAAGACGCAAGGGATTATGGGTATATGGACAAATATAAAAGCACCTAGTTTTTCACAGTTCGAAAAAAGGCTTGGAGTGACGTTCACGGTTGGCGTCTGGAAAAGTCTGTTTGTGCGATTTTGAGACAGAACTCAAGAAGGAACGACTCAAGGTTGGATTACCAGTTGGGAGAGCTCAAATTTACTTGCTGGTGACCGTTTTCTTTTTATTTCACCACAGCTCCCAAAATGTCCAACCCTTGTATCAAGGAAAGAAGATGATAAACTAGATAGTGAGTGAATGAGTGAACTTTACAATATAAGGTAAGAAAAATAATAATTAAGAAGAGTTATTTAATGAAATGGATGTGCAGGTGTGTCACAGGTAATATTCAACATGCCACAAGAAGCATGTGTGCATCATTCTGAACATATCTGCATATATTTCTTTACACCAGTTTTTCTCATGCTTTTTTACTTCAGGAAGCACTTGCAGAATAACTAAAACTCTGGGGTGCATTTTAAATTTTAATAAGGGAAAATTAGTCATGAAATTTGAAAATATGAAATTTTGGTTTAGCATTCCCAAATAAGATTAGTGGCACAGTTTTCATTTAAAGGGATTTATGAAGAATCTACTCTTTTTTTTTTTTTTTTTTAGAGAGGCTGATGACTGATTTAAATCTCTTGAGGAAGGTAAAAAAGAAGGGATTATCCACTCCTGAAAGATTAAGGAATTTAGCATCCTGTTTAAAATATTGAATAACAAAGACTTAGACATAGAAGCCATTTGCTTGGTATCTAGCTTTTTAAAAATAATGATTTTTTTTATTTTTTTTTTTTATACAAAAATAATTGATAAATTACTCTTCTGTTTACTTGGGGTGCAACTGGCTACCTCTCAGGGCAGACTAGTGGGCCCAGATGCATACCACATATGCAGATATTCATATACCAGTACTTATGTTTGTACAGCATGAACTTATTCACGAAAAACAATTTAACACCGATCTCTGTTACCAAGAAAGGTGACTATTTGTATAACAGCTTATCTTATGAACCTATTTTCAAATGTTGCAAATTCCCACTGAGAGATCTACTATCACGGCCTTGTACCAGACCTAGCCGAGTAAATAACCATCATTACGTATAATATATATATATATATATATTGATTAGTAAACACTAAATATACCTGAAACTGGAATTATGTTTAACTCATGAATATAACTATTAAAGGGTTTGCTGGAACATCTTGGAGATCTGACCATGAAGTCCTTTCAAAATATATTTTTCATCAGATTTTAGGAAATGGGTTTGTCCCAAAGTTTTTCAACAACACCTCATATGTATCTGCAAACACAGGGCCAGTGCAAGGGTCTTCTGCTCCTCCCCCATCTATGATATGCACCCCCCCAGACACACACACATCACAATTTTTATAAAGTAACATTCATATAAAATACAAATTTTATTTTAACATAACTTATGTACAATAATGAATCCTATGCAATATCAGTGAACAATTCAACTAGAAAAATTGAAGATAAATAGAATGTATCTAAATACAAATTAGACAGAGATCATTTCATCTTTAATTAATCAACAATGTTTTGCAGCAATTTTTAACATTAACTTCTTGTTAAATAGTTGAATAATTTTAATACATTGAACATTTTGGACAAAAAATAGTGAATTTTATATATTGTTTTTTTTTTTTTTTTTTTTTTTTTTTTTCAAGACTTCGCATGAGCAAAACAAATTCATGGATTTCGATGAGAGAAAAAACACCTTGGAATGATGTCAAAATCCATGAAAACTTTTCATCCTTTTTTAATAGTCAGTTGTGCTTCATTTAATTTGTAATAATATAAATGTAGGCAGAAAAAAAGCAAATGTTGATAAGATAGCAAGGATCTCAAAGCACCATCTGGTGCCCCCAATCAATCTGCCCCCTGGTCGGTGGTTATGGCTCTGTACACACACATTTGCTTAAACATAGTTAAATTAACACTATTATTATGATTATTATTACTTTATTGAACACTTTGTAGTTTTACTGTGATAAATGCAGTTGAATTTTAAAAATAAGGATACAAAATCAAAAGATCTCCTCCCTAAAAGAATAAAATTAAGTGGTAAATTTTAGCATTTTTTTTTTTTTTCGCAAAAAAATAAAAAATTTTCAGGTATTGTCATTTTCAGGAAACATTCAATATATCAGAAAATGAAGAAAAAAAAAGAAAGAAAGAAAGAATTGATCATCTGTCTGCACTCAATTTTTGTTACTTTTTGCACGTTTTACCTGCTCGCCAGTTCTCAGCAAATTGATTTCTAACCTCAAGTTTCAAAATTTTCTATCCTTTATTCTACCGTCTTTCCTTTCAAGCACCATCATTACTCATGCAGCAATGTTCTTTCTGCATGTTTTTATATTTTCTGCAGATCTCTTGCTAAATCATCAGAGCAGGGTTAAAGTTTTTAAAAAGTAGCAGCCATTTTATCATTTTCTTTGTTGCTATGATAGAATTTATTGAGCCATGTCACTTGAAACAGTGCTTGTCCATCTGTAAGGATCTTTGGGCAGCAATAGATTATTTAAGTTTGAAATAATAAGTCATTATTATGCAGTTATTTGAACCATTGATCTCAATTTTGGTATTACATATGGAATGTATATTTAATGTAGGTTGGAGATTAGACCAGTTAAAGTATTGCAGTTACATTAAAAGCTTCCCACATGTGATGGCATTGTTTTTTTTTTTTTGTTTTTTTTAAGCAAGTTCACCCTAAGCAAGGCAGTAAAGCCACTAAGATGCAAGAGGTTACTGGGTGTGGAAGAATTAGAAAACAGACATTACTAAAGAACAGGAAGAGTAATCAGGAGAACAGCAGATAGCAATTGATATTACACTGTTTTCAAGTTCTGCTATGAGTAAGTATTGGTAGTCTACAGGGTTTGGGTAAAAATTAGCCTACCAGATATCTTGACAACACATAAGACCATGGAGATATTTTTGGAATCTTTTTTTTAAGGAAAAAATAAGGTCTTATATGAAAGACCGGCTTCTGGGGAAATGGGATGCAAGTTCAAGTTTCAAAGTTATATTTAATTTCTAATTCTTACTACTTATTTTAATAATCAGACAATATTTAACCTAGATTTTTATGATAAAAAGTAGTAATTAAATGATTTGACACATCAAGAAAATTATTTGGTAGACAAGAAAAATGAACTAGTCAAAACCTGTGTTCAGGAAATGAGTTGTTTTTTTTTTTTTGGTTTTGTTTTCAATAAAAATATCAAAATCATAAATATTAATTGTTACTAATTATAAAAAAAATAAGAAAATCAGGTGTAGGTGTAACATGAAACACCCAATTCCTGACCGACAAAGATATCATGTCACATCTGAAATAAAATGTGAAAGGAATCTATCTTCTTGCAAAGATAAACATTTGCTTAATAAACAGACTTAAATACCAAAGTAAACAAGTAGAACAACCATTGATCTAACTATATCTGTTCAAGCAGACAATTTTATTATTTACACAGTATTTGTTACACTGTGCTGTAAAAAAAATAACACCAACGTCTTTTTGGTATTTTATAAGAACAAAGAGGTTTCAAAATTACTGTCCATTTATCTAGAAGCTAAAAATAATCTTGGAATGAAAAATAAATTTAATAAATAAATAGTTTTATTTGTTGTTTAAAATGACAGAAAATTCCATTTCTATGTCATCAGAAAAGTTCATAGAGATGAACAATTTGTTCATTGTGACTTTATTTTTGTATAAATATGGAAATATTACATGTATACACAAGCTTAAAAGCTGCCCTATTGGACAGCATTTAAGCTAGCTCCAGCGGAGGGCTCTTGATTGGGCCTTCATCACAATAGTTAGGTAAGAGTAGATACAATAGATAACAATAAACTACAGAAGAACTCAAAACTGATTGCTGCATTTAAGCTTACCTTATAAAAGTTCAGAAATAATTCTTCTGCTGCTACTAAATTTAAAGACAATTTGATGTACATAGGTCCTTACTTTCTGTACTTTATTTCATGGGTGAATTTTGCTGGATTTAGCAAATAATTTTGATTATTCCCAAATTTATTTCCAAGTTATAAAAATTGTTATTGTACAAAAAAATTTCTCACAAAAAAAAATCACATAAAAAATCAGTGAAAACATCACAGTAAAAATTTCAGGATTGTGGGTCTGGATTTAGCCCAGAATCTTTTTAATTTGCTCATGAAGTTGGCCTGATTCCAAAATAGTATATGTTGGGCTATGGCCTCTAGGAGTACAGTTGAAAAAGTGTGACACACTGACATTTGCATTTATTATATAGATATATGTGTATGTCTGTATATGCGTATATATTTTGTCAGTTTTTCAGATAAAAACATTCTGTTTAAAAAAGATTATAACATTTTATTCAACTTTGGATAATTATAGAGTTTTATTTGTTGAATATAAAATTCTATTCTTAACATTATCTGAAGAGTCTACTATAAAGAGATAAGAAATTAACTGATCTTTGTAGTGGACTCTTGTGGTGACAGTGAAAAGTGTCACACATGCACCCACAATTTGGTGTGGATACATGTTGTGTTTTATATATGTAAATGACCACATTAACTTAACCATAAAAAGAAGATAAACAAAATATCAAATCTCTCGAGTCAGTAGCCAAAATTACCAATCTAGAAGTAATAATCTATTTAAGAAAATTAAACTCACTTTTGTACTGATTTAAAACCTGAATTTGGTATTCTTCTTCTTTATGTGTCATGTCCCCTCAGGATGTAGGTGATAATGGCTCTCCACAACTTCCTGTCCCTTGTAGCTCTTAATAAACTTTGTCTTTCTGTTATTTCTCCTAATCCCTGTTCCACCATCCATTTACTCACCCTCATTAAGTATGTTATGCATCGTCTTCCTCTGTCCCTCTATCTGTCCCATGACTATTAGATTTTCCAAGCCTTCCTTCCTCATTATATGCCCTAGAAACCAACTTTCTCTTCATGATGTTAAGTGTTAGTTTTCTTTTTTTTTCATTTTCTCTAAAACTTTATCGTTACTCACATGTTCAGTCCCCAGTATCCTCAGCATCCTTCTGTAGAACCACATTTCTGTTGCTTCAAGTCTCCTCTTCATCTTTGAGGAGATCATCCAGCTCTCACTGCCATACAAGAGGACAAATATCATGTAGCAGTTTAGTACTCTTTTCCTTGTTTCTAGTGAAATTTTTCTATTTCTTAATACTCTGCTTAGCTTTTGAAACACTTCCTTGGCTATCCCAATATGCCTTTGGATTTCAGTGTCAAACTTTCTATGTTAAAACATTTCCCAGATATTTAAATTTATACACTTGTTTGATTTGGTATCTCCAATTTGCAATTCACACTTTGGGCACATCTTTTTGTTAACAACCATGCATTCTGTTTTCTTGCAGTTGATGTTTACTATTTCTTGCATCTTGCATATCTATTAACACATACTCATGCTTATTAGGCTGATGTAAAAGTTCCAAGCTCCATCTTTTGCACAATCTTAGGAAAATTTTAGAAGCGTCTTTGAAGATTACTAAGTTCTTTACTTCCTATATATATATATATATATATATATATATACACACAGTGTAACCCGGATATAAGAGATATTTTATCTGGTCCCACATTAGAGCCTGTGTTAATGTATATATAATAGACCAAACCCGGATATAAGAGACTTCTTCTCCGGTCCCGACAGCTCTCTTATATCCGGGTTACACTGTATATATATCCTTTAAGAATTGTGAAAAATAAAGTGATAATTGTACTTAATTATTATGTATTTTTATCATTATGAAATGCTATGTTCTTTCAATATGTAGGTGATTATGGCGCTCCACACTTTCATTTTCTTTATTATCCATGAATTGCCATGCCTTCTTTGAAAAGATAGTGAAGTTGTTTCCTGTTATCTTTTTCATGGTTTGGAATTAAGTTTTCTTTCTCTTAAATTGGCTATTTCTCAAGGCTAGAGAGCTCAGTCTACACTGCTATTTAATCCATAGAGTGAAGAGATAGATTCATGCCTTTTCCAAGGGCATTAGTACAAAAGTCAATGTAACAGACAAGGCTGGAATTTGAACTTGGTTTGCTAATTCCACTTTAATGGCAATAAGATTTAGACTTGTACAACTGAATAAAGCCTTTTCATATCTTAATAAAATAAGACAGAAAGTTTCAATTGAAAAGTGACATCTTACTTATACTACTTTGGCAAAGAGATAAAGACTCCATATTCTGGTTTTAAACCAAATTTCACTTTGGCCTTGCTAAGCTAATGGAAATGAGTGTCAGTGATTTGACATTGCAAATAGATAAATCAGAGTTAAGAATCCGGTTTCCCAGTTTTAAATCCACATTTGGCTGGCTCAACTCAAATTCCTCCTTCTTATAATTCCCTGTTTCCTCTTTGGTCAATTCTGATCCACTCCTTGTCATTTTTTATCTTCTCCCTAATAATTCTGTGAATCAGGCAAAAACGTTTTCTTATCTTCTTTTCCCTGGCATACATTGTAAAACCTCTTTAATACAAAAGTGCGTCCAATGCAAAACAACTGTTATTACTTAAGTAGTTTATTTTTCCTTTTCATAAGTATGTGTAAGAATCAATTTGTGCTGTTCTGTCTAGACCGAACAGATCTGGTTTCAGCTGTTAAATATAATCTGATCTTACATTGAAGAGCTGAAGTGATTTCTATTATATCTCTGTATAATTTATGTCCTTCACCTAATAGTTTTTGTATTTGTGGGAATAAAATATGTGCTGCTTTTTTTCTTCTTTTTTTTTTTCAACAAAATAAATGAAAAATAACAATGCACTTTTTACTTACATATTAAGACATTGCCTTTGCAATAAGCTAATATTTAGTTTAGACCACCTTTACCTTTTGAGCAGATGAGTGCAAAAGACATCTTTTTTCCTTATGTCTTTTATATTTGTTGTGTTCTGTACCTTGTCAAAATAGATGGAAAACAATTTTGTGTTTAGGACAATAAATGAATATGGACATCTTAAAACACACTTGCACACACACACTGAATTGCTCTCATTAACATTGGCAGTGGGAAAGTTATAAAATTATTCTACACTACAGTAACGTAAAACGTTTTTGTGCAAGATATAAAAATTTTACTTTTCTACCAACTCAAAGTTCTTGTGCCAGACACAAAACTTAGTTGGTAGAAATAGCAACTTTCGAAAATAGGCACAACTTAAGAAACAAGACAATGTAACAAAAAAAAAGATTACCTACAGAGACAAAAAAATGTGATAATTTGTTAGATAAGAAATGGATTCACATACAAAAAACATATTGCAATTAGTTTAAGAAACTGATTTATATACAAAAATTAATCCCTTCAAAAACAGAAAAAAATGGGAGAAACTTAGGAAAAGGAATAGCAAAGAGTGGCACAAGGCAGAAATTTTTCAAGTAGCACTTACCTCTGTTCTTAACAATTTACACAAACAGGCTGTCTCAGCTCAAAGGGGGTTTTGTGTTATAAAGTTCACTTGTATGTTCTTCATGTGAAATTTTCTGGTGTAGGAATCAGCCTTGTATCTGTCAGAACTGATTTATGACCTATGGCCAGACTGTCCTTTGAAATGTGGGTGCTATGCTCTGTCCATTCTCATCAACATCCTTGACTCCTGTCTGTTCTTGTCCCACCCACTGATAGCAGTGCCTTTTATTGAAAAAGTGACTGTGATATCAGCTCCAGCCAAAATTTCATATTGGCCAGGAAACTTGTTTCTCACTGGCCAATATATATATAAAAAAAAACCTCTCCAAATATTCAAAACATAAATTTGAAACAATTCAAACAATTTTAGCAGTTGGTTCACTGTGTGAGTCTAAAAGGCCATAAAAAAATGGACAAAATTTAACACATAAATAAACTTTTCTCAAAATGTGTATTAAAAAAAGCAACCTAGACAATTATACATAGATCTTTAATTTTTTTTGCAAATAATAAAAATAAAAGTTTTATAAAGTATCATATCAACCATCAAAGCAAGCCAGTAATTAGACGTTTTGTTAAGATATCCATCTTTGGAAATGAGCACAAAGAAATTGTTTTATGCTTTTACTCAAGGAAGTGTCTGGCTAGCAAGGTCAAATTACTGTTTTTAAACTACAAATATCCCATGATTTCCTCCATAGCTAAACTGGTATAGTATGTCAGGCTATATGACGGTTCTGTGTAGGATACAGGTTCGATTCCTGTTGGAGGACGCATATTTTCTATGAAATTTCTCAGACATTCAGGCTGGTAAATGTTGTTAATACTGTTTATTATAAAAAGAGCATTTACTTAAATATTTGTGTCTATATAAATAATGTACAACAATAAAATATATTAAGATAATTGCCGGACTTAGTCCATTTCACATATATATATATATATATATATATGAAGAAATATAGTCTTAAAGTGTACTATATTTATGGGATAAAGTGCTCAATATCAGAGATAGAGCGAATATATATATATAGCTAGAGGCAAAGTGGGGTTGGGGTTTTTCCCCTATCCGAAAACCAACATAGGCAAAGAAAGACGCCAACTCATCCAAGAAGTCCGCACGGGCATAGAAGAAATGCGTTACTGTAAAATGGTTGGTCTAAGTCAGCAGGGAGCCTGGACAAAATGGTAGAACGTAGAAAAGAAAAGAATTACATGGTCAGATTGCTGGCGATCGGATTTTAGTGAGATTTGATTTCTCATAAAATCAGTATATGATGTCCTACCGAGCCCAACAAACCTGGATATATGTGGGAAGAGTGAGACCCCCAATTGTCAACTATGTGCAAGGAAAGGATCTTTACAACACATCCTCAGTAGTTGCCCAAAAGCTTTGGGTGATGGTCGGTACCGTTGGCGCCATGATCAAGCAATCAAAGCAATTGCGAACGAGGTGACTAAAGCGATAAGGGCTAGTAAGCATCAACCAGGGAAGAAATTGAATTGGATTAACTTCGTAAAAGCTGGAGAAAAGGTACAGAAACAGGAGAGAGAGACCAAGCCTGTTATCTTCCGCAGATGATTGGCAGTTGATAGTGGACCTAGAGACCCAGCTGAAGTTTCCCAGACACATAGCCGTAACATCGCTAAGGCTGGATCTGATATTGCACTCCAACAACACAAAACAGTGCATTATTTGGGAACTGTCTGTCATGAGAGGAATATATTACACTTGCTAATAAGAGAAAGAGGTCCAAATACCAAGACCTGGTCGAACAATGTCGGCAAAAGTCATGGAAGATATACTATGACCCCGTAGAAGTTGGTTGCAGGGGCTTTGCGGGACAGTCGTTGTGCAGAGCCCTAGCAAAAATAGGCATAGTGGGGGCAGTTAGGACGAGAGCACTGACGGATATTACTAACGTGGTTCTCACTGCATCAAAATGGATTTGGCTTAGGAGATCAGAGCCATGGAAGAAATAGTGAGGACATCAATTATAATGAGGAGACATGTTATACGTTATAAGGGTTTATTAAGACAATATATTAAGTTAGGGTAGTCGAACTGTTATGAATAGGTGTTGAAAATCATTGTTATATGTGGGGAGGGATAGATAGTTTATTTTTTATTTATTTATTTTTTTACTTGGCTTTTCGGTTACTGATTGCCATTATTATTATTATTTATTTTATTTTATTTTATTTTTATTTTATTTTTTTACTGCTTATTCGCGGTATTATTTCAATATGTAAGCCTAATTGTAGTTTTATGATGAATGGAATGGGGGAGAAAGATATAGTTTCATAGTAATAATAGTCTGGAAATTTAGGGAGTTGATGCTACTACTAATTGAGTAGATTTATTTTGAGAAATACGTGTCAGATTGTAAATATGTGAATAGGTTACTTAATTGAGTAGATAGAATAATTATTTAGTTATTTATTTATTGTTAGTAGGCCATCAAACTTTTTAGTCGGTAAATGACAAAACGGGTTTTTTTTTTTTTGACCCGATGGTTAGAATAGTGAATTTCTTTTGAGAAAGTGCTAGTATAGATTGGTTTTGAGTTGGGTATGAGTGTAGGTTTAGTTAGAGATTAGGTATTGATATGGGATTAGTATTTAAAAGGTAAAACATGGACTTAAATTATAGAATTAAGATACCAGCTCACCTTGGTATGGATTCCGGAAATAAGAAAAACCGGATGTAGTAATAAGACACCATTATATAGAAGAGGAGTGTGAAAAGCCCAGTTTTCATTGGCTGATGCTGACTGACATATGTCAATAAGAACGGTCGAAAACCGGCCTTGCTAGTTTTTTGGATTACTGTTTTTTTGCAATGTCGCGGTGCGTAGCACGATGCTTTCAAGGAGGCGGCCTGACTCGACTAGAATCAGGTTGGGGTTGCTGTTGGAGCCAATATGTGAAACCCGAAATTGGCGATGAGAACAGTGCATCACTGAAGACCACCCATGATGCATCTAAATTGTATGATTTTACTATATATATATATAATAGGGTGCAGTAGAAATACCTTCCGCATAATGGTAAGACATTAGTGGCAATGGTGTCTTCATCTAGCTAATATCATTATATGGGAGGTAATTCTGCTACACACTGTGTGTTTGTGTGTGTATATATATATATATATATATATATATATATATATATATATATATATTGGGCACGTGGCTGAGTGGTTAGAACGCTCATTTTCTGACCATGAGAGACCCAGGTTTGAATCTCACTATGGTTGATTTGTCAAGAAGGAGACTTCCTAATGTTTATCCGTCTGGAGTGGGGATGATCTCATCATGTGGCACCTTTGGAAAGTGCCTGAAAACCATACCACTGGTTGACCCAAGCCTTGTGACCTTGTGAGTGAAATTAGGTAGATGGAACACTTAGTGGGACTGTCAAAGGCTGAGGGTTTGAGTGTGCTGGCTTTGTTTTGATTGTTGATCATGCTGCATAAAACACACTCTCCCAGAAACTGTAACTAACGTCTGCTCAACATAGTTGCAGTATAAACCACAGGTTAGCTCTGTGGGTGTTGAACAAACACAACTGTGCCTGAGTGAACGTCTGCAATAGGGATTGGTTAGCTGCCCTAATAGATGGGTATCCTCAAATACGAGTGGCCAGTTATATATATATATATATATATATATATATATATATATATATATATATATCTTGGAGAGAGATTGGTTCACATATACATTTATTTGCATTTACACATGATTGCTTTTTTTTTTTTTTAATCTAACAATATATTTTATCACTTTAAATGTTATTTTTAGTGGATACTCATATTTGAGTAGATGCTCCATTTATTTATTAAACAGTATATTTATTTTTGTCTACCGGCCTGAATATTTGAGAAATCTTAATGAAAAATATGTGCTCCCCGGTAGGATATTTTTCTTTAGTAATATCTTGAATATTCAGGCTGGTAAATGAAAATAAATAAATATGCTGTTTAATAAATAAACAGTGTCTACTCAAATATGAGTATCAACCAAAAATTAACATTTAACGTGATAAAATTTGTCAGAGTAATAAATAAAAAATCCATTACTTCTAACAAATATATATAGTAGCCTGACGATTGAACTAGCCTGAAACAGACTGTCGCCTCTAAGTGTTGACTTCTATGTTCACTTTTATATTTACACACGCTCTATCTCTGATATTGAGCACTTTATCCCATAAATATTCCACACTTTAAGACTATATTTCTTCATATATATATATATATATATATATATATATATATATATATATGAAGAAATATAGAAATATATATATATATATAATAACTCCCAAATAGTCTGCTTGCAAGTAGTCCATATTTGATAAATAAAAACAAGAATTGGATATTGACTACCTACACACATGGTTTCTATTTTTTATATTTAAAAAATTTCTTGTGCATAAAATTTTTTATGAACCTATATTGCTATGTATCAATAAATATGTAGTGGATGGCTGAAGTAATCTTTTGGTATATCAACCAAAAATAGCAGATATATTTTTTTTTATATTAGTCATTGTATATAGCCATTTTTTTTATTTACCATCTTCAATATAACTTCATTACTCAATCCTTCCATTAATTTGTATCTTTCTAAGCAAAGAATTGCTGTGATAAATACCTTTCTTTTTTTTTTTTGTAAATCGTTTCAATAAAGCATTAACGCTACTAAGATGAAGGAGTTAGTTCCACAGGCAAGAAGTGTAAGAGAAAAAACTATTAGCATAGAACTTACAGTTATATCTAACAATTTAAACAGTAAAAATTATTCTTAGCTGCTAATCTAGTAGTACACTTAAATTTGTAAAGTCAAGGTATGTGACACTGAAATCATGAAGTGGTTAGATGTTGATTCTGATCAGGAAAAGGTTAAGCCCAAATGAAATTTATACAGGAAGATAGAGAAAGAGATATTTCCTTGGTGAAAATGGAACTGTCTGGATTTCTTCTCTCCTAAATTTTTTTTTTATCTATCAAGAGTGTGGCATGCGGAAGTAAACTGATTTGGAGAAATGGTCTTATCTCTTCCTTGAGAAATTTAACCATAACGCCTTTTGTAGGTTGAAGTTATGAAAACAGATTTGGTTTATGTTTTCGCCAGACATAAGTCAAAGAATTAAGAAATAATTTTCTTTTCTTTGAGGAAACGAGAATTAAAAATTAATGACTAGAATAAAACTACGCCCTTTCATTGGATATTATGCTATTTCTGTTGTTAACAAATTCTGGATATTTTTTGTTAATTGATATATTGAGGATATTACCTATTGCGATCAATTATTTTCTTCCTTTGAAAAAAACTCAGAGAAGAGGATTCCTTTCTAATCCCACTATATATACCATCACCTTCTTTGTATGGAGACCTGCTTTTCATATGCCTGATGATTCATTTCACTTTCCCTACAATCTGTTGCATTGTATTTTGTTGTAATATATCTATTATATATCTGCTTCTCATCATTTGTCACAATTTGCTTTACAAACACAATGTTTGTATTGAATTGAACATGGAAATACAATTCAGGAGTTGTTTTTTTTTTTGTTTATCCTATGGGGAAGCCATACAACAAAGGGACTAACATAATTAAGTATAAATTATTTGCAGTGCTTGATTTGGATATTTTGATATATGTATGTGTTATATATATAAATTTGGTTTCACTAATGCCACCCTAATTAAAAAAAGAACATAACCCTTTAAGGAGAAAATAATTTGAAAACTACCAACTATAAACACTCGTGTAAAACATTACATCATATCACCATTTTTCTAAAGATCCATTATTCATGAATCTAACTTATGTCTAAAATAATGAGGATTTTAGAAATTTCCTTTTTTCAAAAATATGCATGTTAAATCTAACTAAAACTAGATTATTGCTCTATCTGACTTTGTTTCACCAACCCACACAGAGTTGATGACCACAGACTTTCCTCACACACACATACATGAGAATATAAAAATGCAACCAAAATCCAAACTATTGCCACATGTCACCAATAAAATACGAGGGTGACATCACTAGACTTTCCTCACATACACACTTACATGAATTAACGTTACCATCCTACATATATTTACACACAAAAGCGTTTCTTTACTATCACACTCTTACACTATGACACACTTTAATATCCTAAATGTTCCTCAAACATATTTATATATTATCTACTGTTTATAGATGTGATGCATGTCTGACCAATAAGAACTACCAAATATCATTTCAGTATTCTGCTTCTTTGTTTTTTATGTGTGTATGTATGTATGTATGTGTGT
>OZ038486.1:39202331-39212331 GCA_964036315.1 Acanthosepion esculentum | reverse complement strand
ATTTTTTGATTCATAGATTAATTTGTCGTTTTCTTCTGTATTGAAATTTTGTGAACAGAATTATTTTTTCCTATAATTCAAAAATATATTTACTCATCACAGTGTTCAGGTATTTTAAATGTTAATCTGTCAATGAATTAACATTTTCACATAATCTGATGCTTGAATTAGTCCATGCTCTCTATTTCCATTGGTCAGCAAATTGATATCATTCCAGCTCTTTTTCACTTATTTGAGATCTCAGATGATTCGTTGCCAAATGGTTTTTGGCTGGCTTTGCTTTTGATTCCTATTAAGAATCTACAATAGTTCTTGGCATAAAAACCTCATAGGTTGAAGCCTTGTTGCATATCTAAGCTATTTCATCCACCATTTTCAGATTTCCCCTCAAAATGGGATATAGATTGGCTTGTTTCCTACCTTTGTCATTAGTTACAAAATTGATCCACCTAACTTCTAGTGTTTTTCTCAGGCATTTCCAGTTATTTCTAGTTTGATTACAGGTGCCTTATTTCATTGTCATGGAGCAAGGTGGAAAGGACACTGGAATTATAAAACAAGATCTTGTCTTTTGGGAAGAATTTCTTGTAATGGCTGCTGATGCTTTGCTGACTCTCCTGCTTGCTTTTTAGACTGCATCGCTCTAGTCTCTGGTATTAATTGAGTTAGCAAAGTAGACAATGTTAGTAACAAATTCTATTTTGTTTTGACCTATAAGACTTTCATTTAAATATTGATGGTTGCCAGACAGCATGTTGTTTTCTTGTTCATTGCTAACCCGATTTCTCAAGCACAGTCTTCAATGGTGCTCCCATTTACTTTTACATGTACCAGACTAATTATTTAAACAATGTCTGGCTTTGTTTTAAGACTGGAAGTTTTCTTCTTAGTATAATTATGCAGTGAACTGCCACAAGAGGGCAAAGAAGCTTAGGGTTGCATGCATTTTTTACAACAGTCAGGAACAAGGATCCCTTGCAGGTTGCAGATGGTGAGTGACGCTCCATGTGAAGAGAAAAAGTGCTTTGTTTTTGAAGCAGGTTCCCTGAACTGGTTGGCTAGTTCTTTGGTCAATCAGTAGTAGTAATGCGTGGATTGGCTGGTTCTTTGGCCAATAGGTGGTGGCCGGAGACAATAAAAATCTCAAAAGACAAATGGGGAGAATTTGTCTTGGTAACAGTTGTGCTGTTGGTACATTGTCCAGAGTGTTGAAGTATAGTGAGTTTTGTGACAGTGAAGATACAAATTAGTATCCATGACCCATCAGCTCTTTTCTTGGAATTAATATCTCTCTTCTCAGCTTTCAATTTATTCTTTTGCCATTTGAACCATGTCTGTGAGATTTCCCAATGCTTATTGTCACACTTGTTGAAGAAACAGAATTATTTGAATTTTTGTCAGTATAACAAATTCAAAGCCGTACTTTATCATCATTATCATAATAAATTATTAATCAGTTTAATTTAATAATACCTTTGATATTGATAAATGAAAAAAAAGGAGAAAGAGAAAAAAAAACTTTGGAGAAATTTTCTTTTGTGACTTTTTATTGTAATTTTTTTTACTTATCAAATTAAAAATTTTTATTAAATTAATTTCTTTTTGTTTTTACTTTCCCTTAGGTATGGTGTGAACACATCAGGTTTGTTTTAATGAAATATTGAAACAATAATTATGTTGATATGATGTGTTTTATCTGAATAACTTTTATTCTCTAATATTTATTAATATTAAAAGTAAAATGTAAAAGTAAGTGATAAAAAAAGCAAGTTTTATTGTTTCAATTATTTCATCTTTTTCGCATTTTCAGTTCATGAACCCCAGGGTCTAAGATTTGGGGTCTACTGTTCAATTCTTCAAAGTAGCCTTTTTTTTACATTTTGATATTGATCTGTTTTTGGGAAGGACTTGTTGGTTTCTATATTTGTTGTTTTACACTAGTTTTGTTTGTAGATGCATATAGGAGAGAACGAGGGGAAAAATGTAATCTTAAATGTATAGGAGGTATGGATATTTTGTTTACAAATGTAGTAGCTACTGCTTGACCACATGGTGAAGGAAGGTATGGTTGTTTTCAATGTTGGCGAGGATGGTTTAGACATGTAAGGTTGCCAGATACTTGTGGAAATGTTGCATTTTTCTTTGAGTATGTCATGATAACCACAGCATTGGAGAATGGAAAAAAATTAATTTATCAACACTGACTTTGGTTGATTTTCTATCTCTTTATATACGCATCTATAGCTCTGCTTTGAAAAGGTTGGTTGCTGCCTTATATCCTGGTTGTGAAAGCTTTCTGATTGGTTGATCAAACTATTTTTAGAGATAGGGAAATGTTGGTCACCTTGCTATGATTTGTTAATTTCTTTTCTTACATTTTGGTTGTGAAAGCTTTCTCATTGATTGGTTGAACTATGGCTTTGTTTGCCTGGCAAATTTTATTATCTGTCTATTTTTAGAGTTGGTTAAAATTTTGGTCTAATTTTTTTATATTTATTTTTTTCTTCATCACAACAGTTTCTTTCCCTTTTCATTATTTTAAATAGCAATGTATTTTCTAGTTTTTAATGACATATATTTGTTTTTTTGTTAAATATCCAAGTCATGCATTTTTAAATGTTCTTCAATGTGATGGCCATTGTGTTGAAGAAGGAATGTTTTTTTTCACTCTCTTTTATAGTTGAAGATTGAGACTGAGTTAAAATAATAGTGAAGATTATTGCCTTATTTTTATAAAAATTCTTTCATTAACTGAATCTCTCTGATATATTATAGGCCATCATGGTTCTCCACATATACCTTTTATTTATTATCCGTGAATTGACTATCTATGATTTAGGAAAGATAGTGTAGTGGTTTTTCATAGCTTTCTTCTAGAATGACTGTCAGCCAAGGCTAAAGAGCTATGTCTACTCTATTTAACTCTTGGTTAGGTATGAGAAGGAAAAATGGATTCAAGCCTCTTCCAACAGCGTTTGTGTGAAAGTGAATGCAAAAGACTACACAGCAGTTTTGAACATGAACTATATATTCCACTTTCCATGCCAATAACCATTACACTATGAGAGTTTGTGATAGGCCCATGCATAGGCTAGATCAATATAAATGAGTTAATAAGAGAACATTCATATGTTAAATCAATGCAGGTGAGCTTGTAAGTCAAGTGAATGCAGAAAAGTTAGTAAGAGTTAATTATTGGTCAAGTCAAAGCAAACAAGTTAGCAAGTGTTCACTTGTAGGTCAGCATAACATGGCATAGTAGTGAGTTGGCAAAAATCAGAATGAAAGGAATTGCAGCAGCAGAAATCTGGGAAAATGATAGAGAGACATAAGTCAGACTGTTGGTTAATGCTGCATTTGAAATATGACTTGCTTTTTACTTTACCACAGAGCCAAAATCAAAAAGTATATTTCTCTAGTATTGGAAAAATTTCTTCTAGTCATGGTTTCTTTCAACATGCACAAAAATCTATCGATATCGCAGAGATTTACCAACCCTGAGTAAAATTATAAAGATTAATTATTAAATATAAAAATCAAAAGATTTCAGATTAATTGCATATTTGTAACTTAATACACTAAATTCAATGTATAATTCAATAAGTGGTTATTATTTTCATTTTATAATTATTCTACAGGGGATGGACAAAATAATTGGAACAGGTGAAAATTCCACTCCTATATTTCAAAGACCTATTATATTAAGAACTTTAACTAAAATTTATAAGGTTATATCTATTGTAGATACATTTATTTATCTAATTTAATGTCTTTGGCTTGTTTATTTTTAGAATTTAGTAAAATTTAAGCTAAATGCGTGACCTCTCTGAGTTCGAAAATGGGCAAATTGTTGGAACTCGCATGGCAGGAGCCTTGATAACTAAGGTTACTAAACTGTTTGGTTTTTCAAAAGCTACTATATCAAGAACTATGATGCTATTCAAGAAACAGAGTAAAAGCTCTAGCAAGCATAGCAATTTGGGCCGGACTTGCAAACTTACTGAGAGAAACTGACATGCACTGAAATGCAATGTGGCGAAAAATCATTAGACTACTGTGGCCAAAGTGACTGCTGAGTTGAATAATCATCTGAATAGTCCAGTTTCTACTAAAACTGTTTGTTGTGAGCTCCATAAGGCTGGATATCATGGAAGTGCTGCTGTAAGGAAACCTCTTCTCTCCACTCACAATATTCAGAAGTGGTTGAAGTGGTGCAGAGTTTCAGGGTAAGTTTGTGTGGAGGCAGCCCAAAGAAGCTAACAACCCTGACTGTCTTCTTCCAACAGTGAAGCATGGTGGTGGATCAATGATAGTTTGGGCTGCTATATGTTGGAAATGTCTCAGTCCAATAGTTGCACTGCGTGGTAGAATCAACAGCAAAGATTACCTGAACATTTTGGGCCCAGACTTTATCTCCTGATGGTGACTGCATCTTCCAAGATGGTAATGCTCCAATACATACCACTTGAGTGGTTAAGAATTGGTATGAAGAGCATTAAAGTGAGCTAGAACATATGGAGTGGCCTCCCCAATCTCCAGATATCAATATTATTAAACATTTTTGATGCATTTTGAAGCGACAAGTTAGGAGCCGCTATCCTCCACCGTTGTTTCTTAAAGAGCTAGAGCAGGTGTTAATGGAAGAATGACTGAAAATTCCTCTGGATGAAGTCAGGAAGCTATATGATTCCATTCCTAAACATACTAAAGCTGTATGTGAGGCTAAAGGAGGACCAACTCCATATTAAATAAATATTCTTTGAATTTAACAAGTGTTTCAATTATTTTGTCCAACCCCTGTATGTCTTTCAACTTCAGTATTTATAGTACACATCATGATGTCTAAGCCATGTGGTTTAGATCTTGTTAAAAATATAGTAATAACAGATCATAAAGTTGGCAGAAATTCTTCCTTTGCTACTGTTTTTTTATCTAATATAAAAACTTGAGAGAAAAATTTGTAATTATGTATTTTACAAATATAGCAGGCTCTTGTCATACGTAATTACTTTGGATAAGCTTTTTAAAGATCACTTTCTCATTGAGATTGATCTTTATAAAATAAACTTTTAACAAAATGTTATCACCAAAAAAATCATTTAAAATATTTTAAAAAGAAATTCAGAGCATACTTAAGGAAAAAATTTTACAAATCTGACTTTTTTTTTTTTACTATTTTAGTTTTTATATATATAATGTGAAAATAAAACATTTTAGTTTTTATATATGTGAAAATAAAAACGGGCAAAGTAAAAGAACAGGGAAAGAAATGTAAACAAAACAATTTCTAAACAAATATTGATACTCTATATTTAAAATATGATGTATCAAGTATAATAATGTTTGAATTAATAAAAATATTGGATTAAAAATGAATTTGTAAATGAATTATTATTATTAATAATAATAATAATAATAATAGCAGCTAAATACTTGTCCTGCAAGCAAATTAAAAGTCAGTTATAATAGAAGTTCACTTACCTTTGTAAAATTTCTGTGTAAACATTTTCAGCAAGACATCTATTTCTGAAGTTCTTTTTTTTCATTGAATTTCTTACTCTGGAGATAACTACATAGAGATGGCCATGGGAGAAACATTTTAATAATTTTCTAATGTTTGTATTAATAATAATACTAATACTACTAATAAAAATGAATTCAATAAACTTACTATTTTTTTCACTTTAAATAATTCAGTACAATTTTAAGTAAATCTAATTAAACAGGTTAGTTATATTAAGGTAATTCCATAAAATGTTTTCATTTCCACTTGAGTAACTTGTACTAATGTGAAATGTCAGATGACAACAATCGTTACTACAAATGTTGAAATTACAGAATTTTGTAAAAATTCAATATTTTTAAAATGATTTAGTCTGTCAGCTTAAAAAATTACTGAGATACAAGTATATAAAGTTCAGTATACCTGTCATGACACCCAGATTAATAAGGGTATATACCAGGCATATACATCACAGCCAAATATAATCACAAGTTTTGATAAAAGCAGTACATTACCTTGAAGGTCAGACCCAATTAGAAATATCTTTGGGTTGGTTAATGTATCTTGGATTGAGGGTTGTTCTAAAGTATCTAGTTGTGACCCCTAAGTTTCCTTGTCAGCCTCATTCCTTAAACTTAATAAAAAATACAAATTCTCTCAACATCCACCCATGATGCTTTTATTCTTCTGCTCATGAACAGTGTCTCGAGGCAACGTGTCCAACTGGATAAGGCAGGCAAATGGGCTATTTACTGTAGCCTTCTTAATCCAACAAGATAAAACATGTACATGTTAACATCTCTAGTCAGTGGATATCAGAATCCATGTGAGCCATCCCTGGTAGAGCAATGTGCTATTTATTATTATAATTATTTATTACTACTTAATAAATAACAATAGTGAAATTTCTTTACCGAAAAACACAATGGTAATAGTAAAAATAATAATATAAAATGATGCCACTATATTGTGAATATGGAGTGAACTATACATTTTCTTTGTAGCCTTTTACATATTAACACACTTAATAGCTTTTCATACACAACTGTGCATCGAGCTCTTATGTATTCATATTTTTCTTTATTTAATGCCCCTATGTATATATCTGTTAATATATGCATATTATTTCATTTTGTGTTGAACCACTTGCATCTTGCCTGCACTCACATATTTGACTGATTGGCTAATAATTCATTTTGTATTCCTAATAAAAAAATCTTGTCTTTTCGTAAACAAACTTGGATATATTTTTCTCTGATTTCTTTTGCTTTTGTTAATCAATGACTGTAGAGAAAATTAAGAATGATATTAATTTTTTTTGAGAGAAACTATTTCCAAGCAAAAGGTTAATTCTTGAATCATATAGAATGAATATGGTATACAAGGGGGTATCCCTCCAAAAAAAAAAAGACTGGATTTGAATGAAAAAAAAAATGAGCTTTGGGAAAAATAAGTTAGACAACTGTGCATCGAGCTCTTATGTATTCATATTTTTCTTTATTTAATGCCCCTATGTATATATCTGTTAACATATGCATATTATTTTATTTTGTGTTGAACCACTTGCATCTTGCCTGCACTCACATATTTGACTGATTGGCTAATAATTCATTTTGTATTCCTCATAAAAAAAATCTTGTCTTTTTGTAAACAAACTTGGATATATTTTTCTCTGATTTCTTTTGCTTTTGTTAATCAATGAATGTAGAGAAAATTAAGAATGATATTAATTTTTTTTAGACAAACCATTTCCAAACAAATTGTTAATACTTGAATCATTTAGAATGAATAGGGATTACAAGGGGGTATCCTCCCCACCCACAAAATAGCTTTGAATGTGGTGTATGAACAGGATGCAGCTGTACATTGTGCCAGTAGATGTTCTGAGTGAACATTATTTTGAGCCAGTTTGCTCTGTGGCATATTTCTGAATTTGCTACCTGTGGCTTTTTGTTTTACTGGTTTTTGCAATCAGGTTTGTCACTCTTTACATAAAAAGGACAGTGTGTGAACTTTCTTTTTTTGGGGGGTGGGGGGAAATGCTGCAGTTGAAACGGTTGCAATTCTCTGAGATGTTTTTAAGGAAGAAGCTTTAAGTAAAACACAAATGCATGATTGGAATTCGCATTTAAAAGTGAGGGGAAATGTCACTTGAAGACCAACCATGACCTGGCTGACCTTCAACAAACCGAAATGACAAAAAACTTGATGTCTGCCCTAAAATCAGTGAAGACTGTTTTTTATTTTTTTTATTTAATTATTTCACCCTAGGCAAGGGCATAATGCCACTAAGACACATGAGGTTACTGGGAGTGAAAGAGAATGAGAAGACTTTAGTGAGGAGAAAGGACAATAAAAGAAGAGGATTCAGGAAGACAGAAAATGGTGGTTGACATTGGATTTAAATCTTTTAAAATGGCAGGGAAGCAAATAAACAGAGCAGAGTTCCATGACTGAGAAGTGCAAGAAAAGAAACTATCAGAATAAACTTATGGCTATATGTACCTATTGAACAGTAAAATGATGAGACCTAACTGCCAATCTAATAGTATGCTTAAGTTCATACTTAAAAACAATAACAATGAGGACATAATTTAAACAATTATTCTGTTTGTTTGTATGTATGTATAACTCTTATACTTTGTTACCAAGGATTAGAGTCTAGTATCTTCACAATTACTGGCTCTTCTGAGATTTTTCACTGAGAAACCTACATAATGTAATAATTATTATAATTTATATATTAATACCATAGTATCTACCAGGAAGACAGATGTGGAGAGCCATGATTGAGCACATCCTGAAAGTACTTGATACATAAAAAAGGGTCTTCTATGCTTCAAAAGATTAAATTAAAGCTTCATCTAATTTAAAAAATGATAGGGATAAAAGAGTAATAAATTTTAAGAAAACAAGCCTTTTTTTTTCTTTTCTTTTTTTTTTAAAGAATTTGATCAAATTTTGATTAGCATCATCACCCTAAAATCTAAACTGGAATACTTGGCTAGTTTAATAAGATTAAAAAATCGAGCATTATGAAAATTTATACATAGCTCAAGTAAAATGTTTGAGTTCATGAATCATTTTTACAGAAGATGGTCAACTTGAGTTTTGTGGGTTTGCCCTACTTGTCTGCCAAAGAACTTCTGCTAACAACCACTCAGTAGCATTACCAAAAGCAGTAGATAAGAAAAGAGAGTGCTAAAGTCTGTCTCTCTCTCTCTTTTTTCGCTATTAACCATGGGATACCCTACAGATTTGATGTGTTTCATTTACCCTATGTAGGATTTTTCAGTCCTCCGCAAACCTTGTGTTGCTTTATACATAATACAGAAAGTGCACAGCATACAGTGCACTAAACTTACTTGATTATACACAGACATCACTAACAATAAGAAATTCTCAAAATTTAAGTCTCTCACAAACTTTCATATGGATATTATACACATGTATTTACAAAAAAGAAATCTCTCTCTCTCTCTCTCTCTATATATATATATATATATATATATATATATATATATATACACACACACACACACACACACACTTTCATTCATCTCTTTTGTATTCTTTCTATTTAGTTTGCTGTATCAGTAATTACCACACAAATTTAAAAACCATACTGGAATCAATAAAGCAAAATATTCTTTGATGTTTATTAAGCTAATCTTAGTCTGGCACAAGACCATAGTAATAAAATACCCAGTGATGATTGCACTCAAAATAGTAATAATTGTTGTCTAGGCTATTCTGTTTATACAAGAAGAAACACCTTTTGACAGCAGTGACTCTTAATGATTATTTAATGTGTTGTAACTGGAAATCCTATGCATTACATTCAACAATGAACATCAACTATTTTGCATAGGTAAATATGCATTGTTATGCAAAATCAATTGTCTGCAGTGACTATAATAAAACATTCACAGACATGAACTTTAAAAACAATCATCCATTTTCATGTCAGGAATTTGACCAATTCCAACTCCATTTGTCATGTACTACAATATTCTTTTTAGTTCTTTTTCCAGAAAAGAACTAAAAACATCTTTAGAAAACTGTCCAGACCTGTTGATGTCATTGTCTTTTCTTTCCAATTACAAATAGATTCCATGTTTAGCTTAATTGTAACATTATGAAAAAGAAATAGTTACCAGTTTGTTCTCTTAACAAATTGGTAAAAGTTTTATCAGATTAAATAAGAGCCATTCGAAGAAAATTTAAGTACAGTTTTAAATGCTTGAGGACATTCAGAGTTTTTTAATGTCAAAACAGTTCAAGGTATTAAGAAAGTAATTACTTCCAATTCAAGAAAACTTTAATATACTCTTTTGGATTTTCACTAACAATTTTTATTTGTTTATTCTTGTAAAACTTAATTTTTTCATGAACATGACTTTAGTTGACATGGTATTCACTCCCCAAAACCTGTGAAAATACAGATAAAGTTTTTATTAAGCTTAGCTTATACTAATTTTTTTAATGTAATGTCCT
>OZ038486.1:39184831-39197331 GCA_964036315.1 Acanthosepion esculentum | reverse complement strand
AAACAAAAAAAAACTGATTTTAACAATATCACAAAAAGATATTTGAAAATGATTAAAAAGTTAATAAGAAAGAAATAGTTCATAAAAATATATCCTAAAGATTTTTCCCAACATTAATTGGTTAAGGATACTTTTATTGCAAAAACTGATACAGAATAAAATCTGATACAGTGAAGTGATTTACTAAGCATAACTTATGTGACACAAGACCAAAAATATGGAGCACCCAGTGAAAATAGAACTTACTACTCAGTTGTAATTGATCTAGCGAGACAAGCTTGCAAACTATTACACCACGTCAAAGTGCCCAAATCTGATACAGTGTAAGTTATTTTTTTTCCATTAAGTAATTATCACCTTCCTTACTTATGTCACTTTAAAATACGAAACAGTAATTTATTCTTATTGCTTAATGAACAAAGAATTTTTTTCTTCACCCAAAGTTAATTCAACCACTTGACTGCAAACAAGGAAACGTTGGCTAAGTGAAAATTTGTTGACAAAGGAAAAATTGGCACGTTTCAAGTGGAAAGCTTTAAACACTAACTACTCTAATTTACTTTAAAAGTGCTTTAGATTGCTTATCATTTTAATTGTAGGTGTTACTTTTGGTTAAAGTATTTCTTTGTGGCATGTATCCAGTTTACACAACAATTTTCTCTCATTTCAGATATTTGCTTAGGATTAAGAGACAAAAAGTAGCATAATTGTTTTGCTAAAAAAATGCAGAACCGCATTTAAAATCTAGTTGTCACTATTAAGAACAATTTTATATCAACATTGTAAACCTCCAGTCCTTTCAGCTCTTTTTCTCTTTAATTAAATTAACCATAAATGAGTCCATTGAATGCTGTTGTGGTTGATAGGAAATCAGGGTGGTTTTCTTTGTAAGTTTTCTTTTAATACACATTCAAAATTAATAATCAAAATATGATTATAATCAAAAGCCTATACCAGTGTTCTATGATTTCTATGATTTCACTCAAGAGAAGGCTCGAGGGACACTCAAAGCAGAAGGTCAAGACTTGTACTAATTTCTAACCACAGAAAACCATTTCTTTCTGATTTTTAATACACACTATACAGACTGAATGCCCAAACATGCTAAAATATTTCGGGTAAAAAATAAAATTTGATGCCTAAATATGAATAGGTTTGTTAGTGCTGAAAATGACTAAATCAAAGCAAAAAAGTGGTAGAGTAGTGGTAAAGGCAGTGGGCAGTGATATAAAAAGCTAAACCATAACTATATATAAGGGGGTACTGGAAAGTTCTTGACCTTACAAAACAAAGCCTTCCCCATGAAAAATATTCAATATTTGGTAAACTTTGGGAAAATGTGTTGGCCTAAGAACTTTCCCTCTACCTACTTGTATACTATATTCAGATGAGGTTATTACTAAAACTACTGCTAGAATTTACTGTCTCTCTGTTATAATAAGAGTCAGAAATATATTTGTTTAATAAATCTAATCATGATGTAAAGTTAGTGGAATGGTTATCAGCACAGAAATTGGAACTGGCAAGCCAAGTTCAAATTCCAGCCTAGTCCCTTTTGCACAGAGAGAGATATTGTCTTTTTTAAAAAATTCTTTTCTAAAATAAAGCATTATCAACTATCTATGTATTAATACTTTTTCTACTGATATTTCACCTAATACAAGGCCCAAGGGCCACTCAAGGTAGATGGTTACTGAGTGAGGTTGTAAGGGAGGGGGAAGTAAGAGAGTATTATGAGGACAAGTAGGATAGATATCGGTTGAACCTAGACTTAAAGAGACCAAGATTGTAATTGTCAGGTAAGCATTCTCTCGGGAGTTTGTTTCACAAAGTAACAGTTCTGGGAAAGAAGAAGCTGTCTGAGTGGAACTTGCTTTTTATCAAATGAATATAAAGATAATGGGGATGGTTTGCCACCATGAATATGGCAAGGTGGGTCCTAGCTGTAAAGGTCTAAACAGGTGTCACTAATGCCTGTAACTCGTCCAAACATCTGCTATAATAATAGCTATGGCAGTGAGATTTAGGTATTTACTGGAGCAGGACAATGAAATTACCATTTTCTCAGCATTGTTTGTGATGACACAAATATACCCATTCCATTTGAGGTTCGGAGTGAGCATTAGCCCTGTTAGGTGTTTGAAGCAAGGAGCCACTTTGAGGATATGACCACTCTTCAGGGTTAATACAGGTTTAGGGTCTGCTTGGTATTGATTAAATATTACGAGTTTAGTTTTAGATGTATTGAATGACATCAGCCAGTCTTTTCTGCTGTGAGCAGAGCCAGAGTGTACTACCACCTGAACCCCCAAAGAGGCGGGGTTAGCTTGATCGAGGTCAACATTTGCTTTTTTCAACCTACATTTATATCAATTGCAAATTAAACTAAGTACAACTGACTATTTATTAAAGGATGAAAAATTTTAAAAGATTTTGACATTATTCTGTTTTTTTTTTAGTTTTTTTTTTTGTTCAAACCCATGAATTTGTTTTGCTCATGTTAAGTCTTGAAAAAAACACTTTATAAAATTCGCTATTTTTTTATCCATAATTTTGAAAGTGTTAAATTATTCAACTTTTTAACAAGAAAAAATCTTAAGTTGAAGTTAAAATTACCACAAAACGCTGTTGATTTAATATGAAATGATCTTTATTATGCCATGTCTCTAATTTGTATTTAGATGCATTGTATTTATTTTCAATTCTTCTGGTTGAATTGTTTGCCTATATTGCATATAATCCATTATTAGCTTACAACAAAATTTGTATATTAAATGGACACTACCAAAATTGAGATTAGTATAGGAAATTTTAGCATCTTTTTTGTAGTAAAAAAACATTGATTTGGAAATTCTTGCAAAAATCAAATAATTGTCAGATTTTAATGAAATTATCAGCACTTATTTACAAATGAATGAAATTATTTTTTTATAAAATCTTTGTAAAAATTATTTATTTTTTACATCTGTTACCCCCCATTTATTTCATTTTATGAAATTTTGAGATATTATAATTTACCCTTTTCATATATATACTAGTCGAATTACATGCACCTTGCTATATGTCAAACATTTTTTTGTAAGAAAATAATGATTGATTTTAAATCATTGTTATAATTTGTGGAAAAAAATGATGCATTTCAATATTACTCAATGATTTTGCTGATGTGACCTCCATCTTCTGGCTTTCTCCTTATTATATTTTAGCAGTCATTCCCTTCTTCAAATTTAAATTTAATTTAAATCAAAGGGAAAAAAATTTTCAATGGGGAGTTTGTGCTCCTTGGTGACCCCCTTTGTTCAAAATGAAATATACTTATCCATGTACCCTGAGTAATGTAGTTTCAGAATATATATGGTTATGAGGGGGTCTATCTTAAAAACCCTAAGAAGAGTTTGATAACAAATAGACAGACAGAGGCTACAACTTATGTTAAAAGCAGAACTCCTTGGAGAATTTAAATGATCAATTTTTTTGTAAAACAGAAACACCATTTACTAAAAATCTGATTCTGAATTGTAAAATAAAAAATGCAATAAAACTAAGACGTTATTTAATTAGAAAAGCTTTTAATTGCTTTTATAAATAAGAAATATTAATGATGAATAATTAATTTTTATTAGAATTGTTTTCATTTTTTAAAATTAATTAGGATATTTTATAAAGTTTTAAATCTTTTAAAACTTCTGTATTAATTTCACCCTTTTAGATGATATTATTAAATGAAAACTATATTAATCATAAATAGAAAAGCTTAGTACAAATCATCAAACATGAATATTTTTAAAAGAATTTTGAATGTTTTTTTGTGTGTGTATAAACATGCCAATTTTTGTAGATACAGTTGTTGATACATTACATTATCAGAAAATAAGAGTGATAACTAGTAAATTTAAAGCCAAAATATCTAAAATTCTATAAAACATTAGATTATGGAGAATATTTTCCTAAATTTCTAAGATTACTGAGTACTTAAAAATCATATATTAAAAGGCGCTCACATTATATTCAATTATATTTTTTTTACAGATAAAGCCCTGCAGAACAACATTAAATAAACATTAATCTGTCATCACATCAACAGATTAAATAAACAGCTGCCAACATGTTAAAAAAATACATTTCTGCGATATTTTAAATTTAAAGTAAATAATATTTGTTTCAAATCAGATTAATTATATATATTATTAATATATCAATTTTATTAATATTAATTATATATATTATTAATCAGCTAATATTCCCCAAATAAAGTTTCAGAAAAATAAATTTTATTTTTGGAAGATTTTTTAATAAAGAGAATTACATTCTGATAACAGGTGGCTAAAAATTGAAATAGAAAAAAATCAGCAATTTCAAAATGAAAACTCTTTTCAATCAATTTAAATTAGTTTTGAAATAGAGCAAAGTATTTTGCTTATTGGAAATATTAAATTTAATCTATTAGCCTGAAATTAAAACTAAAATAAAAACTTCAAGGAAAATATTTCATTTTTAAAAATTCATTTTAAATCTTAGGTATTGTGAATTTGTGGAGGTACCCAATTCATTTCATCCACCGGTTTGCATACTCAAGAAAAATTAATAAAGAAAATGTGCCCCTGAGAGAACTCATTTTCTTTATTAAGATTTCTCAAGTATACAGTCTGGTAGACAAGATAAATACAGCTTAAAATAAACTGAGCCTTTACTGAAATATGGGTATCCACTAAAAATAATGTTTGAGTCATAAAAATATATATATACGTGTGTGTGTGTGTGTGTGTGTGTGTGTTTGCATATGTACCTGGGAAAATAAAAATTATTTGAAAGAAAATATTGGAAGTTTTCTTAATCAATTTTCTACACCCAACCAAGAAATTAATTCATAGACTTGAAAGGATTAAAACTAAAATAAATATACATAATACGGCTAAATTATTTAACCAAACATGCTTGAATATATATATATATATATATATATATATATATATATATATATATATATATATATAAAAATTGCTTTTTCCATTTTCCTTAACATTTCCTCATTGCTTATATGTTCCATTCATGATATTCTGACCATTCTTCTGTAGAACCAAATCTCTGTTGCTTCAAGACTACTTTTCATCTGTAAGAAATTGTAATAAATAAATACATGTATGTATGCATGAAAGTATCTATCTAGCCATCTATCTCAGTGTATTCATATCTATTCCCATCTCTTTTTATATCTCTCTGTTAATGTCTATTGATCTGATCCTTACAATTGATCATATCACTCTATCTTAGACTTTTTCTATCTGTCTATAAATTTATCAAAGTGTTCATCCATTTGTGTTTAAAGCTGTGGATCTCTTTCTCCTTTTTTATCCCGAGTTTGTAAAACTGCCCACTTCTGTGTAGTTGCAAATCATTCTGCATTAAATGCATTCATTTAATTTTAGATTAGTATTGATTAGTTTGTCAAAAATAAATCTCATTTAATCTGCAAATAATAATAATCTTTTTTTATCTTGTCTTTCTGTTGGGTCCTTTATTGCAAGGAAAAAGTTTTATATTAATCTATATCTGACATCAAATAGTGTCATATCAAAGCATGCATTGAACTTACTGTCAAAAGGAGAATAGTTGTTAAATCTTATATATATCAAATTTTGTATATGTGTTTTGCTCTCTCTCTCTTTCTATATATATATATATATATATATATATATATATATATATATATATATATATATATATATAAAAGTGAACATAGAAGTCAACACTTAGAGGCGACAGTCTGTTTCATGCTAGTGCAATCGTCAGGCAACTAGTGCTGTTATTTTTTTTTGTTATATTTATTATAAAATAACAGCACTAGTTGCCTGATGATTGCACTAGCATGAAACAGACTGTCACCTCTAAGTGTTGACTTCTATGTTCACTTTTATATTTACTCATGCGCTATCTCTGATATTGAGCACTTTATCCCATAAATATAGCACTCCTTAAGAGTATATTTCTTCATATATATATATATTTTAACTTTTCATCCCAAGCAAGGCAGGAGTGCCACGAGCATGCAAGGGGTTACAGAAAGTGGGAGCAAGAGTAAAGGGGCGTGAAAGAGGAAAGGATGAAGAGAAGGATGGTGAATAGATCAAGGCATCTGGAGATGTCAACTGACATTGCATTTGAATAGTTGGAGATTATAGCTATCAGGGAAGCAAGTAAGAGGAAGGGAGTTCCACAGATGGGAAGTTCGAGAAATGAAGCTATTGGAGTAGAAGAGACAGCTACATTTAACCATTTTGACAGTGTAAGGGTGGGACTGAGATGCTGACCTGGTGGCACGTTTAAATTATTAGTGTGTTAATAAAAGTTTATATGTGAGAATATACAATGAAGAGTATTAAATAATAATAATAATAAAGCTAATACTAATATACGACTATAATAATAACAATGATAGAAATAATACTAATATACTACTATAATAATAACAATGGTAGAAATGGAAATATTAACAGACATATTATCTGTGACTATAGGATGATAATAATAATAATGACTATAAGAACAGTAGTAGTATTAATGAAAAAGAGAAAAGTAAAAAATAAAAAATTCTCGAAATAAATATATATATATATATATATATAGGATTCACTTGGATTATATACTAACAGATTATTACCTGTATTTGTGTGTATGTATGTATGTATGTATGTATGTATGCATGCATGCATGCATGCATGCATGTATGTATATATATATATATATATATATATATATATATATATATATGGGTGCATGGCCGAGTGGTTTGAATGTTTGCTTTCTGACCATTAGATCTGGGTTTGAATCTCACCATGTTCAATTTGTCAGGAGACTTCCTGATGTTATCAATCTGGAGTGGGGAATGATTCCAGCATTCGGTACCTCTGGAAAGTGCCCGAAAACCATACCACGGTTTGACCCAAGTTTTGTGAGTAAAATTGGTTAGACGGAATAATTCCGGCCGCCGATAGCCCAAGTCCAAGTCATCATGACTGAGGATTTTAGTGTGCTGGTGTTGTTCAGATTGTTCATCATTCTAGGTAACACACTCTCTCCCAGAAACTGTAACTAAGGTCTGCTCAGCATAGTTGCAGTATAAACCACAGTTGAGCTCTGTGGGTGTTGAACAAACACAAATGTGCCTGAGCGAGAGTCTGCAATAAGGATTGTCTAGCCACCCTAGTAGACGGGTATTCTCAAATACAAGTGGCCAGCTATTATATATATAGGATTAATACAATTATAAAATTTGTCACTTAGCTGATTGATGTTATATTCAGCACCCAGACTTCAGGGTTTCATAGACAAACCTTTGTGTAATCATTCCATTCACTCATCAGGAAGCATCAGCAATGATGAAAATTTTTAAAAATATTTTACCATATATATTTCACCAATGATCCAGTATCATTAGGAAAACCCTTTATTCAACAAAAATGCAAGACAAAACATGATTCATATTAATATATCTGATCACCTGATTTTTTAACTGTTTCATTTTAAAAATTAGATTTTGAACTAATTTCAGTTCATTTTTTATATAGTTTAAATAGCCCACATTTTTTCAGTATTAATTTAGTCAGAAAAGAAGATAAACTGAAATCAGCCATTTGTATATTAATTATAAGGGATCCATAGATCATGGCACATTTAATGCAATTTTCAACTGTGTGAATTATATTCACTTTTTATTAGAATGACATTTCTATGTTAAAATTATGAATATAATTTAATCAGATGAAAATGCATTGAAAAAATCATATTAAAAAAAAGCTTAGATTAGTAAAAATTAAATTTCTATAACAGCACAGTTAAAGTAAAACAAAAACGTTCAGATGTGTAACACTGAGAACTTTTCAGTACTTTCTTGTATGCACACACACACACACACATATCTGGGGTGATACTCAAAATTTTCTGGAATTTGTGCAACATGTGCAATGCAAATGTAGTACAGATTTTGCTGCTTTCCATCAAGATCAGCGCCCTTTGGGGGATCGCTGTATACATGCCCATGGGACTTCATCAGTGCAAAGGAGATGGTTTAAACTGGATTTCAGAGGCAGTAATTTCTTTTTTCTATGGTCAAATTCTCTGGTAACATCTTTTTGCGTATCTGTATGTTCAAGGGGGTGCTGAGAAGTTTTCTGTGTCGTGCATCTGAACTTTAAATGCGTGTTCAAGAGGGTGCTTAAAAGTTTCCATCTCAATCAAATTTCCGATCTTCTTTGTGCTGGATCCTTCAGGACACAGGTGATCATGGCTCATCACAACTTCCAAGCTTGTGTGGCTCTTAGCAGTTTTTCTCTCTTTGCTAAGGTCCCTGTTTCCATTATGCTATCTATTCATACAAGCTCGCCAGGTAAGGGCTCACTGTCTTGTCTTATTTCTCTTTCATCAATATACCTTGCTTTCCAAGTTCCCAGTATCTGACCAAATCAGATTTATGGGGAGAAGGGCTATTTCGTCAGGACAAGAGCTTTTCAGTACTTCCTCATATTTGCTTATATATTTATGTAACTTATATACATAAATATACATACTTATATTATTAATAGTATTAAATTTGGAGAAAAATTGCATGTCTTATAATGCATAATACCTAACAGATACTGAACTTGAGAAATCTTTTTTCTTGATCAATGAATGACAAATATTTCCTTACAAAGAAACGGCTAATATTACTATTACCATCACATGAGAAAAATCTTAATTTTATATGAATTTGTATTTTTAGTTTTAGTATTTTTTCTCTATTGAAAAACTTAATCTCTTAGCATTTAATAAATTTCTAAAGATTTATTATTTGAGAGAGACAGTGATATAGCCTTACACTTAGCATTAGCACTTGTACTGGGACTTTTCTTCAGAGCCATGGGCAAAACTGTATTCTAAATCACAATTGAAATGTAATTGAAAGAATGTCAACTGCAGAGCACAGATATAAACAAGTCTGAATTCAAAATCAGTGTTGGAGTGGAAAATAACACACAGGTGCAGCCTGTCAGCAGGAATTTGAAATAATATCTGCTGACCATACTTTATTATGCTAATTTTTTTGTTTTTGATGTTTTTATGATATATATATATATATATATATATATATATATATATATATATATATATATATATATATATATAATATTATTTTTAAATTTATTTAGATATGATTTTATATGTGTTTATTGTTATTTTAGTGTTTTGATGTTTTAATAGTTTTAATGGCTGATGTAAACTCAGGTAAAACAACCTAAGGTGAGTTTTATTTCTCCATATAATAAAGAAAAACAGCTTATCTTCAAAAATGACTTATCTCAAGGTATCACTGTACTTACATAGGAAAGTAAAACATAAAATATATTGGGCTGGCCAAAAACTTTGTTTACTTATTAAGTAGAGAATTTACTTAAGTCAAATTAACTTTTTGGCCAACCTTATATATATACATATATATACACACACACATACAATATAAATAAAAAATGTTAAAACAGCGTCAGTAGGAATATATTTCGGATATCATATTTAAAAAAAGTGCTCCATGTTATCTTTAAAACTAAGAATAAGTAAATAAGAAATTGATTTAAAATGAAATAGATAACCACTTAACACTACTATAGTTTCAACTATAGGTAGATCATTTTATATACATTTTAATTATATATGACGGACTCTCCCAGTTTTTATGTTTGTGTTGTATGTGACACTTCAGTCCTGCTAGTGACCTGCATACAAGTCCACTGTCAAGCTGGCTATACATGAGGACCTTAGGTATTCTGTTGTCACTCATCCTTGCAACAGGATGTCTACAATCATGATACATTTGTTGCTGCCATATTCTCTGCAATTGTCAATGATGCCATGTCTATATGCAGGTTTATCGTGAAATGAAAAAAATAATTCACCCACCTCCACCCTCTGACCTTATTTTTCTAATTAGTGTAGATCTGACATTTAATTGGTTAATCAAGACATACCTACAAGTCTATTTTTAATTTCTGACCTTATGCCCACCCTTTAGCTTTAGGAAAAGAGGTAACAATTTGCTTTTAAATTTCCCTAAAAAATCATTTTATAACCAGTTACCTAGCATTGCCTATGGAAATACAATCATAGTATTGAAACATGAAAGTATTTGTGTAGCAATTTAAAAATGTTTTTATTATAATCTGTTATAATAAAACTATAATAATAATATTTTGCTCTACTTTGTATTGAGCACTTTTTAAAAATATAAATACTATGAACTGTGGATTTTTAGTATCTGTCTATATTTCTGAGATGAGGTATTATGTACACTATTCGGACTATTGTCCTCATCTTTGTTGCCATATTTATCACAACGTTTCGGCCGTTGTATACTCTGGCCTTCTTCAGGTGGTTGGAATGTCGAACTGAACCCTTTATTTCGCTTGCTGGGGTAGACTGTTCTAGTTCCACATGCCATGTCTACTTGATGTCAGTTATCAGTTATCTCCTGTTAATTCCCCTCTCCAAGTTCTCCACTACCTTAACCAGGTATTGAACTCACACTCTTTGGGTCCTGTCACTGGATCTGATTAACGCCTTTATCCACTGTGCCATTTGTTCTTTCTCATATATATATATATATATATATATATATATTATATATATATATATATATATATATATATATATTATATATATATATATATATAATTCCCACGTCATATTCGATGTATGAGGGTCAAGCAACTCAGTTCCTAGGCCAGACACCAGCACATATGATTTGATTATAGTGTTGAAGGCTTGGTGCACTATGTACCATAAGGTCCCCAAACAACCTTCCGCAGGTTTTGAATTCAGTGTTGTCTTTCTCCTAGACCAGTTGCCATCCAAGGCTATAGAATGTAAGTGAATGTAATGGATTTGACTGGAATTTGAACTCTGCTCTCCAATTCCTCAATCCAAGCTGCTATCCACTACTCCACCATGCCTTTTTATATATATATATATAACCAAACATTAACTTGTATAATATTACCTGTAGTTCTATTAATCTGGTGCTAGGTGTGAATGGAGATATTTACTCTCTACTTACTTACCTACCTATCTATCTATCTATCTATTTAAATGACAATATGGTAAACGGTGTTGTGATGTTTTTCATTCAGGAATGAACATCTCCAGACAAACAATGGTTTTATTGATTGAATCAGTCCTATAAACCAAAAGATAAAAATAATAAAAATTGGCATCTACAGCTCGCATCAAATTGTTAAAGATATAAAGATACATTTTTTGAATTGATTCCATCAACAAATTTGGTTTCTGCCTTGTCATTTGTTTACTTGCTATTATTCATATATGTATTTTATATATATGGGAAAACAGTATATAAATTTTTATATATCAATAACAATTTCAGGGAAAAAACTATGCCAAAGTCGAAAAAGTTTCCATGTGACGCATTTTGTCCTTTAGGACTTCATCAGACTAAAGTGACATTTTGCAACTACATATGCACATGAAAGAGAGAGGACACATGTTGTCACATCAATGTAAACATCACTTTAGTACGATGAAGTCCTAAATGACAAAATTGTTCTTGATGCATAAAAATTTACATATTGTTTTTTGATATTCAGTTATTAATTTTAGTCATTGGACTAAAGTGATGTTTATGTTGGTGCAACTAACTACACATGTGCACAAAGGAGAGGAGACACTGAGAATCTGAAAATAACATTTTTTTTAAAATATAATATTTTGGGTATATAGTCTCGCTGATTTCATTTAGTTTCTTTTTCTTTCTGTTCATGTTTCCCTCACATTTGTTATTAAATATCCAACATTCTGATAATAGAAGATTTGCCAAGAAAGGTGAAATGTTGTAAGAACCTGGACGTAAATTTACTGTGGATGATCTAGTAATTAAAGCACTTTCTATACATTTTCATGTAAGCAAATTACTTTCTCTTTTAATTATAGTAGAATTTTTTAAAATCTTAATTATTCTCAGTTTCATTATGGTGAACAATTAATGCATTTAACGTGTTGTTTTGTAAAAGATTCCTCTTGTATTCATATAATGTTTTATTTAAATTCCTTAAGGTTTCACCTATGTATTCTTTGTGACAAATATTACAGGTGATAGAGTAAATTTCTCCTTCAACATATATATAGGGGATGGCATAAATGCTCTTACAAAATTTGAAATGAATTCTACTTCTCAATTTTTGGTTATTACATAGTTGTTTATAGTTTGGTACTTGCTCAACAACATATATTATTTGTTTTTTCAGTGTTTTAGCATTTACTAGCAACAATGTTTATAGAAATTAAAATAATGTATATAATTGAGAAACATGAAAACAGACTGACTCCTTTGAGATTTTTAAAGCTGGAAAAGAATGTTTATCAAAAGCACAATTTATTGATATAATGAGACTTCCTCCATCAAAGATAGACTGAGATCAGGACACCCTTGCATCCCTAAAACACCAAAACTCATTAAA
>OZ038486.1:39142331-39179831 GCA_964036315.1 Acanthosepion esculentum | reverse complement strand
TGATATATGTTGGCAAGGTTTTAGAATTTCTTATTGCTGTCCATTGAATGTTCCACTAATCATGGCTTTCCAACTTGGCTTGAGTCATTTATTGCACTGAAAAATAAAATATTTCTGGCAGTCAGGGAAAAATAAGCATCAAATTTCTCAATTTTTTTTTAATGTAAAATGTGTTTTAACATTCAATCTATAAGTTGTTCATTGAAAATTAAGAAATAATTGATTGTCATTGATTAGAAATTAATTCAAACATTACTAACAGAATGAGCATATTATAGAAATGCATTATAAATGATTTTACTAGAGTTTCTCCCTCAGTTCTTGTCCAATTTAAGAAGAGTTCTCTTGTGCTTCACATTTATTATATGCTGATTCTTTTTTAATCACATTCTTCTTGAGTGAATCCACTATCAGTTCTGGTTGGTGAGTTCACTCCCTTTTGTCGTTTCATTTGTTCTTTTGTACATTTCTTAACCCCAACCATCATTCCAGTGACCTAGTTGAAGATCCTGACAAGCTCTGTCTATATTTCTGAGATGATGTATTATGCCTATTTGCATTATTTATATTACTCAGACTGTTATCTTCATTGCCATAGTCACAACATTTCCGGAAGAGGCATGGCACATGGAACCAGAACAATCTACCCTGGTAGATGAAATAAAGTGTTCAGTTTGAAATTCCAATCGCCTGAAGAAGGCCAGAGTGTACAGCGGTCAAAATGTGAATATGGCAATGAAGATGAGGATAACAGTTGCAGTAATGCAAATAAAGCAAGTAATCCTGACAAGCTGCATTAAGGTTTTTAGTTCCTTTGCTTCTGGGTAAAATATATTATTACTAATACTATTACTACTTTCTTTTGTCCTCCTTTCAAATGATTCCTAGAAAAAAAGCAATATTCTTTGCCAGAATGAGAACTGAATGAATATGGCAAGTATTGTGCATTATGTAAAGTTACTGTTCTCTTTTAATTCAAAATAATTTCAGTAAACATTTTTTTGTATTTTGTTTTGAATGAAAATAATTAACTTTTTTGAAAATATTTAGTCCATCAGGAATAGGACCTATGAAAGTTCAGTATCACAGATAATGACAACCACATACAGTCCAACTTCTTTAATTTGGCATCCTTAGGACTAGGATACTGCTGGATCACAGAAAATACCAGTTGATAGAAGTCACCCCTAAAAAAAACCAATATAAACATAATCTTGCCAACTTATTCCATATATATATATTGTTGAACAAAGCTTAAAACAGAAAATAAAACCATCATTAATGCTTCCAAACAAGGTTTTTGTATTGTTTCATGCAATACAAAGGCTATAAAAAACCTTAAAACCAAAAAGTAATATATATTTAATATCCTGAGTGGGTAAATATGCAGCTATATATAAGAAATGAATAAGACCGTATCATCAAAAAACTCTGCTACTGTTGGTTGTTGTTGATAGTTGAAAACAACATATGGCACTGCCCTCATTGCCACTCAACAAACTGATGACTGATTCAAAAAAGTGCCAGACCATGGGAGTTACCAGATCATGGGGTGCCAGATTAAAGAGATCAGTTGTATAAAATAATGTCTGTAATAGCTTTCCCACTGTTCTAAGTTTTAGGTAATTTATGTAAGTTTTTTAGTCAGATTTCAAAAAGGAGGACAAATTCATGTCCAACTTTAGAAAGTGCCAGACAGAGGACAGATGGCTCAAAAGCAAGACTGTCCAATCTAAAACAAGATGTCTAACCTGCTCACTTATAGATATAAAATATAACATAATACAGATTAAATTATAAAAGTATAAAGTATTTCTCGCAGCAAAATGGAAATAGTAATAGCAAGAATTTTCTGATTGAACCAAACATTTTCTAATTGTACAACTGAAACTGTAGTCTTTACATATAAATGTTTCTAAAATAATTGTTTTGTCTGTGCTGTCAAAAAAAGTGGTAGAAATGTGTAAGTTTCTGATATTTTATGAATACAATGAATCCTTTTACAGATATATTCTATTTGAAATTTTTACATATATAAGGATCTCACCTTTTGATTTTGTTGCATGAGGGTTCAACAGTTCCATTTTAGAACACTAGACTATCCACATAGATGATTTGATTATAATGGTGTAGAATCAGCCACACTTTTCAAAAGAATTGATAACAGAAATAGTGCACCTTATGTCATGAAGTTTTCAAACAGTCTTCTTTAGGTTTGAGTTTTCCTTCTCTTAGATTGGTTACCAAGAGATCCCAGTCTGCCCTGCTATTTAACCCATAGCTGGAAGAAAATGGGTTTGTGCTTTTCCCAAAGACACTTGTGTGAAGTGTTTGAAACATAATCCCCAGGAATTTGAAGTTGACACACTAATTTTAGTTTCCATATGTATCGGTACACACTGTGTTTTATCTATGTGGATAATGCAATATAGATTTTATTAAAAAAAAACAAATGTGCATGCTAAATGAAAATAATAACAAATGATGTTATCTTGACAGCACACTTCAGATTTGAAAAATCTATGAATAATAAATGATGAATTATTTTGTACATTTCCTAAAACAATTTTAAGAAGATGAATCTACTTTTACTCAAACTGATTTTCTGAGTTTAGATGTTGTTACTATTATATATTAATTGATTCATACTAGTTTCCTCGTCTTGGTTGCTTTGATCACAACATTTCAGCCAATATAATCGTTTTTTCCTTAGGTTCCATTCATATTTGGTAACCTTAAGTTTGGTTAATTTAACAATGCCAACCTTTGTTGGGTTATTTAATGTTGAATTTTTGGATTGGGCTCTCTAACTTTGGGTGATAGTCAGTCTAAGAGAAGGACTACTGGGAATTTAAAATCACTAAAAAGTCAACAAGATACCACTCCACTATCTTGCCCAAAGAAATTATGGTATGTCTCTCTTGTATCATCTCTCACAGTTCTTGCTTGTGAAACTCTCTTCTGGTTTCAAAATTTTAAATGCAATGTCAATCATCATCTATCTCCTAAATTCCTGTTCTTTTATTGTTCTCTCCTCTTAATAATGTTCTTTCTCAGATTCTTTTACACTAAGTAACCCCTTGTGTCTTAGTGGCTTTATTGCCTTGCTTGGAGTGAAACAATAAAAAAAAAATGACAGATAATCAAGAAGCCATGGATAGTCATGATTGCTTACACCCTGAAAGTATACAGCATGTAAATGAACCTTCGATGAATGTTGACTGGAATGCTTTATTTGATCTGTGGAGGTATGTTGCTCTCATATAAAGAAAGCTGTATGGTATGGTGGCCAAATTGTTATGATAAAAACAATAAAGATAAGGAAACTCATATGAATATTTAGTCTTTGTGCTTTATGGTTTATTCTTTACTGCATGTTCTTTATCTCATGTCCTGTCTTTATGTTCCCAAACTTATTCTCTTGAAAACATCCATCTGTCATCTCTTTTGTTGCATTAGAACTGTCCACCTTTGTGCCTTTGTATCTCTCTCTGCCTATTCATCATCACTTTTATAATCACATTATGAAACCTTTTCAGTTCTGCTCTCTTCAAAACCCTCACCTATTTTATCAATGTCAGGCTGGTCAGTCAACTATTCATTTCTCTTACAATGTATCTAACTAAAGCCATGCATCCATTCTCAGTTCTATATTATACATGAAGTCTTCCATATCATTCAATTCTTACAACCTAAATGAATAGAAGCTTTTCATAAACCAAGTCAAAATAAGTTTTGAGGAAATACTAATTAACCAAATTACAATAAAATGATAATAATAGATAACTGTACTTGTGGAAATTTCATGAGTGTTGACAAAGATTATCCATTATGCCTCTGCTCTTCTCTCACCTCTTGCCAGTATCTTCTAATTTTCTCCATTAAGAAAGGATTGAACCCACCATAGGTCATGTCAAGAATTACTCCCTACTGCTGATACCATGAAGCACAATGCAATCCAGGGTTACTGTTATGGTGAAAGACACCTAGTCTATAGATAATAGACCCTCCCATCTATTACAAGTAGGAGTCGAATACAAAAAAGTAGTCAGCGACCACAACTCGATTACTCTGCGTAATACTGATTATTACAAGTTCCTAACGTTTTTCGTACGTTGAACCTATTTAGGACGAATTTAGTCCAAATACAGTTTCCACTGAGAAAATAACTCTACAACAGTTACCAAGTTGGGCTACTTTTGAATGCCTACTGCTACTAACTTCTGAGTTTTTACGTTTGTTATATGATCCAAGTTCATATTTACTGACCATTTCACTATCTTGTTTCTCTCCTACCTTTGCGTCTAGATCCCCCATGATGATAATTTAGATTAATTTGTGACTTGCTCTTTTATTTGGCATTTTTAGTTCTTTCATATACCACTAAGATGACCATATTGAATGACTTTCCTTTCAGTTTTCCCAGGACTCAGTTTGACAGTTGCCACTATCTGAAAACACAATTCCAATTGTCTTTATCTAATAGTAGTTCAACTCCTCTATCTTTTCTCCCACCTTCTGGATATATAATATTAATGTTGTCACTATATAATCTGATTGTTTTACCATCTCTCTTCAAAAGTTTCTAGAGTATCAATATTCAACTGTTCATTTTGTTAATTGTTAGTAATAACTAATTTTACATTATACAAATATAAGTTTAATCTTTTCTAAGCACAGCAATATTTACAAAGTATATATGACTTATATTCATTAATATCATTGATTTATTTTATTTGATAATATGTAGACTAAATGTATTGATTTGTAGAGTAAGTGTACTGATTTATATCTATTAATATTATTTAGATCTCATAAAATGGCTCAAGATTCTGAAACATTTTTATCAGACATTGTGTGAATTTTCTTTCTACATGATTCATACATATATATATATATATATATATATATAAAACAAAATGAGTATAGCTATACATATATTTTGTCTGTAACAATTTTCATAGTGTGTACAAATACTACACTTGATTCCTAGGCAGTGCAAGAAAGCAACACTTTGATCATAGCCAGAAAAAAACAGATATTACACTTGCATCATAGTACAGAGAAGAAATAGTTTAATCCTAGCCAGAATGTACAGATACTACCCTCACATCGTAGGCAGTAACAAAAGCCACACATTGATCATAGCCAGAGTGTTCAGATTACATTGTTGGCGGTGCAGGGAAGCAACACTTTGATCCTAGCCAAAGTATATAGATATTACGCTCACATCATACACAGTGAGAGAAGCAATACTTTGATCCTAGACAAGGTGTACATCTACTCTGCTCCTTTGTAGAAGTACCAACCCATGCATTTTTATGGATACTATGCTATTATTATTAATAATTAATTGTTATTAATTGTACTCATTCCTTTTTCACACCCCTAGTAACAAGGTACCTTCAATAGAGATAAAGTCACAGCAAGTATCTTCAGTATTTAAGATATTACTGAATTTTATGCTGATTAAGACTGTATATTTCTTATTAGGACACTGTATATGCATGTGTGTGTGTGTACACACACACACATATATATATATATATATATATATATCCATATGAAATGTGAACAAAATGAATATAAATTCCAATGTTCGTAACATTATTTTAAAAGAGAGCTCAATACAAAAGTAGAGCTGTATTCTTTATTTTAGGATATTACATCAACATGAGAATTATTTATTCTCATGTTGATGTAATATCCTAAAATAAAGTGTGTGTGTGTATATATATATATATATATATATATATATATATATGAATAAAATAGACAATCAGAAAATAATAATTAGTCCTTACAGACATGTTTCATCTTTTGACTATATCAAGGCAAGTGATGATAAACAAAAGTGAAATGTTGTGTAGCTACATGAAATTCAAAAATTTAAAAAAATACACTCCTGTGTAAGCCTCTTTTTGGATATTAGTAACTTTTTCTTTTCTTTTTTTTTTTTTTGACTAAGAGTGTGTTTTATTCAATTTGTCTTCTGTACAGATTTATTCTGAGAAATTTAATACATTGTTGACATGGAAAACAAAAACACACATTTAATCAAAAAATAAAGAAAAGAAAAAGTTCCTAATATCCAAAAAGAGGCTTACACAGGATTGTCTTTCAAAATTTCTGAATTTCATGTAACTTCACAACTTTTCGCTTTTGTTTATCATTACTTGCCTTGATGAAGTCAAATGACGAAACACATCGCCAAAGACTAAGTACTGTTTTCCAATTGTCTATTTTATTCAATTTGTCTTCTCTACAGATTTATTCTGAGAAATATAACATGCACACACACACACACACATATATATATATATATATATATATATATGAGTGTGCATGCACATACATCAGGGTATCCTATAAATAATATCTGAAATCTGACAGTGATAGATTGGATGATATTTTAACTATTCTAAAATGCATAGGTGATAGCATTATGTGTGAGTATGTGTTCATATAGATTTAAAAGTGTAAGCTATGGTGTCAAATGTAATGATCAGCTAACTTAGTTACTAATGTGACACTCCCAAATACGAATCCGTCTGCAGAGGGCATTAGACATATAATGCACTATGCATTTATAAAAGACAGTAAATCTGCTGAAGCATACTGAAACATTCATGGTGTTTGAGGTAAATTCTATAAAATAAAAATAAATTGCCAAAGATACTTCAAAACGTTTAGAAATAGTTACTTTAGTTTAATAAATGTACCACAAACATGTTAACTGGTTGAGTTTAATAATGACTTGTTTTTATTTGAATTTGGTAGAAACAGTGCTGTTATGGTTGAAAAATTAGCTCAAATACTGAATCAAAACCATTCTATAATTCACTTTGAAAAGTGCTTAAACTTGGTAAATGGACTCCAAAAGTGGTTCTCTGCACTCTTTGAATGCATCCTACCATTATTGGACAGATTAATGATTGGTGATGAAAAATAGATATTTTCAAAAAATATAAAGTGCTTCAGACAATGGCTGATTAGAACCAGACAAGCTAATGCACAACCCAAAATGAACCTCGATTTAAAGAAAGTTCTGGTAAAACTTTGGTAGGATTGCATTGGCATGTTCCACTCAGTTACGGCAGACAAATGTTGTTAGCAGTTAATGTATTTACATACTGCTTTGAAGGAAAAAAGGTTCAGTTTGATCATTTTCAAATGTTTGGTGATATATCATGCTAATTCATGGTCAATTGAAAAGATTGAAGAACTCAGTTGGAAAAGAATTCTAAATCTTCCTTGTCCAGATCTTACTCCATCTTACTAACAAAAACATCTCTCTACATTCTTTTCTGTAAAGCCAAAAGTATTTTACAAAAGTGCTAAAATTAAACTTGTGAATCTTTTGAAAGAAGTTAATAATAGTAATGGAACCTATGTTAATGAATAAAATGAATTTTTTTTTCTGACCCTAAATTAAGACATTGAGTGACCACACTCTCACTGCACACACACACACACACACACACACACACACTCCTTTTACTCAACAAAACAAAATGAAGCTTGAATTTCTTAAATGAATGTATTTAACTTCATCTGGTTGGTTGGTCTCCATACTCCAATCAGTAAGGCATCATTGTCTAGGTAAGCTACCAAGGATGCAAGATACAAATTCAAGTCTTGTTGGCAGCTACTTTTTTCTTAAATTTCTGATGTTTTTGCTACTTAAAATATAGAATACCAATCTGTACATTGCAATAAAAAGCAACAAAAATAAAATGAAAAAAAAACCGAAACTCATCAGGAAACAGTAATGGCTGTACACTAAAGAATTCAGAATACTTAAGACTATTATATCTACTACTACTATGTTGTAATGTGAATAAATACTATAGCAGGGTGAAAAACTGAAAGAATGAAAGAACATAGCTATATAACTAAATATGAATTTTGCCTTCTGATTTACCTTCTGATTGACCTCCATAGTTAAATTAGTAAGAAGTCACTCACACTAGAGGGGCTCCCAAGCAGTGTAAGTTCAAATCTTGGAGCTTACATCTTTATTTCAGATCCTTGGCAATTATTATATCTTTATTTTATACCCATGCTGTCACAGAATGTAAAATAATCTGCTGCATTGTGATAAAAAGCAACAATAATAAAATGATAAATTAGTAAAAAAATTGATAATGAAAACAAATTGAGTTATAAATGAAATGATGAATCTATTTTATTGGATTTTAGCAAATATATTTGTACAGAAATACATTTTAAGCATTTTCTTTTTAATATAGGGGATATATGATAATTTTTGAATATTTTCTGATTGAATTTAGACATATATATTTATTTGAATTCAAGTATATATATATATATATATATATATATATTAATCTGACATTGGTAAAAAGTTGGTTTACCCTAAGGTAAAAAGGGAATACAGGTTCAATCCCTGCTTAGAGGTACATTTGTTTAATAAGACTTGATGCTTTTAGGCTGGTAGATATTATTTTTACAGTTTGAAAAAAGAACAAAAACATATGTACTTACTAAAAATAATATTTATAGTAATATATATATATATATATATATATATATATATATATATATATATTGGATTTCAGCAAATATATTTGATAAAATACAAATTTGCAACGGTAAAACTTTTACTACTTGGTAGTTTTAAAGCAGGAAATAATACAAATGTAATGATAATATATAACTATTATTATTCATTTTTTGACAAGTATTTTTTTCAACTCACTTGCTAATTGCATGTGTTGTCAGTCTACAACAGTGAGTAAACAATACAAGATCAAAAATAAAGTATAAGCTCTTGATAAGATTTGAACTCCTGTTCCTTTTGCCTTTAGAAAGGTTAGTTGAACTTACCAGATTTTTAACCGCTAAGCTAATAAAGCCTCAAAGGATTTATCAAAGATCAAATCTAACATATAAATCCATCACTTCATTTAATGATCTTTATCAGTGCCATTTTTTTTTTTGTTTTTACACTAGTAGTATTTGTAACAGCAATATTATCTTTATTACTCTTTTTGTTTGCTGAAGTATTGTCAAGCAAATCTATTAATTTTTTATTACTATTTACTTACATCTTAGCTCCAAAAATGAATAATAATGTTTTATAATGCTTTCATTAATAAAATACAATGAAGATAGTACTGATGACAATATCTAATTTTATTTAAAAAGGATTTTATTTCTGATAAGTGCCAAGTGTTGTTTCTAATCCAAAACATCTGAAATATATTCATATCTATACAAGAAAGTCATTACAGTAAAAGCCTAAATAAACATTCTTCCTTTAATTTATCAACTGAGCACATAAACTTGAAAAAATACTTCTAAAATATACGTTTTTGCAATTATATATGAATTCAGTAATTCATTCAAATATGCTGCATATATACTCATTAATTTCTTTTAAATACAAAAATGCATACAAATGCAGCAGGAAACTTTATTCAGAGTTTGAATAGAAAACTCATGTTACTTGACTAAATTACTGTATTGTGGCTCATAGTTTCTGTGATTTTTGATGAATAGAAAACAGATTCTAGTGCTTGTTTTATCCAAGTTGGAAAGCATTTTCTTTCCTGAATTTGAAACTCGGACTTTGAATAACACTTTGTATCTAATAACCACCAGTCTGCCGCTCTGAATTAATTTGATCAGTACACCTGTATCAAGAGAGTTTTCTAATAACCTCTAACATAACTGTCAGCAAAAACTGATCAGCTTAACAAACACGTGGATTCCGTTAACAACTGATATTATCAGATTATGTCAAGACCCAATTACTTAATTGGTTGATTAGTGCATCTTGTTAACTTCATTATATTAAAATATATAATCAGATGCAGCAAGCCTGAAAACTAAACTTTTAATCTTTTCCTGGGGTCTTCTACAAATAAAAAAATGAATTCAGTTTACATTATAAAAAAAATAGAATAGTTTTTCCCTTGATTTTCTTTTTTACTTAAAAAAAAACAAACTGTACCTACAGTATTTACAACAAAAATCCATTTTAGAACTAACAGGACAGTAAAATATTTTGATTTCTTAATAGCTAGAATTTGCCATGGAGTTGAATCCCCCATATTTCCTCCATATTCCAATTGTAAAGAAGAAGTTCTATGTGGACAGCTTTTTTCCAGAACTGCTACTTTGTGGAACAAACCCTTGTATGGATGCTTCCTTGAACACTAATCTTAACCTCTTCAAGTCAAAGGTAAATATCCTATCTATTCTACTTATCCTTATAACTTTAACTTCCTTCTACATTTTCTTACATATCACACACCTTGTTCAGCAACCCTCTACCATGAGTGGCTCTTGAGCCTTGTATTAAGCAAACTTTAGTAAAAGAAAAAAAAACTAAATTCATAATATTAAATATATTTTTTTTATTTTAATTACACAATGTTTCATAGGCAGAGTTAAATGAATCAAATTATCTTTCGGTAATCATATAAGCGTGTCATCCAATACTAAATAAAAATAATGATTATATTAGAAACTTCATCAAACAAAATATCTATGAACTGAAAATAATCCTTAATCTATTCTTGATAAAATACCAGAAAATTAAACCAAATTATCCCTGACCAAGTAGATTGTTGATGATAGATTATTTGTGGTATTTCTCAGGGTAATGAAGTTACTGAGTGGTAACCAAGTACAACAGGTTATACTGGTTTGCATAGTACCAGCAGCAGACAATAATCTCTGATTTGATGTATATAGAAAGGTTGAAGCTTACCTTTTACAAGAACATCAGTACAAAGTGAATATAAGCTATCTCAGATTGAAGTTGAACTTGTGTCAATATTTCTGTTTTTAGTGTTGTTAACCATTGGACTTACTTCACATTTCCCTCTGAAGTATAAGAACAATAAAAAACTAAAACTATGCCATATCAGATTTTATTATCCAAGTCAATGTTTTCACAATGAATTTGGTATTAATTAAGTTTATTGTGAAAATATTGACTTGCATAGCAAAACCTGTCATAGCGTAAATTATCTTTAAAGCATCACTAAAGATCAAAAAGACAGCTTCAGGCTCTCCATATAGAGAGACTGATCAATAAAAACTGAATACTCTTTCCTCTTTTAGATAAATTGCAGCTTACTTAGGAAAACCAAAGAAATCAAAAAGCCATCCGAGATAGAACAATTGAAAAATATCAAATATAAAACAAAAATATGTTGTGCATTTGGAAGGATAGGATATGTAGGATAGATAATGGTTGACCCTTGACTAAAAAGGTTAAGATTGTAGTGATCAGGAAAGCATCCTTTCACGAGTGTCCTACACAAATATACCAGTTCTAGAGAAGAAATTTTCTGATTAGAACTTCCTCCTTACCAATGGAATATGAAAGGAACAAGGATAAGTCAACTGTGTTTCCATGGCATGGTAGATCCTAGCTGGGAAGGTCTGTAGCTCATCTGAACATCTGCTATGAAATATGGATTATATAAGGAATGAGATAATGAAAAAATAATTAGAAGAAAAATATATCTGATGGCATATAAGAACTCCTGTCATTGATATTTAATATTATGTCAGCCAGATCAAGGAGAGATTCTCCTGCAAAAATTCTGATGGTTTGGACAGTTCTTCAGATTTTGGAAAGCAGGTCAAGAACAGCACCCACTAAAGCAGCATTACAGACCTAGTTATTGTTGTAGCATATCTACGGATGATAATGGGTATGTCTTCATTCACATAAATACAGTAGTAAATACTGTATGTTGATCTGCAGTTGGAGATACATTGTAGAATTCACTTGACTCACTTCTAGCAGTTGGCTACTTCTACATGCTGCTGGCGAATCTTATATGTGTTGTTCTTGTCCTAAGTATCATCATTCATTACCAACCTTCGTTTGACTATTTTATTCAGTAACTTTCTCTAGGTTGCAACAGTTAGGTACAAGTACTAGTAGTCCAGATTGTAGATAAATGTTAGCATCAACTTTACATAGAAAACAGGAGAAATATTTTTTTATGTCATTGGTGGAGAAAAGGGGAGATTACATATGAAGTTATAAATAGTAATGGAACTTATGTTAAGGAATAAATTCTAATTAAACATGAATTTGATTGGCTTTATAATAGTAAAAATAGAATCATTCAGCATTCATTGACTAAGCAGTCAGTGTTACTGTCAGTTGAAATTTATAAAATTAAAACAATTTTTCAGGAAAATAGGTTTCTCAAGTAGCTGTTATTGCTCTTTCCAGTATTGATGGGAGCTTCTATCCTTAGCATTTGTTTGAGGTAGTGTGGAATAGCAGCATTTTGATTATCTCATTATTTTCTCTCCTTTTATATATGCAATCCATTTTAGCTGTTGCTGCTGCTGAAAGTCCACAAGTGATGTCGTTTCTGTTATTTGGTACAGTTCTAAAATAATAAAATGCATAGAGGAATAATGAATATTAAAATTTTAACATATTTATATGTTGAAATGTTACCTTAATTTTCCTTAATATAATATTAATTTTCTTTAATATATATATATATATATATATATATATATATATATATATATATATATATATATATATATATTGAGAGAGAGAGAGAAAGTGAGAGAAAGAGAATGAAATAACAACAATGGAGATTAAGGTACTAATTTGACTAATTTGTGAAATAATATATAAGGTGGTGCAAAAGTAATAGGAAAGTTATTAATACACAATATGAAAGAAATTGTTTATTCTTATGTATTAAATGCTGAAATATTATGTAGAGATAGATCTAATGGTGTAAAAAAGCAAATCATTAATTGTATTAAAGCAAATTGCCATTTTCAGCTGCTGAAGCAAATGTTGAGCATTTTGAATCACTGAAACATGTTTAAAGAGACAATAGCACAAACTGTAAAATGAAGATGCAAAGATGGGATATATGAAAATAATGAAATTGACATGAGATGTGAAGATACAATATTTGAAAATAATGAAACTGACATAACACAAAAGGCAAAACTCACATGGCACAGTGGATAAAGGCGTTAGTTAGATCCAGTGACAGGACCCAAAGAGTGTGAGTTCAATACCCAGTAAAGGCAGTGGAGAACTTGGAGAAGGGGAATTAACAGGAGATAACTGACAACTGACATCTATTAAAACATGGCACATGGAACTAGAACAGTCTACCCCAGTGAGCGAAATAAAGGGTTCAGTTTGACATTCCAACCACCTGAAGAAGGCCAGAGCATACAATGGCCGAAACATTGTAATAAATATGGCAACAAAGATGAGGACAATAGTCGAAATAATATAAATAGTTTTTCATCCCAGAAATATAGACAGATACTAAAGGCAAAACTCTTTGATAATGGCTTAGAAAGTTGAAAGTACTCTGATGATATTAGACAATTTATATTTAAATATGTAAATCCAAAATCTAAAACAAAAGCTTAACAAAAAACTTTTGTTAGTCTTTTGCCAATCTTGTATGAATGAAAAAATGCTGTCCAAATATACCCCATATATATATATATATATATATATATATATATATATATATATTAAACCTCTATACTGAACATCAAAGATGTTTGGTATTGAGGGTACTGTTTGGATTTGAGGAAGAAAAGGCTGCTGTGGCAAGCTTAAAATGTTTATTAAGTTTTAGAGTTTAGGATACAAAAGATAGTTTGTAACATTGATTAGTTTTTATTTAAAGTGTACATTAAATACAGAAATGTACAAAAAATAATTGACAACCGATGGTAATGAAAAAAATTTGTGCTAAACAAATATTGTAATTTGTGAAAAACTAAGACACTTTATGAAATGTTAAAAATTATGGGCAAGAAATATCTTATTCAAAAACAATTACAATCTGTAAAGGAAGTCAAAAATAAGGATATACAGTACAACTCCTCTAAAGTGAACATCTGATATGTTTGGTATTGAGGGTACTGTTCTGATTCAATGAAGAAAAAGCTTCATAATTATGTCAATACAAAAGTTTGGATTTGAAGATGAGTCCAAATTCAAGGAAGTCAACATTATGCTGTTTGGATTTGGGGAGTTCTGAGATATATATATATATATATATATATATATATATATATATATATATATAAGTGGACATTGAAATTGGAGATGACTGTTGCGTCTGGGTGTTGGCTTCAATGTCCACTTTTATATTTACATATGCTCTATCGCTGATAATGAACATTTTAACCCATCAATATAACATACTGTAAAATTATATTTTATCATATATAAATATAAAAGTGAACATTGAAGTCAACACTTAGAGGCAACAGGCTGTTTCATGCTAGATGCAATCATGGCCTGATGACTGCATTTAGCATGAAACAACCTGTTGCCTCTAAGTGTTGACTTCAATGTTTACTTTTATATTTACACATCTATCTCTGATATTGAGCACTTTATCCCATAAATATAGCACACCTTAAGACTATATTTCTTCATATATATATATATATATATATATATATATATATATATATATATAATCTAATATGTATAGTTGTTTATTTGCTGATGTGTGTATGTCAGGTTGTCTATGACAAACAAGCTTGAAATCTATAAATATATTTGCTTTATGTAATTTTGAGAAGAATCATTATCAGTCAAAGAGTTGTTTGGAACACATTCATTTTGCTGTTTTCATTGTCACCATCATGTCTCGGCTGATCCATTGTACTGACTGGTTCAGGTGTACTATCCTTAAGAAAAATGAGAGACTGTCTTTTCTACAAAAGATAAACAAAGAAGAAATGGTGACAAATATACTGAGCGGATTAGTTCAACCCCCATCAATACAGATGATTCTATTCTCAGCAAACCATCCATCATAAATGATTCTGTATTTTTATATGCAGAGATGCACTCCATTTTGTTCCCTGCAAAGTAAAGATATCTACGCTGCATTGAAATCTACACTGGCCTGACATACATTTGTCTTTTAAGCTAACGTATACTATTCCTTCAATTTTTCCATCTTCCAGTAATGTTCCTTATTATTTAAACTCCATTTCAGAGAAGGTAATAGAAACCCTTCTCTCCCTAGATATGGTCTGCCATAAAGCAAGTAAAAGAATTAATTCAATAGTCCAAACAACTTTTGGAATAATAGTTGGATATCTTTCATTGAATTCTGCATGTTATATGTAATCGAAATGTTTTTAACAGAAGACGGTAATTTTTTTTTTTCATTTGGGCATGAAAGAACAAGAATATGGTGGATGAAACTGAGAAGTGGTCTATTTTATTGGTCAGGAAGAAATCTCAGCATGCATCTGTATGATTGGTCTATAAATTTAAGGAGGAAACTTTTTTTAGTGATCATTCCATGCAGACATTTTTAATGATCATTCCATACAGACATTTTTAGTGATCATTTCACACAATTTGAAACCAATACCTCTCCATTTATTTGATTCTGTAGCTTTTTTAATCTGTTTATATCTATCATATTATCTTTCTCAGTTTGTCCATATCTATCAACCTTTGTCTCTTGGTTTCTTTATTTCTCTCTTATTTCCTATCTTTGTTCATATCTATTAACCATTGTCTCTTTGTCAATTCCAGTCTTTCTTAGTTTCTTCATTTCTTTCTTAGTCTGTCAACCTTTTTCTCTCAGTTTCTTTCTATCTGACTTATTCATATCTATCAATCTATTTTTATGTGTACTTTGTTCTGCTTAATTTATCTACTTATGTAGACATATATCATATATATATCTTAATCATATCTATTAATCTATTTTTATGTGTACTTTGTTCTGCTCAATTTATCTACTTATGTAGACATATATCATATATATATCTTAATCATATCTATTAATCTATTTTTATATGTACTTTGTTCTCAATTTATCTACTTATGTAGACATATATCATATATATATCTTAATCATATCTATTAATCTATTTTTATGTGTACTTTGTTCTGCTCAATTTATCTACTTATGTAGACATATATCATATATATATCTTAATCATATCTATTAATCTATTTTTATGTGTACTTTGTTCTGCTCAATTTATCTACTTATGTAGACATATATCATATATATATCTTAATCATATCTATTAATCTATTTTTATGTGTACTTTGTTCTGCTCAATTTATCTACTTATGTAGACATATATCATATATATATCTTAATCATATCTATTAATCTATTTTTATGTGTACTTTGTTCTGCTCAATTTATCTACTTATGTAGACATATATCATATATATATCTTAATCATATCTATTAATCTATTTTTATGTGTACTTTGTTCTGCTCAATTTATCTACTTATGTAGACATATATCATATATATATCTTAATCATATCTATTAATCTATTTTTATGTGTACTTTGTTCTGCTCAATTTATCTACTTATGTAGACATATATCATATATATATCTTAATCATATCTATTAATCTATTTTTATGTGTACTTTGTTCTGCTCAATTTATCTACTTATGTAGACATATATCATATATATATCTTAATCATATCTATCAATTTATCTATTTTTATGTGTACTTCTCAAATTATCTACTTTACTTATCTAGATATATATCTTATATATATCTTAATCTTTTTATTTATTCATATCTATATCATATCTAATCTCCATCAGCATTGCTATCTTTACTTATTTCTTGCCTCTATATTCACTTACACTCCTTTTTTTTCGAACTCCTGTTGTTTTTCCATTATGAGATCACATCTCCCACTGAGATTTTTCGAAATGTGACAAAATGGCAAATCTGACAAATCATATAAAGGTCTTCCCTTCAACTGTTTATCAGCCCACCTTTCCTTTCCCCATCCTCTCACCTTTTACACGGAAATGCCTTTACTCCTTTTACTTGCAATGTCCTAACAGCTCTCAAAAGCCTACATTTTCTTTTTGCACCTAAACTTTTGAGAATTCCTAGGTTAGCTCTGTATCTCCAGGAAAATGTCAATTTATGTAATTATAATATGATGTCATGCACATTTAGAAAAGAAAGAAAGCTAAAAGATGCATGTCACCATATTTGTGTAAAACTGAGTCGTTATCTTGCTACAAGTAGAGGTGGGCCATTTTTAATCTAACCAACTTGTAATCTAGTTCTGTTATTAATACAGACATAATTTCTGTCAGCATAAGCTTAAATTCCCTAGATTATTGTACTGAACTACCACTACTGTTTTGGTGACATTAGTGGCAGTATTTGCTGTTGGTATTATTTTCAAACATTATTTGTTTTTGTTTTTCATTCTCATTTGGCCCAAATCAAGGTTCTAATGAATAAAAGAAGTTCTCATTTAGCAAAGTGCTGACATTGTACATTGTTCATAATAAATAATCTTGTCCTTGTTTTTATCATAACATTTTGATCAGTACATTCTTCAGCTTTCCTCAAGTTTATTTTTGAGTGTCACCTATATAAACCTATCCAAATTATATAATATTGATTCTTTGAACAATATTGAGGAAAAATGTATGACAAATTGGAAAAACTTTTCTTGTGATGCATTTTGTCCTTTAGGACTTCATCAGACTAAAAAAAAAAAATATAATTATTTAAATTTCCCAGCATGCCGCATTCATGCACATATGTAGTCACACCAACAAAATAAATTGAGTTCGATGAAGTCCTAAATAATGAAATGCGTCACAATAAACTTTTTCCACTTTGTTATACATTTCCCCCAAATTTTTCCAAAATATATATATATATATATATATATATATATAGTTTAAAAAATTAGTGGTGGTTATTGATAATGTAAGTGGGAGTGGCATGCTGAGTTCAAATCCCAGCCAAGGCCATTGCATTTGCTTTTGCACAAATACCCTTGGGAAGGCTTGAATCGATCCCTTCTGCTCCCAGCTAGAGGTTCGTAGCAGTGCAGATTGGTGAGCATTACTGCTTTACAGAATCTAGTCTACAGATGTAGGAATATTCATTTCATCACTCTTCACAATTTTGAAGCATGAATGATGAAATACAACCAACAAGCATAGTAATTCTTTGAAATGGCCATCAAATGCTCACAATCCAACTCCTCTCAAATGGTTCTAATTGAATAAAAGGAGTATGTGGCATGACATCAGCTTGAACCAGATTCTTTCACTGCATAGAAACTTGTCACAGAATGCCTCCCTGTTTAATCCTCAGATACAGACAATGCACTGGTGTGAGTGTTACTACATCACAAGAAAATTGAAGACTTAGAATGTTTAATTAGAATATCAACTAATCCTAAGCATGCATATATTATAGCCAAGTCAAAATCAATATTGTCCTTTTGGATGTTGCTATTATATTTTTTGTGTGTAAGTGGTCATATATATATAATTTGTATATGATGAAATACAGGGTAAAATAATTATGATTAAAAATGTTCTGGTATCTTGAATAACACTTAAATTGCATCATTTTTACTGGATTTCATATTTGCAAAACACTTGCGAACCTATAAAATCAGCTCCCAAATTATAATGCTAATAGAAAATAAATATCAAAATACACATTTTAAAAAGAAACAGTTAAAACTGCTAGAAACATTAGTCTTTATTTGGAGTAGGCATAAAGTTAGATGGCCTTGTGCCTGGAAATGAAAAACAAATCTTTGTTTTTCTACCTGACCATTTTTCCACTCAAATTTTGCAGTGACATTTGTCTCTTTACTATTTTCCTTTTCAACCTGGAAAAGACTTATTTCCATCAAAAGTTTGAAAAAGAACACTTGAAAGATGAAATCAGGTAAAAAATTAATTTGATCTCTGTTTTTAAACCTGTTATGGATGTTAATTATAGAAAATTATAATTACTGTGCTGCCATAGTTTTTGTGATTATTAATTTTTAACATGATCATTTGCAAATAGAAAAATTATTCTTAATAATTCCGGGTGTGAGGACTAAAAGTGGAACACTAAACAAAAAGACTGAAGTCTTTAAGATGTTTTCTTTTATAGTTCAGTATGAAATTTGTTATTTTTATACTGGCTGGGTTTTTGTTTTTATAATTTGCTTCAACATTAATTTTTCTTTTAGTAGCATTTTATGATTTAATGAATAACTGTCAATTTATTCTTTACTAGACATTCTATGTTTAACCAATACTCAATTGGGTTATTATCAGGAGTCACTTGGATGCTGGAATTAGATCATTGGAATGGAAGTTTTGAGGTTCATAGATTGATTTTGTTGAGGAAGAAATAAAAGTAATTACCTAAACCTCAAAGGGGAAAAATGTCATTGATTGAATAAAATAAACATTGACTGATTTGGGTATTATCTTAAGTATCTTAAGATAATAGATTATCTTAAGTAAGTTAAATGCAGGAATTAGATAAAAGGATTAGGAGTTTTCAAGTTCATGATTTGAGTTCACACTTTTCCCTACCCTGTTCCTTATATTCATAAATGATCTTCCTGACGCCATTGATTCCCAAGTCGGCATCTATGCGGATGACACCACAATTTACTCCTGCCTCAGAAACAAATCTAGTGCCGCTGACAAAATTAACCTGGCCGTTCATCTCGAAAAGGACCTTCAATTGGTTGTGAACTGGGGCAGGAATTGGCTGGTTAACTTTAACACCTCCAAAACAAAACTGCTCTCCATTAATCACCACAGGGATCCTTCCCTGCAGGCCATTAGAATGTCTGAAGCTCAACTTCTCGAGAGCTCCTCTCTGCGGCTGCTCAGTCTCACGCTGTCTGCTGACCTGAGATGGAACAAATACATTGAGTTGATTGCTTCATCCACCACAAGGAAGTTGGCTCCCTGTGCCGGGCCAGGAAATTCTTCTCCCCGGAATCGATCCTCCAAATTTACAAATCAACCATCCGCCCTTGTATGGAGTATTGCTGCCATATATGGTCTGGAGCCCCTTCTGTTTGCCTCAAGGTTTTTGATAAGATCCAGAGACTGGTATGCAATGTAATTGGCCCTGATCTGGCTTCTCGTCTGCAGTCTCTCTCTCACAGACGCACCGTCACCTCTCTCTGTCCCTTTTATAAATACTTCCATGGTAATTGCTCTGATGAGCTGCTATCACTGGTTCCCAGGCTCCATGAATTCAAGCATCCTATGAGGCTGGCATCCCGTTCCCACCCTTTCACTGTTGAAACCGTTAAATGTAGATATCTCTTCTACTCCAATAGCTTCATATCTCGCACTTCACGCCTATGGAACTCCTGTCCTCATTCCTGTTTCCCTGACAATTATAATCTCCAACTATTCAAGTGTAACGTCAATCGACATCTCCAGTTGCCTTGATCTATCCTCTATCCTTCTCCACATCCTTTCCTCTAACACTCCTATCTGCTCTCGCTCCAAATCCTCTGTAACCCCTAGCGTGCTAGTGGCCTCCAGTCTTGCCTGGCATGAAAAGCTTAAAAAAAAAAATTTCACTGAAAATTAAAGAATTGCAGCTTTATAAATTCAAGAGAAGTGGAATTTATTAGATTAGAATTGCATCTACTTGTCTCTATTACACCTGATATTTAGATTTCCAGTTTAGCATTTAAAAAATATGAGGATTTTATTTGAGGTTCATTGAAGTTTACTTTCATTGTAGATATGAGAGTTGATTGAGAAGCAAGGTCTTCTTGCAGGGCCTCAGTAATAATAAAGATAGAAACATGATCGAACATGTATTCAGTAGTATATAAAACCCTGTTCAAATGTACTTAGTGTCAGTTTACTGTGTGATGGCACTGAGTAATAGCATTCATTTGTCATGAGTACTATATCTGAATTAAGTGTCAGTATAAAGCAGTGATAGAATTTTTGACATTAGAAGGTTGCGTGCCAATCAAAATTCAAAGAAATGAAAGCAATGAAACCTTGCAAGCACTCAAATCCCACAGCCACAGAATAAGGTCTGAAACTTTTTTTGCTTCCTGACAATGCAAGGCCACATTGCCATCAACAAACTGTGCACAAAAATGAAGAATTTGGCAACATCAGATTTCTGGTTGTTTCTAAAACTGAAGGAGGCTTTGAAAAAATTGGTATTTTTCTTTTGATACCAAAATTTTAGTTGTTTGCCATTGACCAAAAGGAAACCAGAATGAAAAAGTGAACAGAAAATTTAGAAAAATGTGTAGCACTACATAGTAAAGTAATTATGACAAGAAATAAATTTACCTCATTTTTGTATCAGTTCCATTATTTTCTCTGGTCTATAACTTTTTTTAAAGACCTTATTTATCAATCGACCTTCATCATTTTGAAGGAAAAATTATTTTTATATCAGTTTCATTATTCTATTTTGTCTAAAGTTTTTTTTTTTTTAGGTGTGTAAACCTTATTCCTCAATTAATTCCCATATATTTGCAATTGAAATTTAATGCTAATTCAAAAAATGTATGTGTAGAGAATTGAAATTTAATGCTAATTTAAGAAATATGTGTAGAGAATTAATTGAAATTTAATGCTAATTTAAGAAATATGTGTAGAGAATTAATTGAAATTTAATGCTAATTCAAAAAATGTATGTGTAGAGAATTGAAATTTAATGCTAATTTAAGAAATATGTGTAGAGAATTAATTGAAATTTCATGCTAATTTAAAAAATGTATGTGTAGAGAATTGGATTAGTAAAGAAGAAAAGATAATGCTTGATGAAACAACTAAATCTTTCAAATGAATCAGAATAGGTCCTACTGAAGCATTACCTAGATGGGTGATCCCTTAGGAATACCAGGTAAGCTTGGATGTGCAGGTGGTGTAAAGATAATGGCTCTTTGCTCAGCTATGGGTTAATAGGACTTGTATCAGTATATTATTATTATCACAAAAAAATTTTACAATCTAAAAATATTTTCTGGCTTTAAATAACCAGAAGAAGGTTGATAAGCCATAAAAATCAAATCAATCAAGTTACAGATATACAAGATCTAAATCAAATACATGAGATAGATGTGTATAATGGGTGCTGGAAAGTTCTTGGCTTGAACAACTTCACAAAATTAGTATTTCAGTGACCAAACATCAGAATACTGATTTTAGAAAGTATGTCAGGCTGAGAACTTTTCATCACTCCATTGCATGTAATATATATGTGTCAGCATGTCTCACTTATTGTCAGAATCCAAATATAGTTTTCATACGAACTCAATTTAATTTTACAAGTCATCAGGGAATTGTGTTGTCAGGTCGATATAATGGTGGAAGCAATCATATAACATCCTCAAATTAACTACCTTTCATCAGCTTTTTTCCCCAATTCAATCGTATTTATTTGAACACCTTCTTAGAGTTTCATTGAATGTGCTGTTAACTCTTTGAATACCACAACAAATACTCAAAAAAGATAAGTGGAAGTGATTTTACATCCTTTTCTTGGCTAAATTAATTTTTCATGTTTGTTATTATTATTGCATTTTCTAGTGCAGTAGCAATAATAGTGGAGCTAATACTAATGTCTTAATGATAATTATAATAATAATTATAATTGGTAAACAGATCTCATCGTTTTACTATTGAAATAGCTAGATGTAACTGTAAGTTCTCTTCTGATTGTTTCTTTTCACGCACTTCTCACTTTTGGAACTCCCTTCTAGTTCTTTGCTTTCCTGCCAATGATCTCCAAAAATATAAATGCGACATCACTTGCCATCTTCTGTCCTCCTGAAACCTGTTCTTTTATTGTCCTTTCTCCTCACTAAAATCTCATTCTCTTTCACTCCCAGTAACCTCTTGCATCTTAATGGCATTATCACCTTGCTTCAAGTAAAATAATATATATATATATATATATATATATATATATATATATATATATTTGTCATCCACAGACAGACTGTTTCGCTGTTTTACAGCTCATCAGTGTGGCTAGACGTCTGGTTGCCTCTAGCTAGGATCGAAACCCGACTGAATTTGCGTCAGTCAGAACTTCTACCACTAAGCTGTCAGCGCACGGCAGGAATGAAGGTGAATTTTAGCTTGTTTATTTTTTTTTTTTAGATTTAGATAAACACACAGTGACTGACAGTGACTCAATTCTGTCGAAGAGTCGTGCAATATTAGCTTAAATAGTCACTGTTTACAAACCCACACCTCAAACCAAAGAGCTCAACCGAAATTAATTTTTCAGGAGCCAATATATATATATATATATATATATATATATATACATATATATATATATATATATATACATATATATATATATATATATATACATATATATATATATATATACATATATATATATATATATATATATATATGATATTGTTCTCATTATAATCAATACTAGGAGGCATGGTGGAGTAATGGATATTGACTCGGATTGAGGAATCGGAGAGCCGATTTCAAATTCCAGTCAAATCCATTGCATTCACTTACATGCTAATACCCTTGGGAAAGGTATGAAGCCACTTCTCTTCCCCCCAGCTATGGATAAATAGCAGGACAGACCAGGTTCTATAGCCTTGGATGGCAACTGGTCTACTGCAGAAAGAAATAGCAACCTTCTGCGGGAAAAAATCTGCCTCGTCAGTCATGTATCGAAAGATACATGATTGCCTAAGCATGTATCATGCATGGCACATAACTGACTGACTAGGAACCATTCTAAATACTTTACAAGTAGGATTAGTGGAATTAGACTCTTGAGAAAGAGATTAAACTGATGAGACCATAAGAATGTTAGAGTCAGCAAGAATTCTGAATAAGGTACTAGAGATTTCAGGAGATTTGCTGTCACTTGCCTACCATACATCTGATATTAACATGCAAATACATGAACAAAAATAATAAAAATGACAGACAATAGATTACACACTCAGTTGGTACATACAATATCTAACCAGGAATAAGGGAAGATTCTTCATTTATATGTCTATTAGTGCCAAGAGCAGACAACCAAACATGTCTTTTGGTAAAGGGCTATAACTTCACTTAGAACTCAGTAATGCAAGGCATTTTTATTTTAATTATAACAAAGATCTTTTTAGTTCAGACAAGTATCTGAGAATCTTAAATGAGCTTTTTTCTTTGTTATTCTGCATTCTGTTTGTCTGTTAATACCCATAATATTTTCATTATTGTGCTGTTATTTAAAATCTAAGTATAATTTCAGTTTATAATTTCAGGTCTAGAATTTGAGTGACAAAATACACTGTGTCTTGAAGAGAAGAATTATTGGTGTAACAGATTACAGGCACATTTCTAGTTTCATCTTCCAAACCAAAAATTTTAGTATAAGTTTTTCTTTGCTTCTGCAAAGTCAACCATGGTTAATGTTTCACAAACTGAAGTACTTTTGACAACTCTCCTAATATTGTTTAGACTGCTACAACATGGGCTTATACATGCCACCATCATTACCAATGGAAAATAATATATATCCTCCATGTGATCCACCATCGAATAGGTTAGCAAATGTGGAATTATTATAAGCAACAATCTTTACTTTTTCAAAGTTATCCAAACCAAGGACGACTGAGATTTTTCCCTTGCAGATTCTGAAAAGCTTTTGTTATGGGTTGTTCCTATGATGTGTCGACTTTGTCTGGATATACTTCTTTTTTTTTTTGTAATTTTGTTTGGGGGTTAAAAAGACATCATCAGCCCCACAACAGAAGTATATAAATTACAAACAAATCTTATACAAGATAAGCATAAACAAAATCGATAAAAGAGAAAAAATTGTATATTTTAAAAAGCATATATGTATAGAAAGATAAAATATTTGTGCTTATATAGTTGTAGGCACATGATATGTCAGAGAGCTGTCCTCAGACATCTGTTCCATTTGGCCATCAAAGATGAAGAGAGAGAAAATTTGATTCTGTTTCAATTGGCGCCAAAACACCAGTTCTAGTGCATGATGGGAATTTCCAATATTTATTTAACTATTTTTTTATAATCTAATTTTTTCTTTCTTTATTGTTAATTATCATTCTTATCTATATTTTAAAGTAATTTTATTATGTAACTTTTAAATTTTCTTTTATTAATAATTATTTATTATTTTGGTTTCATACTCCTACATAGTCTAGTACTAAGGGTTAGAGGTTATTTAGTGATTTATTTGTTGCTATTACTACACTTTACTGACTAGCTTAATGCATTCAGCTTTTCCCTGTTTCAATACTGTACATAGTTTACTTATGTCATAGTTCAATTCTATTCTCGTTTGACTTACCAGCCATTTTAGTTGATCAATCAGTTGCCTTTTTGTAACCTTTTGCAATATTTTATCTTCAACATTTCAGTTAGTTCTCAATAGAATAGGCACCATATTGTTAATATATTCATCTTGCCCTGGTATTATACTATCCCAGAATTTATTTCCATTCAACCAAATAGAATTAAAATTAGTTGATTCTTACAATTTAATTTTGGAAAATTTAGAAAAATTGGCCATAACAGTGCACTAAAAGATCCCTGAATGAATGTCATCAACATGTTTGGTGATAACCCCATATAATTTATGGTTATGCCATAGAAAAAATGACTAGGTCAAATTTTGAAGGATGTACTTCCAGCTGTATTAGTTCCTTTCTGAACATTAAATACCAATCATGAGTAGCATTTGACAACCTATATACAAGCTTTGACAGTTTCCAAAGCTAACCTTCTACATTGGCCTCTGAAGGAAGACACAAGTATACTTCTCTATCAAATGTCTCTCCTTGTCAGAAAGCAGTTTTAATATCGGTTGATTTGCAAACATCTCTTTGAATATATTATGTTTGTTTTGTTTGTTTAATGGTATATCAACTTCTTATGGGTCATTTAATGCTGAAATTTAATTTTCTTGGGAGCTTTGAAGTAATACAAATATGATGTTATCCTGCTTTCACAATTGAATACATGGTAGATGATACTCAGCTTTTGTGTATATACATGTTTGTGCAGACATGATTACTAGAGGTTATACATGTGTTTATGTAGTAGTTTTGTTGAGGTTATATTTTGGAATACAGTTTTATTTCTTTCAGAAATTGTGGGATATTATATGGATTAATGTCATGAAAGTGTTCTTTCATGTTGGTTGTTTGGTTAGCAGAATATCAACATCTCTATGGATTATTTAATGACAAAATCTAAATATTTTTAAACACAATTTATGGCTTCAACTATAGATAAAAATGTATTGTTGGTAATTCTACTATAAAATATATTACTTGTCATTCTACTATAAAATATGTAATGTTGGTAAATTTACTATAAATATGTACTGTTGGTAATTTTTTTTACATGAAAATGTATTATTTTTACTATAAAAATATATTTTATACTTTCATAGTGTTTTGTTTTTGGGGTTCACTATTGGCCCATAACTGGAACTAACAGGTGTTACCACCCTGGGTCAGAGTGGGCCTGGGAGCAACAGCAGTTAAGAGGTGGTGCTACAGTCCACACTCCTCAACAGCTCCAATCTCTCAATCAGAGATCTTGGTGCCAGATGTAGTTTATTGTCATATCAAGACTAGAATATAATATAGCAGCCATAAAATCTTCCTTGGAACATGTAGAGAAATCAATTTTAATATTACCTTCAAAGTCTTTTTCTACAAGTATTACCTTAATGTCTGTTTTTCTATAAGATTCTTTGTTTCTACAAATTCATTTTGTATACATTCTTGGCTGACTATGGGATTTTATTCTGCTAAGGAACATTAATTTACATTTTTGCTTCTTTACTTGTTAAGCGTTATTATAACAAGTAAAGACGCAAAAATGCAAATAATAAAAAAGTCATATTACTTCCTTTATGTGCCATTGCAGTTCAGTACTATTTTCTTTGTTTATAATAAAATTTTCCTATCTCTTAATACTTTGTTTAGTTTCTCTAAGGCACCTTTTGCTGTATTAGTATCCCTGTCTGCGTCACATTTTCTGTTGTCTGTTATTACACTACCCAGAGTGTTGAATTTATGTAGCCGCTTGATGATGATATGTTCAAAGCTCATGCCTTTGGTTGTCTACTCTTGCTGATGACCATACATTCTTCCCTTATGTTTAATAATCGTTTCTTCTCCGTTTCCTTTACTACCTTGTCTCAGTGTTTTTACAGTTTTCCTTCTAAGTTTTTTAAAGTTTTCCATCTAAGTCTGCCATAATTCTTTAATATTTAACTGAGAACTGTATTCATCCAAAGAAACTTGGAATAGAGAAAGAAATGTAATCATCCAAGGTTGGTTGCTAAATTCACTGCTCATAGACTTTTTTGACATTTTTGCAGACCACAATCTGCATCCTATCAACTTGATACTGGATTTGTGCTGGAATAAATTGGTGTTAAGTGAAACCTTAGAACAGGGAAAGAGAAACAGATACTACACTTTTTAATAATAATAGTATGGGGAAAATAATCACTTAAGACAATCAATGAATGCTTTTTCCAGAGATCCTTCTTTTATGTGCTATGTCCCTTCAGGATGTAGACGATCATGGCTCTCCACAACTTCCTATTTTTTAAAGCTCTTAACAGTGTTTTTCTTTTTACTATTTTCCCATGTCCTGTCATCCATTTATTCAATCCATTTAGGTAGTTTTTTTTACTGTTTTCTCTTTTCCTTTTGCCTTCAATACATCCTGTTAGTGACAAAGTCTCCTGGTCCTCTTGAGATGTGCACATTATATAATGGATAGTGGCTCAGAATGAGGAATTGTCAAATTTCAGATTCCACTTGAATTTGTTACATTCACATGTACTAATACCCTTGTGAAAGGTATGAATCTCTCTTCTCCTTCCAGCTGTGGGTTAAATAGTAGGATTTGTATCTGGAAAAATAATCATTGTTATATCAAAAAATTGTTGATGCAATATTCAGTCACAAAAAAGAATTATTCTAATAATCCAAAATATGTTCTGGCTTTAAATAACCTAAAAAATGTTGATAAACCACAAAAAAAGACAAATCAATTCAAAGCCTTCTTTCCCCATTATGCATCCAAAAAGTTTAGTGTCTCTTTCTGATTCTAAGTATATTTCCTTTTGTTTCCATTTTTCTTAAAACTTCCTTATTGCTTACATGCTCCGTCTATGGTATTCTTAGCATTCTTCTATAGAACCACATCTATCTTGCTTCAAGCCTCTTTTTCATCTGTGAGGAAATTGTTCTGAATTCCCTGCCATATATGAGAATTGCTAAAACATTTTCTAACATTCTTTACTATTTCTGTTGTTTGATGCCGGTACTTCTTTGGTAATATTTCTGGAATTCCATCTTGTGTAAGGCTATTCTAAGACTAAAGGACATCTTTGCTTATTTTTTCATATTTATTAAGCTTGGTTTAGTCTGGCATGATCCCAAATACAGTAAAATTGGTGTCAAAATATTCCAAGTGAGAGATCAATTGGCTTAAAAAATCAGCATTGAAAGGCATTGTCTTTGCCTGGATTTGAACACTGGCCACTTCTGACATTGGTAGATATTCAGTTTTCTAATCATCACAAGCTTTTTGATTATTTCTAAAATGAAATGTTTGATAGATTGATATCTATTATATTGCAATGATTGATTAATGTATGTCTGTCTGTTTGTCTGTGGGTATGTTGTGTACTAGATTAATTATTAATATAGCAAGTAAAAAACGAAGAAAAAAAAAGAAGCTAAATGAATGGATCCAAGAAAATAAAGTTAGGAAATTTTTCCCAATTTAAAAAAAAGTAAATAAATAAATGGGATTTTAATTCATTATTGCTTAACAAAATTTTCTCCCTGTTGCATTATTCAATTATGTTATTGTTTGATGTCAATGAATCTCTTCTTTCATTTCATCAAAATTTTTTTAATTTATTTATCACTTCTTTTTGACACTCTTTATTCAAATTGATCAGACATTGGCCAGAAGTGTAAATAATTATCTCCTCCAAAATGACATCAGATACTGACAAATATTTTAAGATCTAATTTTACAGATGAGTTATCTGCACCTGGTAATAAAGTGTGAGTTAAATGTAAAAGGGAAAAGAGATAGGGGAACTGTTGAATTGAATTTACCTGATTAATTTATAATTATTTTGAATGTGCATCGCATTTAAAAAGTATGTAGAAAAAACACATTATCACATTTTCTTTTCTTTTTGTTTTATGAATATCCAAATAATAATGAAATTGACTGAGGTAAAAAAATAATCTTAAGAAACTGTGATAGAGATTAAACTTTAAAGTGATTACTGTATTCTTGTTAAAATAGAATAAAAATTCAAATAAAATGTTAAATTTAATTTCAGTTGTTTTAAATGAGTTTAACACATCAATATTCTTTGAAAAATAAAAAAGAATAAGTGACTAATCTATACTATCAAAGAGCTGATTCTCTGTCCATCACAGCTGTCTTCATGTGCTTTCTATGTACGTATTATGTAATGTATATGTATATGTGTATGTCTGTGTTGTGCATGGGTGACTTACATGTGCCTGTGCCATTTAATGTACATACACAAACACACATAATTTGACATAAAGCACTGGAATAATACATTCCTCTCCCACTCAGTTTGGAAAAATGCCTACACTGAGCTGAGCAATAAAATCATAAAGTTGGAGACAGACACACACACACACACACACACACACACACACACACACACACACACACACACACAACCTAATTTTTTAAACCTGAAAACATCAAATAATTACAAAATTTTACTGAACCTTTTATAAATTTTTCTGTAATAAGTAGAATTATTTTTTCAAGTGTTTTTTAAAAATTTTGTAGAAATATTTTTAAGTTTGTCATTGAATTAAAATGTACATGCACAAACATACATACATACACACACACACACTTTGAATAGAATTGAAATGGAGACTTTTGTATTGCAAGTGCTAATTTAGATTAATTTACTTTTCTGTCTGTCTTGGTAACAGGAAAAGAGTATAAGCAAAAATGTGTGACCCTTTAGATCCATTTTTATGACTCCTGTATTTAAACTGAATATATTTTTTAATAAATGTAGTATTTTAAAAGTATAAACAATTTAGATTTGAAATTTTATTTTCAATTTTGAAGAAGAAAAATTTGAATGGAATAAGAATTAACGAGAAAGACATCTTTTAAAATAAATTAGGTTTTGATTTTTAAATTAAATTTACATTAGTCGAGAAAGTTGATTATTTACATTCAGACTATTGTCCTCATCTTTGTTGTTATCAAAATATTTTGGGCATTGTGCCCTCCAACTTTCATCAGGTGTATATTGATTACTACTGTAAATTTCAAAATGAACTTTTTATTTAATCTGTGTCAGTAGATTGTTCTCGTTCCACTGCTTATGTCTAGAGATATACCATCTAGTTCTTATTCATTAATGCTCAGTTATTACTCACCTCATTTCCACTGAGTACAAGTACACATTGCCTGGCCCAATTATTACATCACTTTTTCCCCATACCAATGGTTATTGTCATGTGGGACAATTTTCTGTGTGAAGCCTTAAACCTAACCTACCTGCTGATGAGTGCTATTGAATGCGTGTCATGCTTAACTGCAATCACTGAAACTTTTCTTTTGTTACAACTGCTACTGCTGTTGAAAACCTGCTGTCATTTGTCTGTCTTTCTTTATTAGTAGCTCCCATATATTTATTTCTATGCTAGGCCTACTATGGAGGTCCTCATAGCCTAGAATATGTGCTGATTCTTTCAAACATCTAAGTCACCAGTGTTCCTCCTTATTTAATATTTTTACTTCATTCCACAAGGGTGGATGACTACCCTTTTTCCTCCATACATCTTCCGCTCATTATGGCTTTTCAATGTTCCTCCAGCCTTAGTTTTAGGAAGTTTAACCATTATATTCTTTGCCACAACTCCAAGAAGTGAAGTAAACACAGTTCTTGGTCATGTTCTATCCCATATTAGACTTAACTCAGCAGAAATTTCTCTGTAGAGTTGAGCTACTTCTGAATATTGTCTTAATGTTTTATGGACCGCAGATCTTTTGAATCTTTCTGACAAGCTCTTGATGTAAGGCAGACAGACATTGTTTCCACCAAAAGACACTGATGTTATTTTTGCAGAGTAGTTATTCTGAAGAGTACACTTGATACTGATCATTTCCTGTTGGTATGTGTCTGGGTCACCACATGATTTTTGCACAGTGTCATAGACATCAGATGACCCATTTCTTTATACTGTATGGATGGTGGGAATTGGAATTGAGGCATTGCTTGGTGATGGTTGGCTTGTGATATGCCTTGAACCCATTCTCTGTACTAGTTATTAGTACATCCAGGAAAGCTAGTTGATTTATTATTTTCTTCTTCCATTGTTAACTGGATCAAAGGTCTTATTGAGTTCACATAGTCCAGCAGTATTTGTACAGCTTCCTAGTACAGCCAGAGTTTAAAGGTGCCATCTACATATCTCAGCCATATTGTTCGCTTCAGTGATGCTGTTCCTAAAACCATTTCCTTGAAGTATTCCATGTACATGTTCACCATTGTGATACACACATAAACATGAAGTCCCCTAGTGTCATTTCTATCCTATATTATTCCCCTTTTGTACTTCTGTAATAAAAATCCAACGTGTTCCTTGTTTATTAAATGCAATTAAATATATCCATTTCATCCTCCTTCAGTACCCCACAAATGGTGACAAGGATGCATAATATCTTTGAGAGGTAAGCTGTTAACAACTTTACCAAATATCTTGATTGATAACAACAATTTTAACTGTATAATGGAGATAAACATACCTTAGACCCAACATGTTCAACAAACTGACAAAACTTTCAGAACTATAAAGAAAGTCTAGATGCATAAATAGCTGCAAATGACATTTTGGAACATAAACATACGCCAGTTCTTCTCTCTTCTATTAGTCCCAAGATGTATATGACTCTACAATCTTTATCAGCTCCTGACTTGCCCTCAAGCAAAACATACAATGAGTTTGGTATGTTACTCTTTCAAAAGCTGCTTGAAATCATAGAATGATATAGATTCCACATTAGGAGACAGGAAAATTCTGAAACTGTATCAGACTTTTATCACAGCTATAAAACAATTATCTGTTTATTGTAACTTCAGTAATTATTTAAAGTATGCTTTATGGAACAGACTAGTGTGTGGTCTAAGGTGTGAAATGACACAAAAGCAACTTCTTTAAAAAGACCCTCTATCATTCGATAAAGCTTGCTCCATCGCTAACTCCATGGAAATGTCCCAGAAGGACACCACCAAAATTTACTCAGACAATAAGGAGGATATACACATCCTCAGGAAGTCAGAGACTGATGGAATAAGACAAAGACAACAAAATTCTTGTGGAAAGATGAACCACAAAAAGACAAACTATTAATTTAAGGAGGTGGTTTGAATAGTATGCCATAAAAGTGGTCACACCAAGCCAATATGTAGATCTAAGCAACTCTACAGTATAAAAAGAGAAAGCAACAGAAATCTCCACAAGCTACAAACAAACAAGGGAGACAGTGAATTTGAACACTTTCATATGGATGGCCCAGATAAAATATTTCTCACTGTAACTTTGGATTCTAAGTCTGTGAGAATGGAACTTGATACCGAGGCAGCAATTTCAGTGATGACGCTAAAGGATTATAAATGGATATTTTCCATGAGCCCTGTCCTTGACAGAACAACAATCCAACTGAAGACATATACCAACAAAATCATTAAACCCTTAGGACAGGTGTCTGTATTAGTTGAACACAACAACAAAAGCATCTAATTACCTCTCACCATCTTAAAAATTGGCAATAATCCTATCTTAGGGAGAGACTGGATGTATAAACTTGGACTATACAAGTCCCTCCACATCAGCAGTGCAGAAGAAAATGGCCTGATTGCAAAACTGAGAGTGGAATTCAAACAAGTCTTCAGGGAAGGTATAGGTACAATCAAGGACATGAAAGGACAGTAGAGTCAAACCCAAGACAGTACCCAGGTACATGAGAGCAAGAACTGTCCCATATGCTGCTGATACATTATCTAGATCACATTGCTTAGCCACTAATCCGAAGAAATTAGCAAAGACCCATAATTCCTTGTGTCACCCTGGAATAACACGTATAGCCTATTTTCTACAAAGTAAAAATCTTCCTTATTCAATGGAAGACATAAAAAGAATGACAAAAACCTGTCCTGTGTGCTCTGAAATAAAGCCCCAATTTTATTTCAAGAATGAAAGTCATATAATAAAGACCATGCAGCTCTTTGTGAGACTTAACATTGACTTTAAAGGGCCCCTACCAGCAAATAATAAAAATCAGTATATATGTAGTCAATGACTCTCTATATTTCTGAGATGTGGCATTATGTACACTATTTACATTATTTGGACTATTGTCCTCATCTTTGTCACCATATTTATTACAACATTTTGGCTGTTGTACGCTCCGGCCTTCTTCAGGTGGTTGGAATGTTTAACTGAACCCTTTATTTCGCTCACTGGGGCAGACGGTTCTAGTTCCACATGCTCTGTTTAATGGATGTCAGTTATCAGTTATCTCCTGTTAATTCCCCTCTCCAAGTTCTGCACTGCCTTAACCCGGTATTGAACTCACACTGTCCTTGAGGACACATGGCATAGTGGATAAAGGCATTGGTTAAATCCAGTGACAGGACCCAAAGAGTGTGAGTTCAATACCAAGTTAAGGCAGTAGAGAACTTGGAGAGGGGAATTTACAGGAGATAACTGACAAGTGACATCCATTAAATATGGCACGTGGAACTAGAACAGTCTACCCCAGTGAGCGAAATAAAGGGTTAGTTAGTTATTCCAACCACCTGAAGGCCAGAGCATACAATGGCCGAAACGTAATAAATATGGCGACAAAGATGAGGACAATAGTTCAAATAATATAAATAATGTAGTCAATGAATTTAGCAGATTTCCATTTGCATTTCCCTGCAAAGACTTGACCTCTCAAACAGTTATTGACTGTTTGCAAAATATTTTCCATCTATTTGAAATACCAACATATATTCATTCTGACAGAGTCATTTCTTTCTAAAGAAGTCACCACTTTTTTTGAACATGCAATGTGTAGCTAGGAGTCATTCAACTATTTATAATCTATGTGGGAATGGTCAAGTAGAATGTTACAATGGGATAATTTGGTGAACCATATCTCTGTCTCTGCACCTGGAGCATGCTGTGTACAGCTACTAATGAAACCCCACATGAGAGAACAGCAGATGCTCTCTTCACCCAGAAGTGTTTTAATGAGACATCATATGCGCCAAGTAAGTTATCACTTTTTTGAACATGCAAGGTATGGCTAGGAGTCATTCAACTATTTATAATCTATGTGGGAATGGTCAAGTAGAACATTACAATGGGATAATCTGGTGAACCATATTTCTGTCTCTGCATTCATGAGGTTTCCAGGTCCCCATGTGGGAGACTGTACTCCCCAAGCTCTTCATTGCATCTGGAGCATGCTGTGTAGAGCTACTAATGAAAACCCCCACATGAGAGGACAGCAGATAGACATTTGCTCCATTCATGGTTGTCTCAACCCAGAAGTGTTTTGATGAGACATCATGTGCATCAAAGTAAGTTTGAACTGCTGGTGGATGAGGTTGAGCTACTCAAAGTTTACCCTAATTATGCACACATACACCTTCAAAATAGACATGAAACTACAGTTTCACTAAGAGATGTGGCCCTTTAAGGTGACAGGTTAACAGATCAAAATTCTGTTAACGGTTTCAGCCTGGTGCCTGAGAAAGAAAAGCAGAATGTTGGCATTGACCAGATGCACCCAACAGTGGAAATACCTGAAGTTCAAGAAAACCCTTTGCCTGAACAAAGTGAAGACATAATCCAGCCTTCTTCTCCAGTCATACGCCATTTTACTCATATCAAATGAAGACTCCAGTACTTACATGATTATTTTGAATAAAACAATTTAACCTAATCTTAATAGTACCAAGCACTGTTCTTAGTTGCTGGGGGAGAATGTTGTAGTGACTACTATTCTACTATCACCACCACCACCACCTATTTACTGATACTATTCCTAACACAACCTATAAAATCCGTTGTTTAATTGTAGAAGACTTCTGTCGACAACCTAGCAATGTTCTATGTTGAATAAAGCTAAACACTTCTTAGCTCACAACAACCAAATCAATTAATAATGGAAATTCCATGTCCCATCTTTGTTGCTGATGAATACAGATTCCTATATTTTAATAATAAATATGTAAAGTTATATTGTTTATAGCTTTAAGAAATATTGCATTGATTTATTAATTTATATATTTTTAGTAAAATACTATTAATTTTGATTTCCTTTAGGTATTTTAATAATAATAATAATAATGTATTAATGTTGGTAGGTATAAACATAGAGATTGATTAATATATATTAATCAATACTGCTAATTGTGTAATATTGATATTGATAATTGATTTCAGTTCTGGGTAAATTTTAATGAATGAATAAGATTGTCATTGTACAATATTTGATATTAATCAATTTGATTGATTTTATTGGATTTCTTCTCTTAGAGTTGAAAATAAATATAAAAAATGAATTTGCCTGCGCTTGCAGAGGTTGATGATCATGCAGAGAGAAAATGATTTGTAAAGTCACCTAATCTGTCTTTTCCTTATCCAACAAAATAGCAGCAAATGGAAAAAAAGTTTTATATATAAGTTGACAAGGAATGGGATTGGGTGCATGGAGAACTGGGTTCATGAATTTCTCAAGGATATCAGCAAAGATAATTGCAAAAATATTTTTGAATTAGAAAATTTTTCTGTACTTTGTTATTTGATTGGATATTTCATAAATACAAGAGTGTGCAAGTTTAAAAATTGTATTATAGCATAAAACTGAAAGTCACCATGCAGTGTTGCTTCCTATATCCACACTTGTATATATATCTATAAATGTGCTATCTCCAATATTGAGTATATTTTTTTTAATTGAATTCACCCCATGTAAGGAATTAAAGCGACAAAGACACAAAGTGTTACTGGGTGTGGGAGAATTAAAAAACAGGAGTATTATTGAGAAGTATGAACAATAGAAGAGTAATAAGAAAAACAATAATGATTGACATTGCATTTAAATTTTTGAAGATCAAATTTGTCTGGAAAGCAAGATGCCAAAAGATAGTTCCATAAGCAAGAAGTACAAGAGAAGAAACTGTTAGTGTACAACTTACAGTTACATCTAGCCATTTCAGCTGTAAACTAATGGGACCTTATTGCTAGTCTAGTACTGCGATTAAATTCATAAAGTCTGGGTACCATAGCAAAGAGCTCATCTGAACAATAACCATGGAAGTATTTTTAGAAAAGGCACAGGGAAGAAACTTTATGGCAGTGGGAATGTGACTGAAGTTGAGATGCCAGGTCAGGACCATTAATATTGCTCATTCATCTTTGGATTTTATCAAGAATCTCTAAATATAAAGCAGAAGCACTGGACCATATGTGGCAGCAATATTCTAAGCATGGATGAATGGTAGACTTATAGATAGGTAAGAGAGATTGTCTAGCATAGCACAGTGAACCAACTTTTTCGGCAGCAGACCTAGCAATAGATTCAATATAGTCTTTCCACTTCATGTCAGTGAAGAATGTTAGTCTGGGAAAGTGCAACTCGTCACTCTGATGGAGGATAGCATCAATTAGGGGCCTCTCAGGTGATTAATAGAGAGCAGTTTTGTTTTGGAGGTGTTAAAAAAGACTAGTTTTTTTTTGTCTTGTTTTTTTTTAGATCAGCTGCCAATTTTACCTTATTGATCTGATCAGACTTACTATTGAGACATAAGTAAATGGTTGTGTCATCAGCATAGATACCAAGTCGAGAGCTGAAGCCGTTAGGAAGATAATGATGAAAATTAAGAACAACGTTGCTCTAGTGATAGCGACCTGAGGGGGACACCTGCATTAATATGAAGGGATGTAAAACAAATTTTAAACTATACATATATGTAATAATAATAACTAGTTTTAACCTATTATAATTTCACAGTTTTCCCATTTTAAATTTCTAATGAAACTTAATTCTTCAGTTAATGATTGAATAAGCTCATGGCAAGCTCTGTAACAATAAGATATCCCTAAAGATTCCCTATTGCATCATTAAATATTTGAGCCTAATAACTTAAACAAAATATTGCAATAACAATCATAAATATGAATGCTGGTTGTTATTTTAAGAAGTAAGAGGGTACAAATGAAAAGATTTGAAATTGACAACTTTTTCCATTTCACTGAAGCAAGCATTAAACACTTCTGTTTCCTTTTTTCTTTCATTTTCTGACTGGAACCAAGTAGTGTCTTTGATATATTTTTTGTCTTTTCACGTGATTAAAATGGAATAATCTGTCATTTATGAGCTATTGGCAGGGCATAACAATTGTGCAAACTATCAAAGAGAGAAACAAGCACAATTATTCTATGATGATAATGAGATGTAAAATTTGCAGAATTCAGAGTAAAATGTAAAAACTATACAATACAGAGCTAAAATTTAATAATAACAATAATCATGCAAAATTTGCAAAGCTGTATACAAAATTTCATTATTGTTATTCAATTTTGTCTCTGTAT
>OZ038486.1:39129831-39137331 GCA_964036315.1 Acanthosepion esculentum | reverse complement strand
AAAACTATTATATTTTTGTTTTGGGCTGACATTGATTAGATGGCCTGTATCTTCAGCACTAGTTGAAATGAAGGTTTCTTTTTATTATTTGTATTTCAATAAATACCTATATCATGTTTCTGTTTAACTGTTTGTTTTTTATATTTTAAATTAGCCACCCCAGCATTTATAACAGTACTTTTTGATGAATGCTTATAAAAGCTATCAGAATAACATGACAATTTGCTCCTCTGTAGTAATGAAATCACTACCAATGAGTCAAGAATATTTTATTGCTAGCAAAGTCTCCATGTGCTCATTGAAATATCTGAAAAAATAATGATATTATCGGTGAACAACAAATTCCAGAATTTTATTTAAAAAAAGAAAAACTAAAGACTAACAGCATAGTAGCAAACCATTATTTAAAGAAAAATGTTGGAAACTTTTATATACACCTAATATATCATTTTTATTTCTCTATTTACCTGTTTGTTTGTTTGAGACAATTTCAGAAGGTATAATCACCTTGAATGTAATTTGAGGTGCAATGATTATGTTTATGCCAAACTTTAGTATTTATTATTCATAATTTTGAGAAAAGTCTTTAAAATTCCAAAATTTGTTTGGATGATTGTGGTCATTCTTTATGTTGCTGATGTTGTTGGCTGATCCATTCTACAGCCCTCAGGTGTATAATTCACAAAAGGGAGTTTCTCTTTACAGAACAAGATAGCAGAATCTTAGCTAATGTACAAAAGCTACAGAGGTTGGTTGCTATAGAAGTGAATAATGGCTATTCTACAAAGTATTAAATGAAGATTATGTATTCTTTTTGTATTGTACAAATATTTTTTTAACCCATTAAAATGGATAAATGGGATTTATTTCTATTAAATCAAAAAATTTTCTGTTTTCTATGCATATTTAGTTATTATTCATCTGTTTATAGTTAATTATATGAAAAGTATGTTTATTCATTAGTTGTAGATACAATAAGTTAAAAATTTGTATGTGTACAAATATTTGTTTCCCCCCTGACTCTGTGTGTGTATATATATATATATATATATATATATATATATATATTTAGTTTACGAAAAACTAGGTAATCTGTATGGGTAGACCCAAGGAGGATAAAATCCAGAGAGCTCAATGTAAATCAGAGCTAATAATTTAAATAAAAATAAAAACAGACCACTTTAAGGTTCCATGTAATAAATTATTTCACCACAGCTCTTTTAAAGGACTGCAGATCATCAGACTTTACTTCCAAAGGTTGAAATGAAAAATTTTTCATTTCAACCTTTGGAAGTAAAGTCTGATGATCCACAGTCCTTTAAAAGGGCTGTGGTGAAATAATTTATTACATGGAACCTTAAAGTGGTCTTTTTATTTTTATTTAATATATATATATATATATATATATATATATATAGATTGTCACTTCTTGGCAGAAGGCGGCTATCTCTTCAGATTTGATTGAGTGGCTGTGAGCACATGAGTGACTCAAAAGACTTATTTCATTTCTACAGGCTTTACTGCATATATAGCAGATGAAAGATTTGTGTTTTGATCTTTGAGTTTATCTGGTCCTATATATATATATATATATATATAATATGTATGTGTCTTTTAAAAAAAGTCTACAGAAATATGATTTGGAAAAAAAATAAGCAAAATAGATATCTTTGGGGATATTTTCTGTCTATGGTGAATTAAATAAGTTATTCATTCTAATAAAATGTAAGCAAAATGAAGGATGGTAAATTACAGCTTAAGAAAATTAAGTAAATGAATCAGAAAACAATATATGCAACCATTTCTTTGTTATTAACCTAAAATGTATAAATTCCTTTAATAGTAGAAAGCTGAAATGTGATTAGCGAATCCCCCTGTGTACTTTATGGAACTTCTTAACACCTTTTCCAGCCTTAATTACATTAAGTGTGGGTAACAGAGAAGAAATGTCAAGATCACTGCCCTGAAGTGAAATTAAAATGAGAATTGGTGAAGCAAATAGTTAATCATGTTTCTTAATAACCAAAAGAAAAAAAAGCCAAACACAATTATTGCAAATTCCATTTAGAGTTTTGTTTTGATCCTATTATTTGAAGCTAAAATGGTCACAATGACACCACTTTGCTTAACAAACGCATTTCAGTGTCAGCTAACTAAACTTTATTAAATCTGTGATTGGTTCCCTATCAGAGAAATAGTAGGTTATATTGGCATGCATAAAACATATTTCCATCTTTTAATCAACTGTTTTTAATTTTTGAAGTTTATGTAATGCTCAGCATTTGATATCTCTTGATGATCAGCTTCTCTTCTACACTGTATTTTAAAGCATTATAATTGGCAACAGATGTTCATTCAATTCTGGCCTTTATTTCAAGGGACAAGTCACTACCCTTAAAATGTTTGAAACAATTTTGTTAGTAGGGTCATATACTGATTGGTTTCCTTTCACTTAATTCTGCAAATTTGAGACTGTTGTAACCTAGGGAAGGTTACTGAATAGAATAATCAAACAAAGTTGGTAATGAACGATAATACTTAGAACACGAACAACACATATAAGATTTGCCAGTGGCACGTAGAAGAAGTAGTCAACTGCTAGAAGTGAGGCAAGTGAATTCCACAATGAATCTCCAACTGCAGACCAATATACAGTATTTACTACTGTATTTATGTGAATGGGGATATACCCATTATTGTCTGTAGGTATGCTACAACAGAGACCCAGTATAAAATAATGCATTAGAATTTCCAGAACCTCAATACTTGCACCTGCCACTATAAAATAACAGTAGAGATAGCTGAATAGTATGGATAAGGATATAATAAATAATAGTAATAAAAATATTGTATAATTATCTTTAGATGTGTACATAAAATAAGCTTTGAAGTAAAGGCTCATAAAAAAATAAAATAGATTGTAGGGCGGAAACTGAAATCAGCAAAATGAGTGTAACAATCTAAGGAAAAAAAGAATCCTAGAATTATAATAATTCTACACATCCATAATAGAAGCATTTGATGAAGATGTTTATCAATGAAAAAAAAAACTTCTTAAAAACAATAAGAGAAAGATAAAGCTGCCTATTGTTACTCTTATCAACTTAAATTGTCTTTAATTATAGTCCACCGAAACTACTTTTGCCTGTTTATCATTAATTATTTTCTTTAACAACAGCTTCTTCAATAGAAAGTGCAGAGCGTAGACACCTTGGATCAGTGCATGTGGCCTTAGTGCTTTTCAACTGCACAATTTGAAGCCAGTGATTATATCCATTGACAATTACTGTTTACATGAATTCATTAATACACTTAAATGCAGGTGTCTAAAGTGTCTAAACTCTTTACAAACACCATTATATATTAGTATGTATGCATGTTTACAGACTCATATATATGTGTTAGCATGTACACACACACACACACACACATATATATATATATGAAGAAATATAGTCTTAAAGTGTGCTATATTTATGGGATAAAGTGCTCAATATCAGAGATAGAGCGTGTGTAAATATAAAAGTGAACATAGAAGTCAACACTTAGAGGCGACAGTCTGTTTCATGCTAGATGCAATCATCAGTCAACTAGTGCTGTTATTTTTCTCAGCTATTATATATAAATAGCCGAGAAAAATAACAGCACTAGTTGCCTGACGATTGCATCTAGCATGAAACAGACTGTCGCCTCTAAGTGTTGACTTCTATGTTCACTTTTATATATATATATATATATATATAATATATAGTTTTAATGGTATGCTATATTTATGGGTAAAAGTGATATCAGAGATATAGTGTATGTAAATATAAAAGTGAACATTGCAGTTGATACCAAGTGGCAACAGTCTATTTCCTGCTTCAACACAATCTTCATTATTAATCATATAGAACAAACATTATACTGTGAATTTCAGACAGCAATCCTTCATTTAAATATGATAGTTGTTACTAGCATTAAATAGAATAGACAAGGGATGTCTGTTCAGCCTTTTGTTGATTTTTCTCTTGATATGGCATCATTTAATGTCAGGTGGCAACTTGTAAAAGAACTCTCGCCAAAATTGATATTTTCAAGTTCTTTAACCATCATTGGTCATTATCAAGGTAAAAGAAGGTAAAAAGCAGTGCTTGTGTTGTTTACAGTTTAAAATATAAGATGAACACAGGTTTACTACTATGACTATGAAATAGATTTAAGCATCATACAGTAAAAATTGAAAGGCATTTTAATAGACAAATTTGAAACAAATTTTTATTGGTTGATTTCTTTTAATTTAAAGGATCTCCAAGATTTGTAATCATTTATTTCTTTACAGTTGGAGTAGTAAAAACCATTGTTTTGCTGACCAAAATCTACTGGAAATTAGAAGAGGTGCCATGGTTTTGTGTTATTTTTTTGCATTTTGCTGAAAGAGATGACAAGTCAATCTTAAAAGAAATGTAGCACAACATTTGATATCAGGAGAAATCTATCAAAGTATTCAATATATAGTGTTCTGTTGAATGGATCATATTTAAATATATTTGTACCAAAAAATACCTGGCAAGACTTGGAAAATCCTAGATATATTGACAGATAAGTAAATTAATCAATCTGTTCAAATTTACCAATATTTTGGTGCATTACCTGATATGTATTTGTTATTGTTTTCTAACTTGATTCCAGTCAGCGTATTTATTATTATTTCACATTCATTAATCACTAGTTGGGGAATTTTTTTAACTAATTTGTTTTAGCAAATCAATAGGTAAGGCTAATTGTAAAATGTTGTTCATCTCTCAGCCATTTGTCTTTCTCCCTTGAATTATCATCATCATTCTAAAATTACATATTTACCTTGTTCCCCTCATTATCCTTCGTTTCTTTTTAATTATTTACTGAGTTTGAATTACAAACTGTTTTGTTGATAGATTCTACTGAAGATTTCTTGACAATGATTCTTTATATAATAACCCCCATCCTATCTGTCAGTAATGCTTGCTTTCTTTCTTCCTTGATTTTCCATATATAGATTGAATTTCAAAACCTGCCCAGACAAACTTTACATAAAATGTTACAAGTTCAGTGGTTAATTTCTTTTTGAATTTCTAGAATGAAAAGTTATCATTCTTTACGTTATTTGCAGTCAGACTATTATCTTCATCTTTGTGATTATTATCACAATGTTTCATTCATTTTGACAAGTAACAAGCATTCAGTGGTTAAATCATCAATTTACACTTTTAAGTTCTAATTTACAATGGTGGTATTCAATGAGAAGTGTAAACTTAAAAATTATATTTTATCATTACACTTATATATAATCATAGTGGAGTAATGGTTAGTGGCTTGGATTGAGGAATCAGAGCCGAGTTCAAATTCCAGTTGAATCCATTACATTCACTTATGTGCCAATACCCTTGGGAAAAGTATGAATCCTTTTCTCCCTCCAGCTATGGGTAAATAGCAGGACGGACTGGGTTCTATAGCCTTGGATGGCAACTGGTCTAGGAGAAGGACAACTTTGAATTCAAAACTTGCAGAAGGTAAGGTCGTTTGGGGACCTTGTGGCACGTAGTGCACCAGGTCTCTGTATTTGTCCCTTGTAGATGGTTCTGCACAAAACCTTTACCACTATAATCAAATCTTATGTGCTGGTGTCGGGCTGTTGGTTTCCTAAGAACTGATCTGCTTGACCCTCATACATAGAATTCAATGGGAGAGTCGAGTGTGTGTGTGTGTGTGTGTATATATATATATATATATATATATATGTGTGTGTGTGTGTGTACATGGCTGAGGGATTAGAATGTTAGTGCTTTGACCATGAGACCCAAGTTCCAATTTCACTATGGTTGGTTTGTCAAGGAGGTAACTTCTTGGTTATATCAGCCCTGGGAGACAATCCCAGTGAGTGACACTGTTAAGAAGTCCCTGAAAAATCACACCATTGGTTGACTAAAGCCTTGTGAGTAAAATTAGGTAGAAAAAACTGTTTGGAAGCTATTGATGGTTCTGTTAGCACAAAGTTATGAATCATTGTGGTTGAGGTTTGGGTGTATTGATATTGGTCTTGTTCAAGCTATTGATCATGTCAGATTATATACTTTCTTCCAGAAACACAGGTCTACTCAACATATTTTCAGTATAAACCACAGGTTAGTTTTTGGGTGATGAAAAACACAAATGTGCCTGAGCAGGCATCTGAAACAGGGATTAAATAGCTATCGTAGCAGACAGACATACTCAGAAATGAGCAGCTGGCCATTATTGTTTTTGAATCACCAATGAGCTCCTGAATGTTTTTTATACTTATGTATATAGTGCTCAACATAATAGAATCCTTTGATGATGAATAAAGGAAAATGAATACTGGTGTAATTAAAATTAAAAGTTTTCTCCTACCAGTGCCCCCTTGGAAGTGAATCAATTAGCTTGATAATCTCACAAGCCATTGACATTATGCTTAAGCCTCACTGAGAACCCAAGAAATTTGGCCAAAGTTTACCTTATCTCTTAACATAATAGACACAATTATGAAAGTGTATATGATAATAGTTCTTTGTTATGATTGAAAAATTAATTCTGGAATTAAAAGAACAAAGTACTGATCTCTTGGAGAAATCATAAATAGAGTTAAAATGTCTAGATTTGAGGAAATTTATAGAAATGAAATGTTTTAATAGCAAAATTAGTCATTTGTTTTTCATGAAGAATTTTCAGGATATCTAAAATTAAGAATGATCTTATTGTATATAAGTTCAGCATAGTAACTATTTGCTTAGAGCAGGTTTTGTCTTTAGAATGGAGAAAACTATAGATTTCTATGGAAGAAAGTTTATCTAATTGGAGATCATAGCAAATGGGATCAAAGGTAGCACAAAAGTCCAGGAGGATTAGGACACACTGAAGATCAGAATAAATTATTGTGAATTTATAATATTAACAATGACTATTGAAGTATTTTGAAGGTTACAAATGTCTAAATTGAAATGTTACTTCAGGATATTTCTATTAAATTTTGATGTGAGTGCTTCTGATACAAGACAAGATTACTGTTGTTAAGATCAGGTGGGTTAGTATTTGATTAATTGGTTTTACGTCTGTGGGCATCAATCTTCAGAAATTGTATTAATACAGCAAATACACACACAGACATATATAGGAGAATTTTCAAAGAATTTGCCACAGTTTATTTTTATTTTATATTATATTTTTGAGTAATTTTGAATGTTGCTATATTCATTTCCAAGGATTGTTCTGTGTATATTTCCATGAAATATATATATATGTGTATATATATATATATATATATATATATATATAATTTTGTATGATTTTATATATCAGCTAACAGTATTTAGAAAAATAGTATGTCTTTATTTCAAATTTGTCATGCTATTTTTCTATGCATGCATGCATGTGTGTGTGTGTGTGTATATATATATATATATATATAGTATTTACATTAGTCGGACTATTGTTCTCATCTTTGTCGCCATATTTGTCACAACA
>OZ038486.1:39002331-39127331 GCA_964036315.1 Acanthosepion esculentum | reverse complement strand
AATGTCTAGATTCAATGTAATGTGTTGTGACTAGTTTGAAATGTAATTTTGTTGAGTGTGGGTTGCTTCATTTTAATGTAGATGGCCTACAATATCTGAAGGTTCTTTTTACTGTGTATATGTGTGAGTATTATTGTGTTATCAACTAATATCTGTGTAATATTATGTACATGGCTATGTTTTTCTAATTAATTTTTGTCTTTATTTTCACCAGAAATTAAAGCAAACATTCGAACATTAGAATGGCTCATGATCAGACATAATAGACATTCATTGTCTGTTATATTTAACAATATATGTTTGAATATATATAATTCTTATATGTGCATTTATTTATTTATTGGTATAAATATATAAATAGAAAATTCAATGACTGTGCATCTCACCTGGCACATTGTTACACATTTAGGTTTTATCTGAAATTTTCAATGTCTAAAGTTTGATTTATATTCACCATTGAATTAGGTGCATTAACAAGGAAGTTCACTGTTGAAAAATAAATATCTTTTGTGCAAAATAAATGCCTTTTTTATCATTAATTTTTAGAATTAACAGTTTATATGCATATATATTGTAGGTATATGTATGTTTATATTTCCTGTTCATATAGACCTGCATTAAGAAATAGTTGCATCTATTTTATGCTTTGTTTTTAATTCTTAAGAAACCATTGGATATAATACGAAATGTAAATCTACCCTTTTTTTATCTTTAAATTGTTCCGTTTTTTCGAGAGACCTTTGAAAACAGAATAGACAACAGACTTGACTCTTTCAGTAATATAGTCTCTGAAGACTAAGTCTCAGACAGAAGTTCTTAATCCTTTTAAAAGTTTGGTAATTTGTTAGTGACTCATTTTTGTCAATGATATTTACATCATCATCTTGTGCAAAAAAAAGTGCTGAAATATATTTGACTATCTTCTTGAAACAAGGGCAAGTAAGATAAAATATATCATTTTCTTTCTTTTTTATATTTTAGAAATGCCATGTCAAGTTGGCTAACAATGTAACTGTTTAGAATCAATGTTTCTATACCATGCCATGAGAAAACATTACATATTAAAGCAGCTGAAACTACATTATAAATTGGGTAACAAGCAAACATTTATGATACATTTTTAAGAGAAATAGATGGTGAAACATTGCTTTTTTAACATCCTATATAAATATTAGGGTGTATAAAAAGTATTTTCATTTTAACAAACCTTGGCTCCAAAAGGGATATATGAATAGTATAATTATTATTGACACAGAAAGTGGAATTGGTGAGCCAAGTTCAAATTTGAGTCTATTCTGTGCCATTCACTTTTGCACTTATGCCCCTGGGAAAGGCATGAATCTATTTCTTCTTTCCTCAATTATGTGTTAAATAGCAGGGTAAACTAAGACAGTAGCCAGTATAGGAGAATGAAAACTCTGAGTTTGAAATTGTGGAGAAGGCAACAGGAAACCACTCCAGTATTTTTCCCCAAGAGGTTATAGGAAATAAACAGATAATAAAGAAAAGGAATCTGAGGAACCATGATTGTTTACATTCTGAAAGGACATGGCATTACAAAAAAACCTTAAAACTTATTTTATGAACAAATTATAAATCCACTATATTATTGCTATTATGCGATTATTAAGATTCTTACAATTTCAAGGTATTATTTTATCCTGGGATTAAAGCTACAAGCGATGTTTTTTTTCTTTTTTTTTTACAGTAAGATTCAGCCTGTACAAGGCCTGGGGGCCACTTGAGGTAGAGGGTTACATCAAGGGCAGTTTATATGGATAGGAGGGGAAGATAACAGTTGACACGAGACTTGAACAGGTTAAGATTGTAGTGATCAGGGAAACATCCTAAGGGGAGATTACTGTGTTATTATTCCAATATTTTCACTGTTCTATGGTTAATAAAATGTTATTTATTAATTTTTTAATAGCATTTTTCATTATTTTTATTGCTTTTTATCCACAGCATTCTAAGTTAATGCATTCTTTGACTATTAATATGAAAGTGAAATAAAAAATAACTTCCAACAAGACTTGAACTCACCACTCATATCTTGCCATGTGGTATAGAGAAAGTTGGGTGTGATGTGGGCCTGTAGGTAAATATAATATTCTACTTCAAGTTACCAGTTTATTAATAAATGAATTAAGTTGGGTTTGAAGAGTACTTGCATGAGAAATGTAGACGTACCGAAAATCAATTGGTAGTCATTTGGGAAGTCACAACTTTGTTTTGTAGCATTTCATTATAACATTTATGACAAGGGTTTATTTTCTTGGATATATTCAGAAAGATCATTAAAAAAGGTGCAGTACTTCTTTGAAAATAAAAGCATTGCAATATAATTCTTTGACAATCATCATCAAAGTTGGTGCATTGTAACACTTAACATTAAATGGTCAGTAATGCAATACTGCAACACTTATTGTGCCTGAATAACAACTGTTTTAGAGCAGCTTCTTTAGGCTATCATTATAAGTTTGGACATATTTTGTCACACACCAGTTTATAGTGGTAGATCATAATATTGCAGTAGATGACATACAAGATAAGCACCAAAAATTGCAAAGAAGTTGCTGAATGATTATAGAGAAAAGCTCTGTATAATAATATAATGTAATAAATAATATAATAATAATATATAATAAATATATAATTATAATAAAAATATAATAATATATTATATATAATATAATCATATTAAAATAATATAATGTAATAAATAATATATAATAAATATATAATTATAATATATTATAATATAATGTAATATAATATAATCATATTAAAATAATATAATATAATATATTATATATAATATAATGTAATATAATATAATCATATTAAAATAATATAATGTAAGAAGTAATATAATATATAATAAATATATAATAAAATATAATAAATAATAAATTCTATATAATATAATGTAATATAATATATTAAAATAATGTAATAAATAATATAATATATAATAGATATATAATAAAATATAAATAATAATATATTCTATATAATATAATGTAATATATAATATAATCATATTAAAATAATATAATGTAATAATAATATAATATATAATAAAATATAATAAATAATATATTATATATAATATAATAATGTAATATATAATATAATCATATTAAAATAATATAATGTAATAAATAATAAAATAATATATAATAAATATATAATAAAATATAATAAATAATATATTATATATAATATAATGTAATATATAATATAATCATATTAAAATAATATAATGTAATAAATAATAAAATATATAATAAATATATAATAATATATAATAAATAATATAATATATATAATATAATAATGTAATATAATATATAATCATATTATAATAATATATAATAAATAATATAATATATATAATATAATAATGTAATATAATATATAATCATATTATAATAATATAATGTAATAAATAGTACATAATATAATAATATAATGTGGTTTCTGTGGCTTTAATGGTTAATGTCTTGTCTCTGTAAAATGAACATTTGCTATAGGAAAATATAAACTTAAAAAAAGGATTGTTTTTTTTCTATTGCTTATCAATCTCTGAGATTATTTAAAGCTGAAACTTATAAGTGAATAGTGCATTAAAATTTTTTTTAATAACAGCAATGATTTTTCCAGATACAAATCCTACTATTTAACCCAATAGATGGGGAGGAGAAATTTAAATGAAAAAAAACAAAGTTATTAAAAACTAAATAATGAAAATACTTAATTTCAGAATCTTGAACAACAACTTAACCACATTCTTGAAAACCAAGCATACACTTGGCACCTTCCACAGATTTGGAAAGGATTGCTCTTTCAAGCAGTAGTTAAATAATTTCGCTAAGATGAGGGATAATTCCAGGTTGATATTTTTAATTACAACCACTGGTATTTGTCTGTGCCTTTCTTAGGGTCAAGATTTTTGATAAGTCTTGAGACTTCCCGAGCGGTAATTCAAATACTATTGAGATTGTATTCAGTGAGGCTAGGGAAGTTAAGAAATGGATGGCCTATGTCATCTAATGTTGAGTTAGAGGTAAAGTGATTTGCCTTATCTGGTGATTGCCTTATCTGACACTTTGCCTCTATTCAGAATTTGGTTGGACATTGACTACAGGTAAAGCTTTTGTGAAGCATGTTTCAGGGCAGGATGTGAGGAAGAGGTCAAGAAGGTTCACCTTATGTCCTGTTGCATCAGGAATGCAGGTGGGTTCTTCAGTGATCTGTGTTAGTTTATAGGTGATGGAAATGTCTCTACAGTATCTGCCTTCTTAATCAGTTTGTATTGAAGTCACCACAGATATGAAAGCTAGCTGAGGGAAATTCAGTGAAGATATTATCAATCCTCTCAGATATTTGGTCAAAAATTACCACCCCCATCATCCTGAAGAAGATAAAGAGTTAAAATGAATGTGGCACTGTGGATGTGCTATGCAGAAGCACATATACAGGAGGTCAGGGTCCTTGATTTTTGTCTCTTTTTGGGTTTGATAATTTTTTCAATTTAGTCTTGTTCATGTGTAGATAGTAGTCCAGTTATACAAATCCATATATATATAATTGAATAAATTACAGATATTATGTTTGCTAATTTTTAACAAAATCTGTTCATACTCATGAATAACCTTCCATGTATTGATGTTAAAAGATGAGAGAAATGTGCTATAGCTGTTTAAATTTCTTTTATTTCTATTTCTCAAGTACTTTCAATCTTCTTCCAAGATCATCTTCAGGGGTGCAAGTAGTACAATAGTAGTATATAGTAATGTGTGTGTGTGTATATATATATATATACACATATATATATATATTATAAATTAACTGATTTAAAATATGGTTTCTTCGCTACACAGGAATTACCATTTTTCAAAAACCGAAGCTAAAAACTTCAAATTTAATTTTACAATTAAATTAAAATCATTAGTTCTGTTTCATCTTCAAGTGAATTTTGGAATAACTTATTTTTAAATTTACTGAGTTTTAAATACACATACAATTCATAATTTTTTGTTTCTATGGATACAGAGAAATCCAGTCATTTAGACAGGGGCTGTAGTGTGTTCATTTTTATTAACTATTATTGTATCAATTGTGAGTTATGTTCAAAAAAGAGGTTAAGTCTATTTTGACATCCATTCAATGCATGTTGTCTGGTTTTCTTTATCAACGAGAAAAAGATTTTCAGCATTTTTTTTTTTTCAGTTAAATTCATACTTGTATACATGAAGATTTTTTCTAAAAGTGGTGTTTGGGTTAGAATACGTTATATTGAACTACAATTTTAATATATTATTTTTACTCTTAATTAATAATAGACTATATTTCTTTTTAGAACAAATAAATGTAATAGAATTACTTAAATTATTTAAAAATTATTATTACATATCAAATATAAGTATGTATATTACCAGCTCCCATTTTTTTTGATAATTTTATTTTATTTTGAAATATTATTTAATGAAAATTTTTGACAATGTCAGCAAAGAATAACTATTTCATTTCTTTGATTCAGCAAGTATTTATTTTTTATAAACTTAGTAATATATAGTTTCTCATGTATGCACAAAGGACATGGGTCATTTAATGACCTACATATTTTAGTTTTTTGTATTCCATTTTACTGTAGGTGTTTTATTGGTTTCTTTTAAGTACCAGAAATATTTCGATAAGGACGTCTGATTTTGGTATTTATTTATCCTAAATGAACTTTAATGTTGATTGAATCTCTTTTTGAACTTATGGTTTGTGCAACCTATATAGATTTTTATGTTATCTCTCTCTCTCTGTCTATATATATATATATATATATATATATATATATATATATATATATATATATAATGGAAAAAAGAATGCCAAAAACTTTTTCTCGTTGATAAAGAAAACCAGACAACATGCGTTGAACTGATGTCAAAATTCGTTGAAAAAAAAATATCAATAAGAACACTGGATTATATATCTTACTGTTCTTTCTTTTTATTACAATATATATATATACAGGGGTAGGACAAAATAATTGGAATAATTGCAAAATCCACTCCTATATTTCAAAGACCTATTATATTAAGAACTTTAACTAAAACTTCATAATTGCAGGTTATATCTATTGTAAATACGTTTATTTATCTAATTTACTGTCTTTGTCTTATTTATTTTTAGAATTTAGTAAAATTTAAGCTAAATGCGTGACCTCTCTGTGTTCGAAAAAGAGCAAATTGTTGGAGCTTGCATGGCAAGGTTGCTGAACTGTTTGGTTTTTCAATAGCTACCATATCAAGAACACTGATGCAATTCGAGAAACAGGGCAAGACCTCTAGCAACCATAGCAATTCAGGCCAGACTTGCAAACTTACTGACAGGGACTGACATGCATTGAAATGCAATGTGGCAAAAAATCATCAGACTACTGCGGCCAAAGTGACTGCTGAGTTGAATAATCATCTGAATAGTTCAGTTTCTACTAAAACTGTTCACTGTGAGCTCCATAAGGCTGCATATCATGGAAGAGCTGCTGTAAGGAAACCTCTTCTCTCCACTCGCAACATTCAGGAGAGATTGAAGTGGTGCAGAGATCACAATGCCTGGTCTGCAGACCAATGGAAGCAAGTCATATTCTCAGACGAGTCCAGTTTTTCTCTTTTCCCAACTTCAGGGTGAGTTTATGTGTAGAGGCAGCCCAAAGAAGCTTACAACCCTGACTGCCTTCTTCCAACAGTGAAGCATAGAGGTGGATCAGTGATAGTTTGGGCTGCCATATCATGGAAATGTCTCAGTCCAATAGTTGCCCTGCATGGTAGAATCAACAGCAAAGATCATGTTCATCCAATGGCCAAGATTTTATTCCCTGATGGTGACTGCATCTTCCAAGATGATAATGCTCCAATACATACTGCTCAAGTGGTTAAGAATTGGTATGAAGAGCATGAAAGTGAGCTAGAACACATGGAGTGGCCTCGCCAATCTCAAGATATCAATATTATTGAACATTTGTGGTGCATTTTGGAGCAACAAGTTAGGAGCCGCTATCCTCCACCATCGTGTCGTAAAGAGCTGGAGAAGGTTTTAATGGAAGAATGACTGAAAATTTCTCTGGATGAAGTCCGGAAGCTGTATGATTCCATTCCTAGACGGACCAACTACATATTAAATAAATTTTCTTTGAATTTAACAAGTGTTCCAATTATTTTGTCCAACCCCTAGTGTATTGGGGCAGTATATCATTATCCAGACATATATTGTTGGACAGTTTTTGTCTTTATTTTCTTCCGAAACTAAAGTCACTATACAAAGCTTAGAACAGCTCATGATCAAACAATAGACATTCATTTTCTGTTATATTTAACAATATATGTTTGAATATATATATATATATATATATATATATATATATATATATATATATATGTGTGTGTATATATGCATCATTTAAAATAGAAATAAAATAAATAAATCAAACACTTATAGTGTGAAAACTACAAAAAAAGATAGAAAGTTTGTAAATTACTTGCATGTAGAATCATACTTTATTCGACAGTCATTTTAAGTCTGAGCTAGTTAGATTCCTTTTGTGGAATTGTTGGTGACTCTAGAAATGATTATCTTACTCTTATGGAGAGACAGACCACCTCAGTGAGGTATGTGTGTGGAGGAGTAATTTCTCTTATTTTACTTTTGTTTGTTTTTTTTTGTTTTTTTGTGGTGGTGGGGCTTTCTATCAAGAATAGAAATCCATTCACACTATGGATATGATAGTCAACAGAAGAAATTGACTGAAAATGGATGTAACAACAATTTGCTCATGCAGTGAACCAAATACACATTTGCAGATAAGGAAAAGAGAAGTGAATTAAAGTTTTACTTGTTAACTGTTTTCACTGTGTCAGTGATTCTGTCTCTGCCATATCAAGCAATAAAAATAGAAAGCAGGTGTACACATATTGTTGTTTTGATGAATTTGTTCCAACTGAATTTTCACACTTTATGCCAAACAGTTGAGTGATGTATTTCTTACCCTGTGTCCATAAATTATGGCTGAGTCAAGGGCAGACAACTGATTTTTGTAACATTACATTAAGAAAATATTTCAAAATTTGATATGTTTCAGTATTCTCATTTAGGCATAAAAAATCTGTTTGATCATGTGCTGTTTTGCAGTCTGTCAGCATTCTATCAAATAAATATAGAACACGGAACAGTACATATATAATTTAGCAAACAAATCTCAGCGACGTGGCCAGTCTTGCTTCAAGAATATCAGACCACCACTAGATATAACCGCTCACAATATGAATTCCTCAAGATCATGTGATGCCCTGGGTTGGGCTTCAGAATACACCAATTGCACCTCTGCAGAGGGGTAAGACCTTCCCCAATGAGGTGTCCTTGGTATGACAATAAACTACATCTGGCAGCAAGACCTCTGAGGTTTTGAGGATCATGTAACCACCTCTTAATTGCTGTTTTACCCAGGTCCACCCTGACACAGGGTGATATTACTTGTTAGGGTCACAGCTATGGGCAAATAATTAACACCCTCCCTGCAAACTGGGGTCAAAACTCTATGAAAGTGTAAAAATAGGTAAAGTATAAAATAAAGTATAAAATAAAGTGTAAAAAAAATTTTTGGAAAAAAAAAAAAAAAAAATTACAAGCAATAAATTTTTGAAAAAAAAAATATTACCAGCAATACATTTTTGGAAAAAAATATTGCCAGCAATAAAAGTCTTGTTGGCATTAAATAATCTATTGAGGTTGATATGCTATAAAACAAACCAAACCAAGATCATGTGAAAATGTGGCTGGCAGAAAATAAGATGGAGTGATAATCAGAATTTTGGTACTGTGAAGCTGAAGAGAGAAAAAATGACAGGCTTTTAAGAAAGCCTGTGTCTAAAAATGGACTTTGAAAGATAATTATTATTATTATTAGTTGTAGTAGTATTTGATGGCACTTGACAGATAGACACTTGTGACCCTCCCTACATTCATTAGAGAATGTTCAGATTGTGCAGTTGTCAAGACTTTAAAAAAAGAACACACCTTTGCATTCAAGACAGAATGCTTTTTCTTGCAATATTTTTGATAAAAGAAAAATGTGTTAGTGAGAATGATAATTAAAATGATGAAAATTACCCCAGGAGAGATGTGGCAGAAATGAAAAAGGCATTTATTGACTTTAAATCAAGTTGATGCTAGATTTGGCGTCACCTGGTATTTGTAACAAGTTCAGACATATTATTTGGTGTTTAATTTGGAAATCAATGTATTTTTATGTTCAAACATATGTTTCAGATTTTAATTTTAACACTGCTATTTATTTATTTAAATTTTATTATACTTGGAATGTTATCCTCATCTCTGTTGTTGTTGTTATCGCTATCATTATTATCACAATAACAACAAAGATGAGAATAATAGCCAAAGTGTAAAAATATTAATAACTTCTCATTCCAAAATTTCAGACAGATATTTAAATTTTATACTGTTTCTTAAGTAATTATGTCATAACAGCTCAACCATTGTAATATATGAATGGTCCCTGAGTTGATTAACAAAAGGGGTAGCAGATTTTTGGCTTGGGAGGTAAGGTGGTTATGTGAAAGTGCTAACTCATTCATAACCTTATCTATTAGTCAGTGATGAGATGTTTTGTTTTACTCTAGATAATTGGAAATAGTGTGGAATTCAGGGATAAATAGTTTCATGCCTTTTCATAAAGTCATTAGTGTGAAGTGAACAGACTTTGAGATTGGTCTGCTGATGATGTTTTCTATGTTACTGTCATACTCACACCAATTGTCTATAATATTAGGTTGGTGCAAAAATAATGTCGTTTTCTCACATGAAGTTGAACGTCAAAAAACGACATTATTTTTGCACCAACCTAATATAATAGCAACTTAACAATAAGGATTCACATAGAACATAAATTCTTAATATACATATAATAAACTTAATATTTTTTTGATGTCATATCCCTTCTTATAGAGTTGCAAACACCATACCCATCCAGTGTTACACACAGATTGTTGCCTGGGGTGTTAAGGTTTCAAGGACATTAAATGTACATGGATGTTCAAGATTAAGGCAAACTAGAAGATGTTCCATAGTTTGTGATTGTCTGCATTGCCTGTTGGGATTATCATTGGTGTCATATCTTCATTTCTGAAGCTTGGCTCTACAGCAATCAACAGCTTTTGGAGGATATAGGTGATCATGGCTCACCACAAATTCCTTTTTAAATATCTGTGAATTGGCATAACATCTTGGGAAACATAGTAGAGTGGTTTCCTGTTGCTTTTTTCATGGTTTTTGAATTAAGAGTTGTCCTTCTCTTAGAGTAGCTACCACATTGGCTACAGAACCCAGCCTAATTTGCTATTAAAGAAAGAAGAAACAAATTTATATCTTTCCCAAGGGCTTTAGTGCAAAGTAAATGCAACAGAATAGACCAGAATATAAACTTGGCTTGCCAATTCCATTTCCCATACTGATAACCATTATGCTACCAGCACATAAACTTAAAATTTCCTAACTTTCAGAATGTGGATTTTATTCAATTCTTGTGTTATACTTAACTTTGCTCTCCTTAGCCTGATGAGCCCACTAAAAATTAAATAATGACCAATTTAAAATCTTTTTTTTTTTTAATTTTTACCAGTGAAGAAATAGATTTTGGCTCATTGTTGACTGCAGGTTTTACATATTTGTTACTTTTAATAACATTGTATCATTATACTACTAGATATTACTTTTATCATCTGATGGCGCAAATATTTCTTGGTTAAATTACATTAATGCAAAATTTTTCAGTATTTTAAAAATTTCATATAAATTCATAGCATTATTCAGTCATCAATTTATTTTCGCTTTGTTTTCTACATAACCTTACAAATAAATCATTTATTTTATCATAAAAGAATAAGACTAGTTTCATTTCAATAAATTCTTCAAGGAATCTTCAGTCATCTTGAATGCTTCTATAAAGTAGGGCTGCATTAACAAAATCACCAGCTGAATTCTTTGATAAGATAAAAGAATAATTTTCTCTTTCAATGTATCATTCAAACAAGCCAATTGCTCACTGTTCATAGTAACAGTTTGTCTGGATTCCAGCAGTTCATAATAAAGAATTCTTTTTGAATCCTACCAAACAAGATCTAAAAATACTTATTTTTTATATAATCTTATATTTATATAAACTCATAGCATCATTATTCAGTTAATCAAAGTATTTTCTAAGGATTTAGGCCATCTTCTAGGTAATGTTTATTCCTTCATAAAAGGAGTATTCCCATTTTGATTTTATGAATTCTTCAAGGAATTTTCACATATCTCCAACTAGTGGAGCTGCTGATCCAACAAGGAGTGTTACAGTAAAGTAACTGTAAACGATGCCACATGCAGAAGAACTTCCTATTCCATCTCAAGTATGTCACATTGCATTTGCTGCATAAGGACCCGCATTAATCATGCACCAAAATCACTAATTGAATTCCTTACTGAAATAAATGATCATTTTTCTCTTTCAGTGCATCATTCAAATGAGTTAATTGCTTTCGGTAACATTTTGCAGTGACAATTTATCCATGTTCCAAGAATTCATAATAAGGAATTCTTTTTGAATCCCATCAATTGCAGGAACGTTTTTTGCTAGTTTCAGTTTCTTCATTTTGGATTCTCATAAAAAAATTTTTATTGCCAGTGACCATCTTGTCAAAATTACATTTTTTTCTGTGTCTAGCAAGTAAAGAAAAGAAAGACAATTTTTTAAACTATGTCTACTATTTGTTTTGTAAGTTTACATGGAACCTATTTTTTAAAGCTTTTGAAATGTTCTAGAGCTTGAAAATGACAAACAACTGTTGGCTAATTGTATAAGCAATAAAGAGTTGAAACAATTTTAAAGACAATTTTAAAATTTTCCTAAAATTGTGCAAAAGATGTATTGTGAACTTCAGCATCAACTGGGTAATTCTCCAATTATCATTAATTCAACTTTGTTTTTTCATAACAAAATCTACATTTAATAACCATACTAAAAGAGAGATAATTCAGGTAATATCTTGATGTTTATTTCAATAGTTTGAACTACTGTGCTTTTCTACAAGGAATTCTGTTAAACATGTATATTTCATTATAATTTTCTGCAAACTCCATTTAAAAAATGTAAAAATGTAGTTTTATGCAAAAATGAAAATGCCACTGACATCACATTTTAACAGATATAGTATACCAAAAATACACAAAAATATCTTGAAATACTAAAGAGTAAATTTATTCAATAAAATCACCATTGGTCTCCAGATGACTTCGAAATCTCCTGCAACTCTTCTGAACAGTCTCCTTGTTTAAATTGGTTAATGCTGCCATAATCCTTACCTTCAGTTCATCTTTAGTGTTACAAGGAGTTTTGTTGGCCCCTTGCTCAATTGCGCCCCACACATAATAATCAAGGAAGTTGCAGTCTGGGGAGTTAGGTGGCCATATGTAAGGGGTGATGTGGTCGCAGAAATTGTCTGAGAACTATGACTGGGTTCTCCTGTTTGTGTGGCATGGTGCAGACTCCTGTTGACAGACATAGTCTCTCAGCAGCCACCCTCCTGACCCAGGGCAGCACAACCTCCTCAAGGCACTTGATGTAGGCTTCTGTGTTAAGTCTGAAGCCCTCACCAACAAATTTGGTAGTTCTTTTCTCATCAGAATGATCCGAGTGAGATTTCTGAGCTTCCATACAATTGTAATTACCATCAGACTCATCCAACCCTTACTGAATCATCTGCACTATCCTCAGATTGACACTCAAACACTCTGAAATGTCCATATTGGGGCTTCTGATGGGAATACCAAGCAGTACAGCATGCCGTTTCCAAATTTATGGCAGAATGAATTGCATCAAGGTGCTCTTTTTTCTCACAGACAGTGCCCAACTGACCCTACTGTACTGTGCAATCAACAAAATCAAAAACAAACAACCCACATGCACGAGATTAACAATGGACAATTTACCCATCACACCATATATATATATATATATATATATATATATATATGTAAATATTATTAAACTGACTAGTGAATAGTTGTCTACCTGATCTGAATTTAGTACTTGATTGCGTTCCGGAAGAAAAAATTCTATAAATATGAAAAATGTTTCTAATAAGACACTGAGTAAACATTAATAATAAATTTGAAATTGTTTTACTTACATCAAATGCCAACGTTATTAAACCACCTCATCGTAAGTTGTTTTTTTATATTGCCCTTATGGATAAAATGATTTTTAGTATTAATTAGCCTGACCTTTAAAGTCTTATTAGAATTCTTAAAAAACAAGAAAATGGAATAAAAAAAATTCATTAATATTATTATTTGCTATTCTAAAAGCCTTAAAGGCTTAAAATACAGCAAAAAGAAAACAAAAAATATAAATATATATAATATTAAAATACAGCAAAAAGAAACAAATCTACTAAGATCAAAAGTACATTGGATGTAATATGCAAAAAAAGCTAAAGAAAATTTTACTAGTAAATAAGAATAGATTATTATTTTAAAATTGATATTGGCTATTTTTCTTTCTTTCTTGTTTCATAGAAGAGGTAATAGCACTGTAATCATGTGATAAAGATATTTGTGAGATGAAGTCAATAAGGTCACAGCTATGAAGCATTCAGAGTGGAAGTAACTTAATAACCCTTGCTTTACAGGTCAACATGCTCAACACGGCTCTCTGCTTGATGTTCTCTAATCATATGATAATATAATACATTCTGCTCAAGAATTACGGAAGATTAGATCATAATAATTTTGAATGATATTTCTATATTAAATGATCTATAATCTACTATATTTATCTATAACCATAAATATAACAAAATCTACAATATTTTCATCTTATTGTAGCAATAATAATAATAATAACAGGGAACTAGTAAATACAGAATGTGCACAGAGAGAGATAATCAAATGATAAGGGAATCAAGTAAGCTGTCTCAAAAATAGGTACAAAAATAAGCATGACTGGTTGAGGTGGGGATACACTGGGAACTGTGCAAGCAACTAGGATTTGATTATATAAGCCAATGAAGCTGCCTTAGAAAGTAAAAAAAAATGTAGGTATAAAATTCCCCAGAGGTTTGAGATTTGAATGCATCACCTAGTCCATACTTGATGACTATATCAAGTTATAAACAAGAAAAAGAAAACATGGATTTTACTGTTCCAGTAAATTGTAGAATAAGGTTGAAAAAAAGTGAAAATTTAGGCAACTATCTAGAATAGAAAAAATTGTGGAATATGAAAGTTACAGTTGTGCCCATTGTTGTTGGAGCATTTAGAATGGTTCTAAAAAGTCTAACATGAAGGTTGGAAGAACTGAAAATTTGAAGAAAAATCAAATCACATGACAACACTACTAAAAAACAATTAGAAGCCAATGCTGGAATATTGGGGAAACTTGTTACCATTCAGTCTTCAAGGATAAAAACTGGATATTTTGTGTGAACATGAAAATGCATGAAATAGTAATAATAATAATAATAATAATGATAACTGGTACTAAACAAAGTGGTCTACTTGTAAAAGATTTGGGAAAATTTTTAGGGGAATAATTTTAATAGATTAGCATTCATCAAGTCACAAGATTTACCAGAATAAAAAAATATTGATTTTTTTTTTCTTTTATCATTTCAGAAGATGGGCCCTGTTCATAATATCTATACAATGTAAAATCGATTCTTAACTTATTACAGTTATTGGACTTGACTGTTATTTATAAATGTCAAGTTTGAAAATGTGCTTATATCATTGATATTTTTTATAATTTTTTGAATTTTTAAAATTGTTTTAAAAGAATTTTTTGTGGGTAGCATTTTTTTTGGAAGCACATGCACAGACATTAGGTGGGTAATAATAATCTTTCTTAAATGATGAATAAATGGATATATACTTTTAGTTATGTAAAGTTTTTTTTTACTTTGACTTCATAAATTTAAATGTACTAAATTGACAGATAGATTTCATCATTTTACTATTGAAATTACTAGTTGTAGCCATAAATTCTATTCTAATAGTTTCTTCTCTTGCACTTCTCACATGTGGGACTCTCTGGCTTCTTGCTTTTCCTGCAAACTACAATCATCAAAAATTTAAATGCAACATCAATCATCATCTTCTATCTTTTTGAATCCTGTTCTTTTGTTGTATTTTCTACTCAGTAATGATTTCTCAGTTTCTTTCCTTTTCAAAAACCACTTCAATCTTAGTGGCTTTATTGTCTTTTGTGGATGAAAAGATTTTAAAAAAAAAAGAAAGAAAAGGAATTGACACTATGTAGAGCATTATATTTACTGAGGTCCTGCAAAGACTCTGAGAAAAATTCTGGAGATTTGAGGAAACAGTGTTACTCAGATTATAGGGATGGTGATCTGTTGTGATTTAATGAAAATAATGAAATAATAATAACTAGAAATATCTGTGGAAAATTTCATGGTCTTCCTATTTGAATTTTCTAATGAATCATAATTCTTAAGTTAATGATTGAATAAGCTCCTTGCAAGTTTTACAACTATAAAATATCTGTGGAAATTTCTCTATTGCATTGTTAAATATTTGCACTTAACAACTTTAAGAAAATGTTGCAATAAAGTCATAGCTATGAATGCAGGTAATTATTTACAGAAGTAAGAGTGTACAAATGAAAAGATTTGAAACTAAGAAGTTTTTCCATTTCTTTGAAGCAGACCTTAGACACATGAGAGCTTTATCACCTCTTCTATCTTCTATCCTGCTCTTTCTCTCACTGAAACCAAACAGCATCTCTAATAGGTCTTTTCCATCTTTTCTCATAATCAAAATGGAATAGTCCATTATCTATGAGGTATTTTAAGGATGTAATGTACATGCTATGAATGAATGAACATGCAGCATTATAATATAATGATAATAATCTCCTATTTGTCATAGCAATGATAATACTAATCTCCTATTTATCATAGGAATGATATCAGTGAACTATATACTAAAGAAATACAACCAAGGTTATAGATTCATAAAGTTGTAAAAAAAGATGAACTAACTCCTGTTCACAGATAATCTAAATATTATTTGCCAAGAATGAAAAGGAACTGGAAACTCTAATATAAACAGAATCTTCACTCAGGATAGAGGAACAGAATTTGGCATTGAGATGTGTACACTGCTAGCATTGAACAAGGGAAAAATAGAATCAATGGAAGAAATTAAATTTCCCAACTAGAAAGCGATCAGGACATTCAATAAAACTGATGGCTACAAATATTGAAGAATTCTAAAAATAGATCCCATCAAGCAGAAGTTATTGGAATTTAGAATAATCAATCAGAAAATAAGACACTGAATGGCTTAAGAAAGGACCAATCACTGCCCCTGTAATGGTCACATGTCCATAGCTATATAAATGCCAAATTCAAAAACCCACCCTCTTCCACCACATTACTGAAGCAGCACAAAGCAATAGTGCTCCTTTACCATAAACCTGGTTTGTGGTATCAGGTTACGGAAGAATGGGGATGGGACTACAAGAAAAATTACTACTAGCTAAAGATACTAGTCAGAGAATGAAAAAGACTTCTCCTTCAACAAGGATTGTTGACAAAATGCCTTTCTCCTAAGCTAAGTCTGCAGATGCATATTGTCTACAACCAACTTCTTTTTTCTTTATTTATCTTTTTCTAGTTGGAGATGAAATATATTTAAATATTACAAGTTGCTGTGTTCTTTTAAAAGTTGTCACTCAGTCCCTTCCAGTACACAAGGCCAATAAGCCCAACATAAATTTGGGATTGTATCCTGGTATAATATTGTGGATATAATCACCACAAAGAAAAATCATCAAAGAATAGCTCAGAAGAACAAAAAAAGTTAGCTACTAAACTCTGCAGCAAAAACCTAATTAAAGGAATAAATGCCTGGACAGTTCCGATTATAATATACTGTGGACCATTCTTGAACTGGACAATTGAGGAACTCAGAAATTTGGACCACAAACAAGAAAACTGATGACAATACATGAGGTACTCTATCTGAGAGATGATGTTGACAGGTTGTATATTAAAAGAAAAGAAAGAGTAAGCGATTACTATGTATTGAGCATTGTGTTAATCCTGTAATGAAGGAACTGAAAGTGTACACAAGATAGAACAAGGAAAGATTATTCCCAACAGCCCAAAACTATAAAATAGAAAAATGAACAGAAAACCAAGAAGCATAATTTTGAGATGGAAAAGTACTAGAAAGAGGAAAAAAGTCAAACAAATATGTCCTGGCCATAAAAAGAAGAGGTATTGACCAAAATTTAATAGGAAAATTAGCTCAGGAGGAGGTGTTGTCCCACACTCCCTATCGCCTATGTGGACTGACTATATCAGTAGCTATATATAGTGAGCACAGGATATACCTAGGGGCTTGTTTAGGGAATTACTAGCCTGCCACCCAATTCCCTGTCTTTCAGTAGTGTATTCTCTTTTACAATAAACCTCTCTTCTGTCATCTATGTGCGTGTTGCTATTCCTTCACTCAAGTACCACCTTTGTCTGTTTGTAACCTCTAAAAGGATGCAACACATAACAACAAGAATCCTAAAATGGGAAGGAAAACAATTATATGGACAGTTCAGAAGATAAAGGAAAGGCAAATAAATTGACATGTGCATGGCAATATAGAGGGAACCTTAAGACAAGAACTTTGTCACATTTAGTAGCTGCCTAAAGATAACACCAAAAGAATCAGATATATAAAGGCAAGATAGAGACATATAGAAAATTAGATTAAGCCCATAATCATTAGTGCCGTGAAAACAATAGCAAAGACTCTTGCAAGGTATAAAGAGAGCAAAAGGTCATATACCTTTGTGAAATCTATTTCTATTGAGTTCAAATATATAATGAGTTATTTCCCCTGATCTGTAGTTTGTGAAATAGACACTTGTGTAGAAGTTCTCTGAGCACTACAATTTTAACCTTTTCAACTAAATTCTAAATGGATCAATTGTTATCTCATTCAATAACCTTCTGCCTTAAGTGGTTCTTGAGCTTTTTATTGGATGAACTTTAGCCATATATATAAATATAGCACACCTTACGAGTATATTTCTTTATATATATATATATATATATATATATATATATATATATATATTTTTTTTTTAAAGAAGTTATACAATATTATTTATTAATCTTTCAGATTAATAAATACTTAAACTTAAATCTTATTTAAGATAAATATGTGTTGTTTGTCTGTATCCCCCTTGGCAGGAGAAACCATTGTTAGAATTGACATACTTTAGGCTGTCTCAGCCATGGAGTGCTTTGATGATGGATGTTTGGTCATTTGATCATTTGATCAGATTTGGGAAAGTGATTTGGAATAAGAACTTTTCAGCAACCCCCTCATATATATATATATATATATATATATATATATATATATATATATAATTTTCACACACACACACACACACACACATATATATATATAATAGTTTTCATTGGGGATTTAAATACATCTCTCATTCTTCACTTCTGAGGGAAGAACTGAGCTGATACAGACCATATCACTGATGAAATCAGCATGAAAAGTCCAGGAGAATTGAGGAAACTGTCACTTCTATCTATGTGAAGACCACCAGATGCCTCTGGTATAAAGATACTACTAGTACTACTACTAATAATAATAATAATAAAGTGATAATGATGGAATGGAAAGGGAAATGATATTAACAACACATCTGATGTTAACATACAAATGCACAAAATATTTATGTAATACTATAAATCTGATTTTGTTTGTATGTAACTTCTAAGTGGTAGAAATGCTATGATGTAGCCCCCAAAATTCACTAACTGAAATAATACAAACATAAAAATATTGGGTTATTTGCAAACTGAATGATCAGAAGTGTATCTATGCTGAACTGCAAAATAAACTAAAAATATTTTTCATGGGAGGTAACTATTAAATGCTAATTATAGAGTATTATTCCTTATTTATTTATTTGTATATGAGTAAAACAAATCTTACAAAAATAAATGATTCCTCTTCTGCATACAGCATGCAGAAGGTAACGAGAGAGCAAATTAAATGACAATCTATTTTCCGTCATAATTCTTTCTTGGAGGGTGATCTGATCCAATGGATCACAGGATTGTCTAGTAAGTAATAATAAATAGATGATGATTGAATAGAAAAAAGAATAAAAAAATATGGACATCTAATTTATTATAAAAAATGCCATATCCCTTCAGGATGTAGATATTAAATTAATGATTCTTCACAGATTCCTTTTCTTTATGAACTGTAAATTTCCATGGCTTCTTGGGAAAGACACTGGAGTAGTTTACTGGTTTGGCAAACAGAGTTTTCCTTCTCTTAGACTGGTTGCCACCCAAAGCAAGAGAGTCAGGCTTGCTCTTCTATTTAACCCATAGATGGATCCATGCCTTTCCCAAGGACATTAAAGTGAAAGTGAATGGAACAGATTATCTCATAATTTCACTTTGGCGCATCGATTCCATTTTCTGTGTTGATATCCAATGTAATACTCTCACATTGCAGGAAATGACTAGAAGAGCAAGAAACTCCAAGATAAGAACTCTTAAAATATACAATATGTATGGCCATTTTGGGATACTAATTGAAAGAATTACAAATGAAACATGAAGATGGTTGCAGAGAGGACATCTGAAGAAAATCATAGAAATCAATTATATAAATGTCAAATTAGACAAGACAGAAAAATAAATAATGGAGATTGTCAGACATATGATAAAAAATGTTGTAGATTGGCTTAAAAAGAATACAAAAATAGGCATGTCTGAGTGAGAAAAGCAATGCACTTGAAACTTCAAATTTCAAAGAGTGAACTATGCATGCCAATGATATATGAAGAAGCTAGAATCAGTCTTAGAGAAGATAAAACATAAAATTCTTTGAGATTCAAATAGATCATCTACTTCAGACAAGAAGATTGAGTTATCATATAAAAGGGAAACAAAACTTATCTGATAGAGGATTTCGCTAGTTAAGCATACCACAATAAAATTTAAAGCAAATGAAAAGTAGGCAATATCTAGACCATGCAAGAGAACTGCAAGGAACACAAACATAACAGTAATACCCATCATTACTGGAGCACTTGGAGCAATGATGAAAATATTAGTAAAAATGCTGGCACACTGAAATTACCAACATGAAGCAAAATCATCAAAACAATAGTACAATTTTTTTAAAAGTATTTCATCCCAAGCAAGGCAGGAGCTCCATTAGTATGCAAGGGGCTACAGAGAGTGAAAGTAAAGGAAAAGACTTGGTAAGGAGGGGATTGAGGAAAGGATAAAAAGAAGAACTGGGATCAAGACGTCAGACGATGTCAATTGACATTACATTTAAGTTTTTGAAGATTATAGTTATCAGGGAAGCAAGTATGAGGAAGAGAGTTCCACTGTTGGGAAGTGCAAGAGAAGAAGCTGTTGGAGTAGAAGAGGTGGTTACATTTAACTGTTTCAACAGTAAGAGGGTGGGACTGAAATGCCAACCTAGTAGCATGCTTAAATTCAGTTGGGGCACTAGTGAAAATAGCTTGTCAGAGCAGATGCCATGAAAATATTTATAGAAAAATACAGAGGGAAGCCGCATTATGTTGGTGAGAAATTGACTGGTGTCAAGACCCCAAGACAGAACTGATCCCATTGCATATCTGTCTTTGGATTTTGTCAAGAACATTGAGATGAACAGCAGAGGCACCAGACCATATATAGCAACAGTATTAAAAACAGCTATAATATTGAGAACATTCCTTGAGTAATTAGGAGACTTGCTGTTATCTAATCATCAGTAAAAACATGGTGTGAAAGTTCAATCAGTACAAAAATAATAGAAATGATGAGAGAATAATAATAATAATAGCAAATGCCCTGATGCTACCTTATGTACAGCTCTCATGGCTTCTGATCTTAATTGATTGGAGGTGGTAACATGTACATGTTTTGTCTTGTCAATTTAAAATATACTACATTAAATATTCTGTTCAGTACCACATATTTGCCCGTTAGTTGCTTGACCCTGACCAGTTGGTTATGTCCCTTCAGGGATTATGCACTATGAATCTTTGTTCATAAGTAGGTGTAATGGGGAAAAATCATGGGTGGGTATCAAGAGGGTTTTTTATTAAGTTTGAAGAATGAGACAGCCAAAGTGAATTGGTAGAGTCACATCTAGATATTTGGGAATACTCTCAATTGGAGATTGTTTGAGCAGACTGGGATAACTGACCTGTAGATATTTTTAAGTGGGCCCCATCTACAAGGTTATTAGTTGCTTTTATTGTATATTTATACCCTAGAAAAAAATTAAGACAAAATATAAAATGATTCAAACAAAATGAAACAGGAAATGAAACGCTAAAAGTAGAGGCCAAAAACATCAAGCAAAAAGCAAAAAATAAGGTTCTTAACTAATCTAAAATCCAAATGGGGAAAAAATCCTTATATGGTTGATACACATTGTCAGGACAAGACACTAATATTGACAACAACTGATTGAAATATTGTGATCATAACAATAAAGATGTATTCAGACTAATATCCTATTAGTCTGAATGTAAATAATAAGAACATGAGGGTTCATAGTAACAAATATACTTTAAGATAAATATCTGTCATTAAGTTTATTATTGTATAACATTTACATGTTTTTTTAGAAATAATTTCCATTAATTATTGACTATAAATATTTTTATTTGATTCTAAGTCAATTTAGCCATTTATTGGTTAAATGGCAGAGCAATCTAATCCAGTACAACCCACTGCATAGATGTGTGGTTAGCATCTAAGCCAGCTCACCCACTAGCTTTTCTGCTGGTGAGGATGGTGGCATATAACATCACAGGAAGAAAAGCAAAACTTGTCAAAGGGTGGAAAAGCTTCTTATAGGAGTCATCAGCCAACATACATACATACATACATACATACACACACACACACACACACACATATATATATATATATATATATATATATATATATATATATATATATATTTTCCCAACTGAGTATTACTAGTAGTATAATAATAATATATACATATGTATGTATATGTTTTGAACAATAAAAAATATTAAAAAATTAAAATTTTCAGACACACTGGGTTGTATATTAATATTTTTTTGTTTTATTATTTCAATTAGTTTCCTCAGCTAGTTTTGGCCAGTATAGCCACCATCAGGAGAAAAAAAATCCCTGCTTGTTAGTAGCGGTGAACTACAGGAGTGAATGACTGTTTTTGAAGAAAGTAAACTTTATCTGTAGTTTTCATTTGTTTTTTTATCGTTAAATTTGGTCAGTCCTTGTGTTGGTCATACAGCCTCTTTCAAGTTGTTTTTAAGATAGAGGATGGGAGATTCCTGATTTTAAGAATTACCTCCTTGGTCATTCTGGCAGTTTTATTGGTTGCTGAGAATGGGATGTGTGTGTTAAGAGTATGTTATCTTTTAGTTCATTGGGAGTGTGTATAATGCGTGTATGTGTATATATTAGTATGTGTATAAGGGTGAGACCTGAACACCTCTGTAAGCATGTCTGTCTTGTGTGGGTGAGAAATATGGTTAGGGCTTGATTTATGGGGTTATATATTAATTCTATCTATGTTGTTAAATTTGTGGTTAAGCCTGTCTGGATGAAATATTTTGAGATGCTAAATCCATTTGTCTTCCGCTAATTTTTGACCCCAAAAAACTGGAACTTTTTAACAATCCAATAAAACCAAGAGTGATGGAAGAAAAATATTTAATTCATAGTAATTGAAGCCTTAAAACATGCCATTTAAGAAACAATGATGAAATTTTCATTTTTTACAAATTACGTCCTGTAGATGGCGTCCTCCTGTACAAATGCATTCTTGAAATCTGCTGTTGAGATCCCTATTTATTGCTGCAACATCTCAGCTGGGATATTGTGAATTTCATTCTCATTACTAAAATGGCGAAATGTTTACTTGCTCAAGGTCACTGTCTCGCAGAGTTGCCACTTGCTCATGTCTGGCAATACGCACTTCAAAAATTCCCGTTTTTTGGGGTCACCCTATATTTTTCTAAGGTTATCATTTCTGTCTATTTGTATTTTTCAATTATAGTGAATTTTGCATGGCTTTTAAGATCGTGTTTTTCTAAGCGGAAATGTTGTTCTACAGGTAATAATCTTTCGTGGGGAGCCAACTTGATCTGATTCTGATAATTATTAATTCTGTAGTGAAAGGGCAATTCAGATTTTCCCACATATTGTTTCTGGCATAGTGTGCATTCTAATAGGTAAATTATGTTATGACATCTACAGTTGGAGTTGTGGTAGATTTTGAAAATAGATTTAGTGACTGAGCTTAGTGAACGAATTGGTATTTCTAATGTGGTTACAACATAAGCTCCTCAAAGAAAGTTTTTTTAGGTCTGGTTTGAGATGTAGTATTTTCCAGTGACTTTTGATTATCTGAGATAGTGGAGGAAGAGTGGTGTTGAAAATGGTTACTAGAGAGATGTGTAGGGATTTATTTTTAATTTCATACATTAGGGTGTCTTCTCTAGGTGTGGAAATTTCTTTATTTAATGTTCCCTGATTAGGTTTACTGATATATCAGTATCACCATTTGTTCCCTGATTTAGGTTTACTTATATATATATATATATATATATATATATATATATATATATATATATATAGGATGGGGTATCAAACCTTGAACGGCAGGTTTCCTAGAGGTTGTGTCTCAATAAAAAAAACATTCGGTGTACTTGGACTACCATGGATGTCTGAGTTGGGCATCAGGAAGAGATTCCAGACTTGTAAAAACTTTGCCTCAAATTATTATGACAAGTCTCAGTATGTTGTTGGGCATGTGTAGAGAGGTAAACTGAAATCTTCTGTCAGGCAGAATCCACTTTGTTTGTGAAGGATTAATCCCAGTCCTGCTTCAATAAATTAAACAAGATGATGATGATAAGTCTCGGTTCTCTAGTCTTGGTTGGCAAAACTAGAGAAGGACAACTTTGAATTTAGAATTATGGGGAAGGCAATGGAAAGTCATCTTTTCACAGAAGCCATGGCAATGCTCATTTGAAAAGAATAATAATAAAAAAAAGAAACAATGGAGAACCATGGCTGTCTATATACTGAAGGGATGAATATAGCACTATAATAATTTAAAAAAAGTTCTGTTCTGAAAATTTGTTCTATTAAAAACTTCCAACATTTATAAAGTATTTTTGCTACTTTATACTGCAAAATTTGTTGCTATCAAATTTCCAGAGCTTCAATAATCAAATGTATATCTTTACATTTCTGGGCTTTGATGTCATTTGAGCTGTAGAACCATTCTCCAGTGTCATTTAAAACATGGCAGAAATTCTGTTTTCATTTGAACTGGGGGTGACTTAAGCCCTGGCAAATTCCTTTCTTGTAGATTAATAGCAGCAGGGCCTCTCTTTTCCTCCATCTCACTTAATTATTTTTTTTTTTTTTTTTTTACTGATATCCCTAATTAACTTAAAATCAGGAAATCCTCCACCACTCTCTTTGTAAGTATTTATTTATTTATCTTTACTTTTTGAGGGTTTGGTAGGCGTGTGTGTTTTGTGGGGTGGGGGTAGTTAAAAGATTTGCCAAAAACATATTTTTGGGTGCATACTTCATCAGCAATATTTTGGTTTTAGCATCTCAAAATGGTTTTTTTCTCTCTCTTTTTTGTATTTATTTATTATCATTATTATTATTTGTTCTTGATGTCTCTTTTATTGCCTTCTCAATTTCTTTAGTTTTTTTTCCTTGTTTTCTTCCCTTCTTGAAATCTGAAGACAATCATCTTGGGAGTCTTGTAATTTTAGATAAGTGCACATTGTATTGGGAAAAAGCATGTCTGCCTGATACTTTCTTCTTTCACTTGGCACTTCTCTCTACACTGCATTTGCCAATAGCATTTCCTCTGATTTATTTACTTTCTCTTTTTTCTTGTTTTATTTAATGCCTAACACATTCTTCAATACATACTGATAACATTCTGTCATACACTTTCCTTGCTGACTTTAGCAATACTGCGGTCTGCATCACCCTAAATCTTTAACTGCTCTACTCTCTTTGCAAGTGTCTTTGAGACAGTTTTGGTGCTTTAAATTATTTTTTTAGGCTAGTTCAGTTCTCTAATTAAGGGTCTTTTGAGACTGGTTCAGTGCATTATAAATGTTGCATAGTTGTAAGTTTAGCAACTATATTTACTTATTTTACCATTTAATTCTGTTATACTTATGTAGATATTAACAGGCAATTAATGCATAGTGGCATATGAACAACACTATAAGAAGACACTATTTGTCTTATCTGCAGGTTGATAAAAATAACTAAAAGTGGACCATGATTGTTAAATATTTGACTCAGAATGAGACAAATTTGATTAAATAGTTGTATTTGGTTTAAAATTATAGAGTGTATGATGAAAAGAAAGTGAAAAGACCTGAACTGATCATTTGCTTTCTTCTGAATATCCTGGCATTAAGCAAGTGTGGCAATGGAGGAGAAAACCAAGTCTTACCTTGGTAAAGAATTTGTATTCTTTGTGCTATCACTCGAAACAAAAGATCAGAATCAAGATCAGGGCAACGTTAGTAGGCTTCAAAATATGGTAATTGTTTGCGCTTCCCTACCAGTCTTGACCAGTCACAGCCTTTCTTATTAGTGTACTTTGGATGACATTGTTTTGGTTCTGTGTAGTGGTAGTTGTGAGTTGTGTTGTGACCTTTTTATCATTTTGATTTATGCCCCCTGTATTTTCTGACATTGTACTTGCCAGCTTGATTTTCGACCCTTGAAATTATGACCTTAGATTTATGATTTTGGGGGATCTGAACCTTCCTATTGCTATTTACCTCAGAAACAAATGGAAATTGGAAAGTATATGGTTTGGTAAGAATGGAGAAGGAGGAAGAACTTTCTAGCCTAAATATTTTTATTTTCTCCTAGATTTGTTTTGTTGATAATGATCTTCTGAAGCCAAAAAAAGTGCAATACATCACATTCAACTCTACAAGCAATTTCAATAGAAATTTAAAAAGTGAATTTGATTCCTGATGAATTCTCTGTCGTCTTGCATTGTCATGCTGGATAGAGGTTGACAGTACTTCTGTTCTCATATGATACACTATTGGCATGCTAAACTGTTGACAATGAATCTCTAGGAATGTTTTCTTCAGTATCCAGTAACTCATAGTAGACAATATCTGTCATATTCTACCTGATGTATAGCAAAACTATAAGAAAATATATATTAGGTAAGTGAGTTATCTCCCTTGGTCAATTACACTCTCTAGAGAGCATGTATAGCATATTTGCTTGGTTAATACACCTTTTCAAACCAACCAGTCACTAGCCAGAATATGTTGGCACCAATTATCAAAGAACGCTATTCCTTGTTGTTTCTCTCCCTCTTTTTTGCTTAGACCTGCAAGATACAGGATGTTAAAATTATCTCTGCTTCAATAACAGCAGTTATGACATGAGAGCCATACAAATATAAGTACGTAAAACATTCTACTACAACACCAAGAACTTCAGTTACATGGACTTATATTGTTTCATTATATAATATATAGCCACAAACAGAACAATTTGTTTGCAACAAGAACTATTATTTCTGATGTAATGAATATGCTAACACTTGTGTTCCTCCTCAAAGGAATATGATTGGCTGGTGTCAGCCATAAATATAGGCTGATGTGGAGGTATAAGCGAGGACACCCATTGGACTACGTCATTGGCTATCCTATTGCCTACACCTATTGACTACAACTATGACGAGTACCAGTCGATTACTGCTACCTGCTAGATTGTACTACTTGGTTACAGCTACTTAGCTACTTTGAACAAATATATCCCTTTCTGGGACTTATCAGTTGGTGACGAAATTTGAAACAACCTCACAAGTTAAAACAAAAGAAAAAAAATACAGTCGACAACGCTTACTAATGAAGAACATTAGAAAGACTTGTTCGACGCTTACAGAAAGTAAGTAATTTTTCTCTCATTTTTGTTTTAACGCTTATTAATGAGGAACGTCAGAAAAGGAAAAACTTGTGCAACGCTTACAGAAAATAAGAATTTGCCCCCCTCTTGTTTGGACTTAGAAAATTTTATTGTCTACTGGAGCAAAATTTTTTCTTGTGATACGTTGGCAGGATGGAACAAATTGCAGAATTAGCTAAGGTGCTACAAGGCACTTTACAGCAACAATTCCAACAACAAGAAGAAAGGTTTGAAAAGTTATTCGAATTTTGTTGAAAATTTTCAATAAAAGAGATAATCTGTTTCATACTCGATACAAGTGTCTGAATATTGTTAAACAAGAGGATGAAGATTTTGTCACATATGCAGGTATGGTTAACGCACAGTGTGAGGTGTTTAAGTTAAAAGAATTGTCAAGCGACATGTTCAAGTGTCTAATTTTTGTGCAGGGTCTAACGACACCGAAGGACAAAGAAATTAGATCAAGAATCCTCTCTATCATGGAACAAGATCTGAAGATTATGCTACAAAAAGTAACGGAAGAATGTCAACGACTTTTAAACATAAAACAAGATAATACTCGGATTGAGGAAAAGAGCATTTCGTGAGTACAAACTGTAAGTCAACAGAAGTGGATATGGAATAAAGAAAGAAAAATTATATGCAGTTCGTGTGAAGGACAGCATATAAAGAAGGATTGTTTCTTTAAGGATAAAATATGTTTTAATTGTGGGCGTGTAGGCCATAAAAGTTCCTATTGTTGGGCAAAACAGAGAAATGTAAAATCAAAGTCTCAAACAAAGGCAAACGTAGTTTTGTCTAAAAACGAAATTGAGGAGAGTTAAAGAAGAAAATACCTCAATGTAAAAATAAATGAGCAGACTGTAAAATTATTACTTGATTCAGGAAGTGATATCTTGGTTATAAACGAGCAAACATGGAAAAAAATCACTTACCCACCGTTGACTTACACAGACAAAATTGCCAGGGGAGTGTCTGGAAAAAGACTTAAATTTAGAAGTGAATTAAAATGTAACATTTCGTTCATGGGAAAAATTCACAAATCGAAAGTGTATGTGCTCCCTGCTTCAGCAAACCTCTTTGGTACAGATTGGATCGTATTATTTAATTTGTGGGAATTACCAGTAAATTCTTTCTGTAACAAAGTGAATGTTATAGAGAACTATAAGACAAAGCAAACAGAAAGATTTATTATGGATTTGAAAAACGAATTCCCTCGCGTTTTTTCATAAGGACTAGGTCTGTGCACAAAAACAGAAGTCAACTTCGAATTGAAAGAAAATGTTAAACCAATCTTTAAACCAAAGTGAAAAGTACCATTTTTGGCACTAGACTCAATAAATGAGGAGTTAGAAAGGTTGGAAAAAATTGGCGTATTTTCAAAAGTCGATTACTCGGATTGGGCATCTCCAACCGTATATATAAAAAAGAAAAAGCGAAAAATCCTATTGCTTACACCTATTGACTACGACTACAACAAGTACCAGTCGATTACTGCTACCTGCTAGATTGTACTGCTCGGTTACAGTAGCCAAAACCACTTAGCTACTTCAAACAAATATATCCCTTTCTGGGACATATCAATTTCAAACAGTATTTATATAAATGCATAATATTCCTTTAAACTTTCTATTTGTGTTCCATGTTCTTCCTGTATTGATTAATATTTGCAGCCTAAATTGCCATAAAACCTGTGAATAAGGTTCTGATTTTGGTATTTTGGTTAAGTTGACATGTGGGGGGAGTGATAATCATTATCATAATATATTAATTTCTTATCCATAATAATGCAGAGAAAAAAAGGCACCTTGGTGTGGGATAATGTGAGGCTAATCTGGTTGACCATTACCACTGAGTAGTGAGTTCAATCCTCACTGGCCACCTTTTACAAAATGAGACATTAACTAACCCAGTAAGGGTTGATGTGTCAGAAATTTGATCAATCAAAACAAACCAGAGAAGTAATGAGATTTTCAGCAGACTTGGGAATGCTTGAATATTGTATTGTACTTGATTCTTTATTTAGAGTTCATAGCAAATTGAATTCACTTGGTTAATTTCTATCCAAATCTATATTAAATTGCCCAGCCATTTGAGCACAAGGTATTTTTTTTATTCTTCTACCATGATGCAAATTATTTTGCATATATTATTTACTAGTTCATCTCTCTATCTATCTATCTATCTATCTATCATGGTAATTTACCCATTCATGCATGGACTCTCCCAGCTATAAATAGGAACAGGTACTGCCTTTTGGAGAGGAAAGTTTCCAGCAGTCAGCTCTGACAGTTGGACCGAACATTCTTGCTGTAACACTCTCATTTGTCTATGTTTGTATTACTGTTTCTGTTAATATATTTGTTTAACTCAATTCCTCTTTTGTGTCTTTATTTCTGGCACTAACAAGGCCACAACACTATCTATCATTTGTATATTCTTTTTCTTATATATATATATATATATATATATATATATGAGAGTACACTATTGTTTAATACATTAAAAATAAACAGGCACCCATTTTGAAAAATAGCTAATCATGAAACAAGCTGTTAACGGATAACTAAATTTAAAAAATTATGATATATATATATAAAGTGGACATTGGGATCAACACCAAGTGGCGACAACCTGTTTCATGCCTCAATGTATTCTTCAGGCAATCTGAAAATGGTGTTCAAGCATGAAACAGACTGTTGCTGCTTGATGTTCACTTCTATATTGATATATGCTCCATTTCTGATATTGTGCACTTTTGTCCATAAATATAGAATACCTTAAACTATATTCTTATTATATCACATTATATATATAAACTATGTTCATACCATATCACATTTTATATTTTTATATATATATATATATATATATTAGCCGCATGGCCTGGCATTGATTCAAAAATTGTACGACTCATACAGCAATCGCTATCACTTGACTTAAAATATTTTTGGCCTTCCTTGCCTTTAAAGGAGTGCCCTTTGCCGTGCTGATGTTGCTACATATCTTACTTCTTGCCTATCTCTTCTAATTTTTTCTAAGCTCTATACTAAACATTAAATCTGTTACGAAAAAAGAACTAAACAAAATGAACACAAAACGATCAGCTTTAAAAAAGGACTCGTAGCTGGAAAAAATGAATGAAAAAAGAATGTTAACAACAAATACTTTTTCACACCCAACCCAGTTCTGTGGAATCAGAATCAACGTTGAGTTTAAGCAAGCGAATGAGCCAATAGGAGTAAAGTGCCATGCAGATTTAAATTTTTCCCACTTGTGATGAATGCAGCTATCAATTTTTTTTGCATGCTAGTTAACATTCGTGTCAGTCAGCTGTTGGCTCTCATACTGGCCAATAGAATCTTCAAGCCTATTCGTGGCAGCCAGCTATAGGCTCTCACTCTGGCCAGTAGAAAATGGCTGCAAACTACATGAAAACTGCCATAGAAGCATGAAAAAATTGATTATTTCCACTAGCGATGGGAGTTGGGAAATGCAAAGTTGGTCTTGGCCTCCCTGCTAACTTGGAGGATCTGCATGTAAATTTTGGTGCAAATCCGTCAAAAATTGCAGCCGTGAATTCGTTACACACACACACAACACATCCTGCCTTTTATAGATAGAGATATATATAAATATATATATTAAACACACTTTGCAAAAGATAGTGCATATGAATTAAAGAATCACTTTTTAAATGACTAAATTTATTTGTTTGTTTATCATTCTTGTTAAGACTCCATAAGGTAAACATTATCATATTCAATATAAATGATGAAAATAACTTAATCAATATCTGATTAATAAACTAAAAAATATGGTTGATTATATTTTTTTAATATTTCAACTGTGAGGTTAATAGGAATGAACAATATAAATGTGAAGTGTTTCTTTATCAAATATTGACTGCCAACAAATACATTTCTCTTGCATTTATTTTCACTGGCAATTTTTGGCTTTTTCACAAAAATCATTTTGCTCTTTATTACAATTTTGCTAAAAAAAAAAAAAGTTAAAAAATAAAAGAATCAATAAAATGAAGAAAAAAATTATCAGGAAAATATTTCTTCAAAGAATTCAAACAATCCAAAATTATTCCTAGGAAATTAAAAAGAAATATATATATTTACATATACACACGCACATATATATATATATATATATATATATATATATATGGCAGGAAGATTTTGTCTAGACAGATATAACTGTAGATATTTGATTCCAGCTCATCATCACTGACTTGTCCCATAGACTCCACTGAGGTATATGGGACACAACTCTCAACATGTTAGGTATTGCTGCTGAAGAAGACAATCTGCACTATTACTTAACCCATAACTGGGTGAAGGGGAAGAGATGGATTCGTACCTTTCCCAAGGTTATTTGCATGAAAGTAAATGTCACAAACTTAATTGAAATTTGAACTTGGCTACTGTATAAAATGGTGATGTCTGACCTTCTACTATATAGGACTTGAGCTTTGTTAGAAGCTACTTTTTCATTTTGATTTCATGCTATTTACTTAAATGGGCAAAAGGCATTCAACTTAGAAAGTTTTTAATAAAAAGCAATGCTATAATGAAGATGGTGCAGTGGTTATTGTAATGGAAAGTAAAATTGGCATGTGAGTTCAAATTCTGGTTGATTCTGTTTTATTTACTTTGCACTAATGCTCTTGGAAAAGGCATGGATCTAACTTATTCCAGCTATGTGTTAAATAGAAGAATCACTGGAATCACTTGCCTTGGGTGGAAACTAGTCTAGGAGAAGAAAAAAAATGAAAGAAATTTAGTTGATGTATTTGTTTCTTCTTGCAAATGATAGGCAATTCAAAGTTAAAATGTAACTTTCCTATTAACTTTTAGGTAAATTTTAATTTACCTAAAAATAAACAAACAGATATACAAATAACCATTGTCCTAACTGGAAGTTATTTAGTTATTTAAAAATATTCATAACCTATCATTTGTTTATCTGTAAAAACTCCAAAGTTTTCAGTCTAAAAACAAAAACAAGAAATACTTATCTCAAAAAAAAAAAAATGACAAATAAGAAGCCAATCAATTTGGAAAACATTTTTTCAAAGACAACTTTTTTTAAACCTCTTATTTTATTTAATTTTATTCAGTGAGGGATGTGGGAAGGAATTACTTTCTTAAAAGTGAGAAAGTTGAGCCAAGATAAACATGAAAAGTATATGGCAAATCACGTCTGATTTATTTGTGGGTCACTTTCTTCTTCCTCGAATCAATAGAATTGATTTTTTTTTGCCTTTCCTTTCCTACCCAACTCTCACAAGTTTTGCTTCCAACAGCTTATCTTAGAGAGTGAAAGCACATCATTGTTTCAATCAGTTGCTACATTAAGCAAAGAGAGTGGTTACAAGTTATCTTAATACTTGTTCATGCTCCACAGTATATCTAAAAAGGTAAAAATAAAAAAAATGATTATTACAAACTTTAGCGAAATAGATGATGTAACATGTACAAGGTCTGCCTTGAAAACATCCAGTCATTTTGAATCTATCAAAAACTGATTGCATGGCCTTGATACAACTTAGCAGCTAATCGGAGGGTACCTTACTGTGTATGCATGGACAAACACTCTCCCATGGAATTACTCAGCCATCAGACAATATTGAGTGTGCTGGTGTGATTGTCTCATTCACAATAAAATCTCATTTAATTTTTTTAAATCATCATTTTACTCAAGTCTGTCAGTCCCACTACAAGTCCAAATTTGACTGTGTAACTTTTGGCTTTTCTCAAAACTAAAATCATCATTGAAATGCAGGAGATTTTAGACTATGGTCAAGATTAAGGAGAATGTGATAAAGCAGCTAATGGTAATCCTGAAAGGAGAATTTGATGTGAAAAAGATGCTAGGATAGGTGTATGATGTCTTAGGGGAGTACTCTTGTCACTATTGCCCTAGGCAGTCTGATTTTTATTATTATTATTATTATTATTAATATTAAATAGCCGGATACTTTCCGGACACACTTTATAGCAGAAAGATTCCTTTTTGCATACACAACTATGATAAAAGTCAGAGATAGCACTCGTAAGCCAAAATAAAAAATAAAACAAATTGAGCATGCAACTAGCATTGCTAAAAGCAGTTTCTATTGATTGTGTCTTATGAGAAATTTTTGGATATAAAAACTGCTATATATTCTGCTATTACATGTTAATTGATTAATCAGATTAATATGAACCTTAAAGAGCCTCTCAGATGGAATTATTATGAAATATCTATTGTTGGAATGTAATCTTTAATTTGTTTTTTTATAACTTAACAACCCATTATGGATTATTTAAAGCTGAAACATATTTCAGATTGTAGGAGATTGCTTAATGTACCTGGTGTTTCCAAGTGGTCCCCCCCCCCATCTAAGTAATAATGGCTGGGCTTGACACTGCTTAACTTTGGTGATTAAATGATAACCAATGTTTTCAGTGTCATTTGACTGTCGGTGTAATCTTTTTGAAAAGAATGTCCTTATTAGAATATGGTGTCAAAATTGACACTGCTTAATCAAAATAAAATTCAGTCCAGTACAATTTTACCATGTTGTTTTCTTTTTTATACTAAAGTTGCTTTAGTCAAGGTAGAGGATTACTTTTGAAATAGTATTATGAATGCGCTGTATAAATGAATAAAAGATGAGAAGTAGGAAATAAAAATTTTGCAAGTAAGGATTAACCCATGACTTGTAGAAGTTAAGATTGTAGTGTTCAAGGAAGCATCCACACAGGATTGATTTGTTTTTTATGGCTTATCAACCTTTTGCAGGTTATTTAAAGCCATAAAATATTTTTAGTTTGTAAGAATTTTTGGAAAGAAAGAAATGATTTAGTGATACAAGTTCTACTAATTAATCTATAACTGAGAGGAGACGAAGTGGATTCTTCATACTTTTTTAAAGGGTATTTGCACACAAATGAATATAATATCTGCTTTCCAATTCCGAGCTATTATCCATTACACCACCTGCATATCCAAGCATACAACACCTGGTATTCCCAAACGGTCACCCATCTTGGTACTGATCAGGCTCAAGGTTGCTTAACTTCAGTGACTATGAGAACCAGTCTTTCAACAGGATATGGAGGTAAGCCACATACACACAGGAGTCTGTTCTATAAAGTAGTAGTTCTTATAAAGAAACTGTCTGAGTGTAACTTTCTTTTTACATTATAAGAATATAAAAGAAATGTGGTTGATTTTAGTCTGTGGGAGTAGCCTGGTATGTCCTAACTGTAAATATCTGAACAGGTAGAATTAAAGAATTGAACTCATCTGAACATTTTCCATGGAACAAACAAAAGAGTAATGGTAGTCTTGTGCTGATGGATATGTGAGAAGAAGGCTGCAAAGTAGAGAATAAATCTTCCCCACAAAACTTGAAATGTGGGTACTGAGCAGCAATACTCCATTTTGATCTTTTGGTTATGTTCAGCTGTTCCTGCCTATTTTCTTTTATATGCTGTCTCTTCAGGACATAGGCGATCATGGCTCCCCACTTCCATCTATCCCTTGAAGTTATCAATATGTTTTGTCCTTTTGTTATTTTGCCCAAACCCTATTTTGTCATCCACTTGCTTAAGCCTGCTAGGTATGTCATGCATTGCTTTTCCTTGTCTCTCTTTCGCTATAATCTACTCTGTGAGTATCAGATACTCTTTTCTCATTATGTGTCCCAGAAATTTCAGCTGCCTCTTCCTGATGTTAAGTATAAGCTTCCTCCTTGTTTGCATCCTCACCAAAACCTAGTTGTTGCTCATATGTTTGGTCCATGGTATCCTTAACATCCTTCTGTAGAACCATACCTCCATTGCTTCGAGTCTCTTCTTCATATTTGAAGAGACTGTCCAACATTTGCTGCCGTAAAGGAGCTTGTGTCATACTAAGGTAATTTTGATAAATATTAGGTTCCTTGTACAGTATTTACATTAGTCGGACTATTGTCCTCATTTTTGTCGCCATATTTGTCACAACGTTTCGGCCATTGTACACTCCGGCCTTCTTCAGGTGGTTGGAATTTCGAACCGAACCCTTTATTTCGATCACTGGGGTAGACTGTTCTAGTTCCACGAGCCATGTTTGATGGATGTCAGTTATCAGTTATCTCCTGGTAGTTTTCCCTCTGAAAGTTCTCCACTGCCTGAACCGGGTATTGAACTCACACTCTTTGGGTCTGTCACTGGATCTAACCAACGCCTTTATCCACTGTACCATGTGTCCTTGCCGGAGCGTACAACGGCCGAAACGTTGTGACAAATATGGCGACAAAGATGAGGACAATAGTCCGACTAATGTAAATACTGTACATAATACCTCATCTCAGAAATATAGACAGACTCATTAGGTTCCTTCCTATACTTTACCTAATATTTATTAAAATTACCTTATCATAAGGTAAATGTGGTCAATACAGGGGGGGGGCATGGAAGATCATATTGCATCAATTTTCCAAGTTGATAAAAAACTGCTTGTCTTGAAAATCTACCCTGTGTTAAATATTCTCCACTAGGATGTCACCTTTTAACATTTCTTTATTGAAAGCTTCATTCTGGGGAATGATATCATATCTGATTGTAATGTAAACAAACAGGAGTGAGGATGACACCTTGCAAACTAAACTACAGTTTTACGACATAGTGAAACAATAAGGACAGAAATATTAGAACATCTAGTCAGTCAGACAGGATATAATATAGATTACAGTAGATACAACACATTTAAAGTATCACCTCTTGGCTAAAAAAAAAGCAACAACTTTTGTCAAGAAGAAATATATAACTGTCTCAGCCATGAAATAGGCCGCTTGTGTTGGTGTCCTTTAAATGTAATATACACCAGATGTTCAAAATATTTTCTGAACATAGCAATTGTGGCTCCCCACAAATGCCTTTTGTTGGTCTAAGTCAGGCGTAGACAAACCGCAGATTGCAAGCCACATGCTACTCTTTGACCTTTAATATACAGATTGTGGAAATATGTTGGCTGGCATCCTTTTTTCATCACAGTTAATATAAGAGGTAAATAAGAAACATTTCAATTTTTATAATTATTTATTGGGTATAAACTGAAAAAAACCCATTGGACTAAAACATAAGTTTAATTCTCAAACATCTGAACTTTATTGTATGGGGCTCTTACATTAAGCAAGTTTGGCCACCCCTAGTCTAAGTAATGTTTTACCCATTACTATCCTTTTTGTCCCTGTTCTGCCATCTGTTTTTTTGTTAAGTATGTAACATGCTATTTCCTTTGGCTTCACTTGCCTTCAACATGTCCTGTTAGTGTTAAATTCTTTAGACCTTCTTGACTTACAGCCATATAATGTTGAAAAACTGGCTCTCATATGGTCACCAAAATTAAGTAATGTTGAACCTGCTTGGGAATACCAGGTGCTGTAAACTTGAATATGCTGGTGGTGCAATAGGTTACACCGCCTGTACATCCAAGCTTACAGCACCTGGTATTCCCAGTCACCCATCTAGGTGCTGACCAGGCTCAATGTTACTTAACCAGTGATTGTATGAGAACCAGTTTTTCAATGTAATCTGGCCGTAAAACTGAAATCATTTGAAAGTCAAGTATTATGTGTATAATACCAAGAAATTTAAAATATAGATATTATATGCCTTTGGATACTATTATATATAATGTTAATGTTAATTTTGGCTATTGTATATTTTGAAATGAATGTTTAAAAATCACTTTGCTTATAAATTAAGAAATGTAGATTTCAAGATTGGTTAAGTTTGGTTATTTAATTACATTTCAACACTTGCTGTCAAAATCAGCCAATCTTTGTAAAAATTTAAAACAATTTCTTTATTTAATTTTTAAAACTTTTTCTTAACCCAAAACAAAATATATAAATCTTACAGGACAAAAATCACAACAAATAAATAGTTATAATATATTATTTATTTTATATATATATATATTATTTATTTTTTATATATATATATATATATATATATATATATATATATATATATATATATATATATATATATTATAAATTAACTGATTTAAAATATGGTTTTTTCGCTGCACAGTAATAACCATGTTTCAAAAATGGAAGCTAAAAGCGTCAAATTTAATTTTGTAATTAAATTAAAAACATTAGTTCCATTTCATCCTCAAGTAAATTTTGGAGTAACTTATTTTTAAATTTATTGAGTTTTAAAGGCACGGCAAAAATTTACAATTCACTGTTTCCAAGGATACAGAGAAATCCACTCATCCAGACAAGTGGTGGTAGCGTGTTCATTTTTCTTAACTTTTGTTGTATCAGGGGTTATGTTTAGGGATGGATAGGGATGTATTTTTCAACGAATTCTGACATCTGCTAAATGCATGTTGTCTGTTTTTTTTTTAAATTTTATTGTTTACAGCAAAAAATTCTTATGGCATTTTTTCTATTTGTATACTTAAAGATTTTTTGGGGATGTTTAGGTTAGAATACGTTTTATTTAACTACAATTTTAAAAAATTTTCACTTTTAATTTTTAATAGACTATATATCTTTTTAAAAACAAGTAAATGCATTAGAATTACTTACAGTATATAAAATTATTTTTTCATATCAAGTATAAGTATGCATATTACCAGGTCATTTTTTTTTTTTTTTTTTTACATTTTATATATAAATTTTATTTGAGTAAAATTTATGACAATGACGGCCAAAGAATAGCTAATTTATTTCTCTGATTCAGTAAACTTTTATTTTTATAAACTTAGTAATATATAGTTTCTCATGTATGTACAAAGGACATGGGTCATTTAATGGCCTACATATTCTAGCTTTTCATATTAATTTCATTTTACTGTAGGTATTTTATTGGATTCTTTTAAGTGCTTGAAGTACTTTGAGAGAGGTGTTAAGGTTAGAATACGTTTTATTTAACTACAATTTTAAAAGATGTTTAGGTTAGAATTCGTTTTATTTAACTACAATTTTAAAAGATGTTTAGGTTAGAATTCGTTTTATTTAATTACAATTTTAAAAAACAATTTTAAAATATTTTCACTGTTAATTTTAATAGACTATATGTTTTTATAAAATAAGTAAATGTAATAGAATTACTTACAGTATATAAAATTATTTTTTCACATCAAATATAAGTATATATATTACCAGTTCGCACTTTTTAATTTCATTTTTAAATATTATTTAAGGAAAATTTTTGACAATGTTGGCACAAAATAGCTATTTCATTTCTCTGATTCAGTAAATTTTTATTAATTTTAATAAACTTAGTAATATATAGTTTCTCATGTATGCACAAAGGACATGGGTCATTTAATGACTTACATATTCTAGCTTTTTTTATTAACTTCCGTTTTACTGTAAGTGTTTTATTGGATTCTTTTAGGTGCCAGAAGTACTTTTAGAGAGATTAGTGCGACCTGGTAATATACTTGGAGGTTTCTAGTGCTTACTTTATTTTTCCATTTTTCCTCAGATGCCAATTTATTTGAAAATTGTGTTATCCAGGTTTTTCATACACTGAGTTTAAATAGATTTATATATATATATATATATATATATATATATATATATATATATATATATAGTTGTGATCTTTCTCAAACAACATTGAAGACTGAAATGTTAACTTAAAAATGATATTTTTTTCAATAGAATTAATTAAATTGGATCTTCTCTGATAAAAACTGAAATGAGACTACTGCTATTAATTAAAGCAAAATCTTAGAGAAATATATACAGCTTTTACCCCATAACCATGTATGAAATTTATTCCAACATAGTTGTGACATTACAAAATAAGTGGTAAACTGAATGAATTAGTTTATGCAGTCAATGCTTGGAACCATTAATTTTGAGAAACATTTAAATAATTTAATTTATATTTAAGTGTCTTTTTGGCACTTAAAATATCATCAGTGTTACATTTAATGCTGTTTGTTAAGTGACTTTCAAATTAAAGTTTTTGTTTATTAATATGACTAATTTTATGGGAATTTGAGCTTCATTTGCTAATTTGGGTTTTTCCTTACATGTTCTTAAATTTCCATCCATGGTTGATATTATCAGCTGAAGTTTATATTTTAAATATTGCACCTGCTATGTATGTTCATATATATATATATATATATATATATATATATATATATATATATATATATATATATATATTCAATTTTTATTACAGCTATTTTATGCCTAAGTGGACATTTGCTTTTAAAGTTTAGGTGACAAGAGTTCTTGCTGGTGGGTTTTTTGTATAAGGATGTAATGAAAGTGTTATTGCTGTATTCAACGAGGGCATCTAGGAATGGAAGTTTGTTTCTCTGGCTAAGTTCATAAGTGAAGTTAAGGACGGAGTTTTTCTCAAATGTGGTCTTAAGTGTGTCTATTTGTTTAATGTTGTTCGCTAGAATGAAAATATCGTCTACGTAGCGTACGTATATCTTCGGTTTACGGACTTGTATGAATGTCGTATTTTCTACGTGGGACATTTGATAGTTGGCAAAGCATGGGCCGAGTGGATTTCCCATGCTGACGCCATTAGTTTGGGTGTAGATGTTGCTATTGTGGTCATAGAAAGGGACTTTAGTTGTGCATGCATGTAGTAGTTTTTTTAGTATGGGTGGTTTGATGGGTGGCGGAGGGATAGACTTATTAGAGTATACAGAATTGAGGATAATGTCAATTGTTTGTTCGACGGGGACGTTTGTGAATAAGTTTTCAACGTCAAGTGATGCTATTACACCTTGATTTGGGTTTTTTGTAGACTTTAAAATTTGCAGGAATTTGTGGTTATGATGTGATGCTGTACTTGGTAGGCAGGTATGAAGTGATGATGTTCTTACACACCCTTTGTCCAGCAAAGAAAGCTCTTGTTTGTACACAAGAAAAATTAAATATAAAAACTTAACCGTAGTACCTTGTCTGTCGTTTTTCATGAAACTAGCATATATATATATATATATATATATATATATATATATATATATATATATATTAGGTTATCCCATAAGTTCTGTCCGAATTTTGAATAAAGAAAACAAGTGACCAAATGTTACATTTAATTACAGATTCAATCAACAATATATTTTCCCTGATTATCTATGACTTCCTTCTATCTATTAACAAGCTTACTAATTCCATTACTGTAGAATTCTTTTGGCTTTGATTCGAAGAACTCACAAATGTCAGTTTTAACCTCTTCCTGTGTTACAAAATCTGTTTCTTCCAAATGATTCTGTAAGCTACGAAACAAATGGTAGTCTGAAGGAGCAAGGTCAGGAGAATAAGGTGGATGAGGAATTTTCTCCCAACCAAGTTCTTCGATCTTTTATGACGTGATTCTTGCTGTGTGTGGTCGTGCATTGTCCTGATGAAACATCACCCGTTTTCGATTCACTAGAGCAGGTCTTTTTTTCCTCAAAGCTTGGTTCAAACGCTTTAATTGCTGACAGCATTAATTGTTGCATTAGGTGGTAAGAATTCAAAGTGGATTATTCCTTGGCAATCCCACCAGATTGAAAGAAGAATCTTTTGCCCATGAAGTTCTCTTCTCGGCTGTGGTTGGGGTTCTTCACCTTTACCAATCCACTGTCTACGGCGCTTAACATTTCGATAAACAATCCATTTTTCGTCACCAGTCACAAGTCTATCCAAAAAAGGTGAAACAAGTTGGCGAGAATGGAGAGAAGAGCAGATGTCAACTCGGGATTTGAGGTTGTTTTCAGACAATTCATGAGGCACCCATTTTCCAAGTTTAGGAACTTTTCCAAGTTGTTGAAGATGACGATGAACAGTTGTATGGTTTGAACTGAGAACCACTGCCAATTCCTCAACTGATAAAGCAGGATTTTCTTCAAGGGCTGCTTCAAGAAGCTTTTCATCAAACTCAACTGGACGTCCGGTTCAATCTTCATCTTCAAGGGTGAAATCTCCACCTCTGAATTTTGCAAACCATATTCTGCAAGTTCCTTCATTCACACATTCCTCTCCATAAACTGAGTGAATGTTTCTACCCGCTTCGGCTGTTGAGTTTCCTTTCTTGAACTCATAAAGCATTATGTGCCTCAAATGATTCTTGGGTACTTCCATGTTAGCAGGGTTTTAATCAAACAAAATTTAATTTTATTGTTCTCTGATATAAAATTTGATCAGTTTAAATGCATCTAAACATAAAAATAATGTTCAGCTCCATTAGACATTATAAAATACTCTTTAAATTTTGTTCATTTTAACAAAAAGTTAAAATTTGGACAGAACTTATGGGATAACCTAATATATAGGATTCCTTCAATAATAACATTTAATCTGAAAAAGTGTTTTTTTTTCTTGGGCAAAATATGTTATATAAGATTTTTCCATTTTGCCATTCATGTACCCACCATATAAAACTCATTATGCAACTTTTATGTTACACCAGTTTTAGGAGTTAATATGAACCTATCATCTGGTTCATACTCCTGCCTGGTCTTTTGAACACGAGTAAAGTTTTATCCGTTTTTCCCTGTTTAGGATTGGGTTTCCTGTTTCTTCTAAAGTCATCTCATTCTCTTTTCCTCCCAGTAGTCTCTTGCATCTTAGTGGCCTTTTTGCCTTACTTGCAGTGAATTTAGAAAAAAAAAGAATAAAAATATATTTTCAAAATTCTTTCTAGTTAAGGGCACACTCATGTTCTCAAATAAAATTTTCCTTGCATGAAAATAAAAACCAGAATACAAAATGGTGGCCCATGTGCTTTCACTGTGTACTGGAGTTAAATAACTTTGTATTTTCATTATCCAGTTATTGGCTGCTGGTCATGTGATTATCAACTTCAAAGGAAGAATGTAATTTCTCAGAATTTTTTCATCAGTGCGAATGGAGCACTTTGCATTGCCTGCCCTAGGTTAGGCGACTGCTTTTTCTGACTGTATTTTCAAAGTGGCATTTTGATAGAAATGCACTCAAATAATCTTTGTGCACCTCTTCCAAGATTGTACTGTCTATGTGTGTGTGTATATATATATATATATATATTCATTCTTGATTTAGAATTCTTTTAAGAAGAACATTTTGTGAGTTGTTTGATAATGTTGACTGTTAGTTATAGTCACTATTTGGATTTTCCCATATTGCAAAAAGCCTTTATGAATGTTTTTGTTTTTTTTATTTTTAGTCTCTTAAAAATCTTAAAGAATGAATATTGACCAAATTAGGTAAAAGAAAGGTTAGTATACAGATATTAGATTGAGAAAAAAAGTTTCTATAATTTTTTATGAGGTTCTGAGATATTTTGACTTTATTTATACGTGATCTGAAATAATCTAAAATGATTCAGAAATAAATTTTGTTTTATACTAATATTAATCAAAAGGCTCAAGAGTCAGTCAAGGCAGAAGGTTACTAAATAAAGGTGTGTGATATGAATGTAAGAGAAGGAAGTAGGAAGTTAAGATTATGGAGGATATATAATTATCAAACCTTGATTTGAAGAGGTTATGGTTGTAGTCAGGGAAATATCTACACGGGAGTCTTTTCCACAAAGCAGCAGTTCTTGGGAAAAAACTGTCTAAGTGGCCTGAAGAGCCCAAGGTCTCTACAACGGAGAGTGAGAAGAAAGGACTAAGCATAAACTACAAGAAGACAGAATACATGGTCGTCAGTAAAAGGAAAAACCCGAAATTTGATTTGCAGCTCGGGAACTAGAATCAAGCAGACGCAGAAGTTTAAATATCTGGGGATCATCTTGACAGAAGACAATAAGTGCGACACTGAGATGCATAGATGTATTGGGATGGCCAAGGACATATGACATACCTGACAAGCTTGAGAAGGTGGATGACAGAACAAGGGCTGCAAGGGATAGAGGGAGGTGGAGAGCCATGATTGCCTACGTCCTGTAAGGACATAGCAAATAAAAAGAAAAGCTGAGGGATGATCAAACAATATACAGTGTAACCCGGATATAAGAGAGTTGTCGGGACCGGAGAAGAAGCATCTTATATCCGGGTTTCTCTTATATCTGGGTTTGGTCTATTTTGTTTTATTAACACAGGCTCTAATTTGGGACCAGAGAAAATCTCTCTTATATCCGGGTTTCTCTTATATACGGGTTACACTGTAATATTAATTTTCTCAGCTATTTGGTCAAACATCACAAATCCATCCTGAGAACAATAGATAGTTAAGTCAAAAGGCAAATTGTGAAGAAGGGCCCCATGAAAAGACATAAATTGGAAGTCAGGGTTCTCATTAGTTGGGTATCTAAGGGAATTAATTCAGTAAAGCAGTTTTTTTTTTTTTATTGTAAATTCTCAAGAACAAAGAAAATGTATGAATTCACTTTCATCATATGTTTAGGTTTTATTAAAATTCTAATCATCACTTTTTAAAACAATAAACAATGCAGAAAGTGAAGGTAGTTAAAATAATAGCAGTGTCAAAGGAAAAACCTGTCTTTTTGACACTGTTTTTTTGTGGGCATGAAGGTCCAAGATTGCCAAATATTCTTAGTTTATCATTTTGACAAACTTTCTTTCTTTCTATCCATTCCTTCCTTCCTTCCTCCATCCATCCTTCCCTACTTCCATACCTCATACGTTCTCGAAGTTGGAAGTAAAAACAAAAAATACTTTTGATATGCCTTAATGTATACAATAATAATATTAATAATATAGTGGATTCCTAGATAGTCTTTAGATGAGTACAAGAGGTAAGCTTTGGAGTAGAGGGCTGTAAAAAATCTAAGTACTTTTTTATGCAGCCAAATATTTTGGTCAGAGAGGATGCAAAATCTGGAATCATTGGTAGTTAACTAAAATTAGCAAAGTTATGTTCAAATTCTGATTCCGGCAATTGATATCTTCCTTTCATAGATAAGGCATGATACCAATCTTCCCTGTGTTCTGTTTCATTAAGTATTTTGACTCTGGTGCTATACATGCTGCATCACAATGGTAAACAGGAAAGCAATAGTGAGGCTGATGCTGAGCACATCACCATTAATATAAATTGGTTCATGCCACTAGCTACAATGCTCACAATTCAGTAAATGACTCCTTGTAATTGTTCTGACGCTGTGTTCATGAATGAAAACAAGTTGCAGTTTGAAATATTTCAGTTTTTTACGATAAACAATACCACATTTTTTACTGTTTAAAATCAGGAAATTAATAACTATTTTAGTATAAATAATGATTCAGTAGTGTTATGTCTATAGTCACTTTGAAAATTTTGTACAATGGAAGTAAAGAGTTTTTTTTTTTTAATGTTAGAAAATTAATAACAATAAATACTAGATATCCACATGAAATTACAGTAAAAAAAATAAACAAGGAAATATAATGAGGTTTATATAATAACGACACATGCATGAAATAGTTTTTCAGTGGATTATTTGTAAATTTGTTCACTTGGGGATATACACGAAGAATAGACAAAGAAACTAAAATAAAAGGGATAAAAAAATTTGAAAAAACTTAAGTGACTCTATACAACTTAAGAATGAAACATTAAATTAAACATGGTGCATTTCTGCAATTTAAGAATTAAACATGAAATGAATATGAAAGAAAAAGAAATCATTTTTTATCCATATATACAGTAACATCCAATATTAGAGAATGAAAGTTGAAAAAAAAATCAATTTTCCAATTCTACAGACTTAATGATGAAAAGAATTGCAGTAAATATTCATTAAGAACTGTTCTAAATTTACATAAAACAAACAATAAAGAAAGTATAGAACAAAAACAGTTGATTAAAAAAGAATCTTAAGGGATATTGTTGATTAAAAAAAAATGACTAGGAATTAACTGACAACTTGGAGATGTGATTATAAAATTTAAAAAAATATTTTGGCTTCAAAGAGTATTTTAGAGACTTTGCAGCATTGTAAATGTTAATATGCCCAATTCATAACAGATATTTCACTTAATACTCAACAAATTTGAAAAAGTGAATTAATCTTGTTTGAATTTTTAAGATTTATTAACATTAATTTTGACACATTTTCTTTACAAGTCATTACTGCTACTCTTTACCACAAAATTACAATCATTTTATATTTTTCTAAGCATTAAGTCACCAATCTATTCTTAGTGGTTATTAAATCTACAAGAACCTGTTTTAATAAAAAGCAAAAATATGATGGAAGATAAACTAGTCAAAAATTAATAAAAATGCTTCACGTAACTGAATTCCTGGGATGAGAAGTCATTATTATTTACAATTGGACTAATACCCTCATCTTTGTTATTAGTATCACAATATCTAAGTTGTTGTGTCCTCTTGCCTTCTTTTGTTGTCTGTTGATCCAGGTAAATATCAGAGCTTTGCAGACTAAACCCTTTATTTCAATTTGAACACTTTATTTAATCTACAATGAGAACAGTCTACACCTGTAGATTAAATAAAGGGTTTTGGAATTCCCTGATTGTTATTCGGATTGATAGACACCTGAAGAACACAACAGCTAAAATATTGTGATTGTAACAAGAGAGAAGAGAATATTACTCCAATTGTAAATAAGTTAAAAGCTATTACAACTACTACAAGATAGTAAAGAAACAATAACACATTCAGAAATCAGGTGAGAAAATGTTTAGCTATGTTCAGATTTAACTTGTCTTAATTGCTTGGTTTTGAAGCCAAATTGGTAAAGGCAACATTCATGTGAGATGAGCTTACAAGGACATGGGCTACAAGTTCACATCTTATCAGAAGTGGCTTCCTTATTTTACAATCCACCCTGTTTACTTAATTGTGATAGAATGTAAAACCACCTAAACATTACAATAAAAAGCAACAGAAAATAAGATGAAAGCAAAACTAGTCAAAATTAATAACATGGAATTCTGTTTTGTAAATTGTAACCAAATATTTAAATGAATGTCAATGTAATTTTTCTTGAAAGAAACATCTTTTCAAACATGTGACAAAAAGATGAAGTGAGTTGCAACGATACTGATTAATTCGTATGAACTCTGACACGGAAGAGAGAGTATGAATATTTTTCCTTTTCAATTCTTCTTCTATTTCTTATAACAAAACTTAATTATTTCCATAGAAAATCATCTGTTTTGACAAACAAGGTATCATTTTTCCTGAACAGCATTAAAAATAGCTAAAATATTTGCACTTGTTATGAATTTTTAAAGATTGGAGAGTATCAAACAAAAGGTTCATTTACAATGTTTGCTTGATTAGGGTGAATGCTGGTCTCTGTATTTTTCATGAAAATTATAGGATTGCTTGTGAGCCTCTTGTTAAAAGGCAGACTCTTATTTTATGTTTCTTGTGAATGAATTATTAATTTCATTATTATTATTACTTTATAATTTAATTTTTAATAATTTACTCTTATTATTTATTATTAATTCTTCCAATGAATTATGATTATTTTTTAATGTTTTAGAATTGCTATAAATTTTTTTTTAGTATTATTAATGATTTAGTATTTAGTATTTTTAGCTTAGCAAGAAAGTTAAAATTTTGATCTTCCTGGTGCCACAACTACAAGAATATGGAAAATTTATATATAGTCTATATTAACAGGATTGTAGAAATTCCATGGTGCCTCTATACAATTTAAGAATTAAACATTAAATTAAACATGGTGCATCTCTGCAATTTAAGAATTAAACACGAAATGAATATGAAAGAAAAAGAAATCATTTTTTATCCATATATACAGTAACATCCAATATTAGAGAATGAAAGTTGAAAAAAATCAAAATTTTCCAATTCTACAGACTTGATTGATGATGAAAAGAATTGCAGTAAATATTCATTAAGAACTGTTCTACATTATGATAAATTTACATAAAACAAAAGCAAACAATAAAGAAAGAAAGTATTGAACAAAAACAGTTGATTAAAAAAGAAATTGTTGCATTCCAGATTAGAAAAAAAGGAACATTATCATTTATATTCATGCGTGATAGTTACCAATGAAATATGACAAATATAGAAATGTAAACAAATATTCTTTATTTATCTGAAGCATTGTTTCCTGAGTTATCACAATGGCAAGCAAATATAAAGTTGATGAAACACTCAGGTGTCAGATTGTCGCATTGAAATCTCAATAGATGATGATTTATGCTATTGTAAAAGAAGTTAATAGATATACGAATGTAATTTTGAGAATAGTAAAGATTTATGATACTGGCTCCTTGAACACCAGAATATCCACGTAAAACAATTCTTTAGCAGAATTAGACGCTGCAAATGCTCTGCTTCATGAACAGTTTTGATGCAGCAGCAATCCCTACACATTGGATAAATGAAGAATTTGGCATGAAAATATCCCAGTAGACAATAGCATGTTTATCAGCCATCAAACCCCTCATCAACAAGAAGAAACAAAAAGACTAGCGTGTGCCAAAGAGCATATTGTCTGGACCAATGAAAATTAGGAAAGAGTGTTCTTCAGTAATCCCAGTTTTTTTGGCAGAGGAGGGTTGTTATAAATTGTATATCAGATGGTATAAACATGAAAGATTACTTCCAAAATATATAAAAAGAATCAGTTGAGTTCAGAATTGGTAGTTTATTGTGGGGAATGTTCTCTGGTGCTGGTGTTAGACCATTCATTTGGTTATATGGCAATGTAAATATTGCAATGTATAAGAATATCATTGAACTGGATGTTGTTGCTTCTTTGAAAACATCTTCTGCCTCTAGTCACATCTTTATGTAAGATAATGCCACTTGTCATAATGTAAAAACTGTTAAACAATATTTGAACCTGAAAAAATTGAGTTTATCACATGGTCCATCCTAAGTCCAGATCCCAATGCAATTGTAATTCATTGGAAGATCATTGGCAATAAGTTTAAGGCAAGAAAACCAACAATGATTGATTTGTGGCAGGAAATGCAGGAAGAATGGGACAAAATCATACCTGAGACAATGTCACAAATTAGTCAAGTCAGTTGTAATTAAAAGTCAATGCCAATACACCTTTTCTTAATATTCTACATAAGTAAATAATATTAAGTTACCTGTGTACTTACAGTTTTGTTCTCTAATTTTGGATGCTACACATTTTTGTAATATCTATTTTTCTATAGATTTTTCAGCTTTGAACTTGTCTTTATGTAAATTGACTTTAGTATGAACAATGTTTTGAAAATATCCATGCATACACACACATAATAACAAATGGTAACTGGGTTCAGTTTCCCCCAGGCTAAATTGTGGTGCATCTTGAAGCTACTGCCCTAATGTCACATGGATAAACCTTGGGTAGTTGATGGCTAGGGGAGTAAAACTTGAGCAAAAGTCTGTAATTGAGAACAGGCACAGATGGAGTGCAGACTGGACTTTTGGCAGTTCCTGGCAGCTCTTTTCAGAAAAGGCTGTGAACTTTCTCATGCCACCAGAAGAGTCATTGGTGGAGTGAATATGGCAGAATTGAGGACCGTGTCAAACCCCTAACTTAACTCCTGCATTTATGTCAGTTAGAGCTAGTATCATCATTGGCTATGATGGACAGTTTAACAAATTATATATACAGTGCAAAAGTAAGTGAACCCCTAAGATAATATTTAAATTGTCTCTTTTTTTCAGATAATTAACAAATGTTAATTAAATTATATATTCATTAAGAAAATCCTTCATTAAATGAATTACAACCACTTTCAAAGATTTTTATCAAGCTGGAATAAAAATATTAATTAAAAATTAAGATGTGCAAAAATAAGTGAATTCTTACATTTATACTATGTATTTTTGTTTTACATAGTTGCCAGTTCAAATAATTTTTTGTGCATATGTAAAAATCAAAATGTTCATTTTTTTGGCAATCTCTGTATACGGCAATCAAACAATATAACTCATTGTGTATGCAAAAGTGTGCATTTAGAGACTAAATTTTAAAAAACATATAGGCAAAGATCAAAAGAACTTCTGAAGCTTTAAAAAATTGCATAGTTGGAATCTATAAGGATGGCGAAGGCTACAAGAAGCTATCAAGACGATTTGGAGTGCACTTCTCCAACAAATTATTTATAAATGGAAGGCCTTTGCTATGACGGCATGACAATCAAGAAGTGGCTATCTGCGAAAAATAACAGCAAGAGCAAGTAGACATCTAGTTCGGCAAGCCCACTCAATCTTGCCATGACCTTTGTGATTTTCCAATACTCACTGGCCAATTTTGGAATCAATGGGCGTACAACTACAGTGAGATAAAATCTGAACAAGGCCAATCTTCATGGCAGAATGTCTAGAAAAAGCCACTGCTTATGAAATAGCATAAACATGCTCGACTCAACTATGCCAAAGCTCATATTAATAAGCTAGAAACATTCTGGCAAAAGGTTTTATGGTCAGATGAGACCAAACTCTGAGCTTTTTAGAAGGAACAATAGGTGGTATATCTGGTAAGCTCCTAATATACCTTTTGATAAGAAAAATTTGATACCAAACATTAAACATGGGGTGACAGCATTATGATTTGAGTTGCTTTGCTGTAGCTAGAAGAGGCAAAATAGTACACATTGATGGCACAATGGACTCTGCAAGATACCAAGCAATTTTGAATGAAAGTATCTTGTCCTCAGTTGAAAAACTGGGTTTAGGTTGGGACTGGAACTTTCAACAGAACAATGATTTGAAGCATCAAAGCAAATCCACAAAAGAATGGGTTTGTAAAAAGAAATTTAAAGTTTTGGAATGACCTAGTCAAAATCCTGATCTAAACCCAATTGAAAATCTGATTCAAGTGAAAGAAGGCAGTGCATGCAAGGAACCCAGGTAATATTGAGCAGTTGTGGGAGTTTTGCTAAGAAGAATGGTAAAAAATCGGCACTCACTACTGTGAGAAATTTCTTAAAACTTTTAGAAAAAGATTGATTGACATTGTACCTCAAAAGGAGAGGTCACCAAATATTAAATGTAAGGGTTCACTTAGGTACTTTTGCATATCTTAATATTTAATTAATATTTTTATTCCAGCGTGACAAAATTTTTGAAAGTGGTTGTAATTGATTTAATAAATGTTTTTCTTAATGAATATACAGTGCTGTTTGATAAAAGTGACTCACCTGATCTTTTTTACTAAATGTTCTCTTCTCTGATGAAACGAAAATTGAGCTAAATTCAAAGGATAAGCGATCTAAAATCCGAAGAAGAAGCTTTGAAAGCTCTTTGAATTTAGTAGTAAGTACTGTCAAGCATTCTTTTCTTTTCATGGAACTGGTTTTTTAAAACCTATTGAAAAAACCCTCAGGAGCGAGCAGTACAAGAGAATTTTAGAGTCTTGTCTGCTACCTTCTGCTGAAAGGGTGCAAATCGACCCCACCAAGCTCATTTTTATGCAGGATAATGCTCCCTGTCACAAATCAAAATTGATGAAGGAATACTTTGATGAGAAGCAGGTAAGTGTTATGACATGGCTGCCCCAATCTCCTGACCTCAAACCCATAGAAAACTTATGGAGCATTATAAAGTACAGGCTCTCGAGAAAGCAGTTGAGCAACAAAGAGGATGTGATTGTGAATTTCATATCTGAATGGAATTCAATGCTTGGAGATGAGATTTGCCAGAACCTAATCACATCAATTCCAAAAAGGGTTGAAAAGGTTATTCAAAATAAAGGTGAACCCATAGATTATTAAATATTTTGAACTATATTACCTATTATAAATAAATTATACCTCTATTATTCTTTATTTAAAGCTGTTCAGTTATGTTTCTATTGATTACTAGTTGCAGGAAATAAGTGAGTCACTTTTTTTGTACAGAGTTTTTCCCTAAATCTCATTTATATCCAAAATTATAATTATCAATAGAATACCTTAGGGTGAGTAAACTTTTTTACTAGGTGGTCAGGAAGGAGTCTTTATATTAGTAAGATTAAAAATTAGTTTGACACCAAAAACAATAGGCGAAAAATTTTTAAGTAAAAAAAAAATCAGGTGAGTCACTTTTATTGAACAGCACTGTATAGTTTAATTAAGATTTGTTGATTATGTGGAAAAAAAAGAGACAAAATTTAAAATATTATCTTAAGGGTTCACTTACTTTTGCACAGCACTGTATATATGCAAAATGAAGAAATCCTAAAACATCTCATAAGTACTAATATATTCCCCCTTGATCCCAGTAAAATAATAAAATTAATTATATATTATAATAAATTTAACACAACAAACTTAATGATATGCAATAATTAGTGTTTTGGAAAAGACCAACATTGTATATTAGTTTAAATGTCCTTTGGGAGATTGTATCTCTGACAAAAAAGTAAGTACATATGTTGGCTTGATACCACAATATTTTCAAGACATTTTACACTCTATTTGTCGGATACAAGTTCTGTCACACAACATTTAAAGACACATTCCTGTCCACCTTCAAAATACAGGAAAATACTTGTTGACAACACCAATATACTACACCATGAAAATAATAAACAAAATTTCAAATTCTTGAGGCCCTCTATATCAAAAGCAACCAACCAATACTGGACAAAATTTATTATGAGTATAGTAACAATGTTTTAAAATGCATTTGAGTTGAGTAACATTTAACATCATTTTGAAATTTACCATTTTGCAATTTTAACATCTCTGGTTATCACCCTTGGACTAGGAATGCTCGTTTACAAATCATTGTAATGACAATTGTTAATTTTAAAATAATTATAGCAGAGCACATTCTCAGAATCACTATCACAATGATTACAGTTACATTAAGTTTGTCTTCGTAATTCACCTCTGAGGAGGATCTCAGAGGAGATTGAAAATACTTGGGTTAAGAAAAAATACGATGTCTTCTTTGATGAATTTCGACTTAACATCAAGAAGATAATTAGAGAACCAGAAAGGATTATTATAAAAATAAATAAATGTAATACGTCTATATTATTTAATGAAACATTCTTGACTATATATACACCCATACATACACATGCACACATGAGGAGGTGCTGAAAAGGTTTCAGCCTGACCAAAAAGATATTCTTAAACAAATCTTATATTTGAGGAAGTAGGTCAAACTAAGAACTTTAAAGCACCCCCTTTATATCTATATACCATATTCCTATTATTTACCACAGACTATAATATAATATGCATCTTTATTTTATAAAGAGCTAATAACGATTAACTGATGTATATACAACTTTTATTTTTAAATTATTTTGGTTGTCAATCAGAATTTAATCATTTATAATACTATATATTTCATCCTAGGTCATATAGAGTTATATAGAGATCTGTAGATGTTAGTCTAGTATTGGTAACCTAACCACTTGGATATAAAACACAAAGCAATTTTTATAATAATCTTTTATTTAAAAAGTACACCTTATATGTCAGGAAAGACAATAAATAACAAGGGGCATTAAAAAGTTCTTGATCTGATTCTCTTCTCCAAACATGACTAAATTAGCAGACATCAGATATTTTTGGAAGGTTTTCTTGGTTATACTGATAACTTTTCAGCATTTCCCTATATATAGAAAACTTGTTTGTTTGCCATTAATTCCAGACAAAAAAAAGTAGAAAACTTTAAATAAAAACTTTCCATTGAAAACAATCTGTTTACAAAATTCACCAGAATCTGAATTAATCTATTCAGCTATAAAATACTCAACCCTTGATTTCTGAAATGCATAATAATTTGATTCAACCTTGAGATATCTATCCCTGAATTTAAAGTAACTACTTCCCAAATCCATTTCAAACCTTGAACCAAATTTCAGTGCATTTTTTTTCTTCTTTGGGAAATTGTATTAAAAGCAAGTAGTACCACCCTGGGTGCTAACTTGTATCTATCTCTTTTTATTCATGCTGGTTTGGGTAGAAATATTTTTGTAATACTTACTCTACACAGTTGGATTCATAATCTGAGACTTCTACTTGAAACATATTTCAGCTTCACTCCTCTGACTCTCCTTCATTTTCTGTGTCTTGTTTTTGTTAGTTTTTCTTCTCACTTTCTAGAACCTTGTACAGACTGTTCCACTGGATTATTTCACTAGCATATATTATCAGTGAACCTTACATGAAAAAGTTTTTTATTTCTTAAAATTACTCATCACTGGGAAATGAACTTCGTTACTTTTTGCTTGTATGGATACAATATCGAACAAAATTCATAAGTGGCAAATCTGACACATACCAACTGGAGATTATCAGCATTGAAAAAACTCCTCCAGACTAACAACCCTCCTGCAAGCATAACATCAGCTTCCATGATCTGGGATATAAAGGTCAAGGACAGTGGTTGGAAAACTGCCACTATCTACCTTGCATTGATAGCATGTCAGAAAAGATTCCATACAACATCAAGACAGTATTCAAATGCAATTGCACCCCTTTGAAGACATCTCTTCTGAAGAAAGACTCTTTAGGAAGAGAACTTAACTAAGAATTGCATATATTCAATTTCATGCAGTTGTGAGAGGAAAGACAAAGACGAGGTAAAACAAGCTCTAAAAGTAAGACTGGAGGAACATTGAAAAGATAAAATTTAGGCGATCTAAATACTAAGATGTTTACACTTTTCTGAGTTGAAAATGGCTTTATTAGTATAACTCATAAATTTAATAACAAAGGCCATCAATAAAACAATTATTTATTCATATTGATCCAAAAAGACCTATTTGGAAATGAATAGTAAAACAGTAGCTTTTTTTTAAATTTGTCTTTCAAATATACAAATTTGTTATTTTCATTAAGCAAGAAATTGAGCATGATATAAGACATATAAATATTTTCTTTTCTATAAGTATTTTTATGGTAATTGTTCTAATGAGCTTTCCTCTTTTATGAATTTAAGCATATTACTAAATTGGTGGCAAGGTCTCATCATTTTACAGTCACCTGGTTAGATGCAACCATAAATTCTATGCTAACAGTTTTGTCTCTGATACTTCTTGCTTGTGGAAATCTCTTCTGGCTTCTTGCATTCCAGTCAACTTTAATCTGCAAAAATTTGAATGCAATGTCCGTCATTATCTTTTGTCTTCTTAATTCTTGTTCTTTTATTGTTTTCTCTCCTTAATATAGTTTTTTTTTCCTCTCCTATTCTCTCACACTCAGTAACTACTTGCATCTAAATAGCATTATCGCCTTGCTTGGAGTAAAATGATTAAAAATGAGATATAAATGATAAAAACCATATTGATTTCATGTTACAGTTTAATGGAATATTTACACATATATACCCACACAAACTTGGATAGACAACCAAATTTATATAGATATTAATTTTCAAGGTTTTATATAGACATGCTCATAAAATTTGAGCTATATAGTAAAGGTAAAATAAATTACATGTGTGTATAATCCAAGTGGGTCCTTGTAATAAAAAATATTAAAATTGATCCACGAAAAGAGAGCTCAATGTACTTTATTTGTACAGAGCAATATGATGAATATGATGAATAAACAAAGAAAATTTCTTTTTACCTCATGTAGGGAATAGGCTATTTCAGCAGACAATACAAGTAGTCATCTGTCTTTTCAACAATGATATAGAAGCGTGCACACACACACACATTATTTATATATATATATATATATATAAATTTTTGAAAATGCTCTCATGCATTATGATTGCATGATCTTTCTTGTCTCAAGATGTAATGTCATGTTACTGTATTATTTGATTTAATTTTATTTTTAATTGTAAATTTTTATAATTTTGAAATTTTAAATGTTTCTGAAAATTTTGTTGTTATGGCAACATAATGTTTGATCAATTTTAGGGGCGCTTAGTATTCCTATTATTACCATAACAAAGGATTACCTCATTACTCATTAAAAACGAGATCAGATTGCAAATAATGACTTGGCAAGGGGTGAGTCTATTTTTACAAGCAGAAAAAGTCTCACAGTCTATTATTATATACTAGTTATTTTTAATAATCATTCTTCCTATTTTTTTTGTTTGAGTAGTGGTATACATAATTGTCTTAAGTTATTCAAATTTCTTATATAAAGCACTGTTGTTTTAAATTTTTAACTTTACTTTATATCATCATATTTCTGTTGTTTGTATTGGTAGATGCAATAAAAAGTGAAATAAGATGAAAGAAAAACTAATTAAAACAGCTTTTAAACTCAACTTTATAATTTTATAGAAATTTATCTTATTATTTGCAAATAAAAAAGGAGAACTACTCTGTAATTAACCAAACTCCAAGTACATTTAAAATTTTAAATTAACTTTACTATTACTACTAATCTCTAATCAGTAGTAGTCTAGTGTTAAATGGTTTTCGAACGTACATGCTTACCATTTAAACAATATGTAATTTATTAAACTATGATAATTTTATGCAATCAAAATTATCATATTTCTGTGTTGTACATGTAAATGTGACATGATAGAGTTACTATTTACTAAGCCTAGTTTAGTTTGGCATAAAGTATTGTGCACTCAGTAAGGATTGAACTTATTACTTAGTCATAATGGTCAACCAGATTAGCTCACAGCATACAGTCATATCATATTGAAACACTGATACTAATTCTCATATGATCACTAAAGTTAAGCAATGCTGAGCCTGGTCAGTATCTAGATGGGTGACTGCTTGGGAATACCAGGTCCTGTAAGCTTGGATATGCAGATTATATAATGGAAAACTGCTCAGAATTGGAAATTTGAGAGCTGAGATCCAATTCCAATTGGGCTTGTTATATTTACTTATTCACAAATAACCTTGGGAAAAGTATGAATCCACCTCTTCTCCCCCCAACTGTAGGTTATTTAGTAGGACTTGTAAATGATTATTATTTCTATAAAATTCTTACAATCTAAAAAATATTTTCTGGCTTTAAATAAGCAGCAAGAGGTTGATAAGTCATAAAAAAACAAATCAATAAATTCAAACGAAAATATTTTGACAAAAAAATGCACATTAGGATTCTTTTAAATCATTGGAAGGAGATTATTATAATGATGAAAACCAAGTTAAGGAATAAATTCTAATTAAATATGAGTGTTTGATATTTTTATAACAGTTAATTTGAACATTGGGTACACACATGTACTCACACAGAAATAGACACATACACAAACAGAAACACACACACACACACACACACACACATATATATATATATATATATATATATATAATGGGCACGTGGCTGAGTGGTTAGAACGTTTGCATTCTGACCATGAGGCCCGGGTTTGAATCTTATCATGGTCAATTTGTTAGGAAGGAAACTTCCTGATGTTATCGGACTGGAGGGATTGATCCCAGCGTGCAGCACCATTGGAATGTGCCTGAAAAATTATAGCATGGGTTGACCAAAGCCTTGTGAGTGAAATTGGGTAGACAGAACTCTTGGTGGCTGTCAGTTGCTGTGCTAGCACAAAGTCACAAGTCATTGTGGCCAAGGGTTTAAGCGTGCTGGCCTTGTTCAAATTGTTGATCACGCTAGATAACACTCTCTTTCCCAGAATCTGTAACTAAGGTCTGCTCAGCATAGTTGCAGTATAAACTACAGGTGGGCTCTGTGGGTGTTGAACAAACATAAATGTGCCTGAGCAAGCGTCTGCAATAGAGATTGGCTAGTCACCCTAGTAGATGGATATCTTCGAATACAAGTGGCCAGCTATACATACATACATACATACATACATATATATATATATATATATATATACACACACACACACACGCATACACATATCCACTTGGGAAAGATATAAATTCAACTCCCCTAGCTATGGGTTAATTAGTTGGTCTTGTATCACTATAAAAAAATTCTTACAATCTAAATATATTTTGATGAGCTGTAAAAAAAAAAAAAAATTTTTTTTAATCAATTTCACCCCAAGCAAGGCAGTAAAGCTACTAATGCACGTGAAGTTACTGGGTATGGAAGAATTAAAAAACAGAAACTTTATTAAGGAGCAAGAACGAAAGAAGAGTAACCAGGAAGACAATAGAAAGCGATTGACATTGCATTTAAATTTTTAAAGTTGGCTGGAAAGCATGGAGGTGGTAGAGAGTTCCACAAGTGAGAAGTGCAAGAAAATAAACTGTTAGAATAGAACTTACCGTTACATCTAGCCAACTCAACTCCATATTGGTGAGACCTTGTCACCAGTCAAGTACTGCGCTTAAATTCCTAAAGTCTCGGTATTCTGACGAAGAGTTTACCTGAACAGTTGCCATGAAAGTATTTATATGAATTAATCCAGACTAGCTTGCTAGCCAACATTTTATGATAAGGTGCCTGTGTAAACATGAGAGCAGTTTATTTTAAAAATCAATAGCAATAAATATTCAAATGATCGTCCTTGAATATTTGAAATGTATACATCTGTACTAAATGATATTTTCAAAGAGGGGTGTAAAATCTTTTCTATATATTCTCACTTAACAAAGATTAATAATGAGAAAAGAAAGGTAAAATGTCAAAGAATGAACAATTCGCATACTTCTTTCTCTGGTTTTCATCTTTAAAAATGCAAACTTTTACTTTGTATAACAATGCTGAACAGTAATGTGAACTTTCATGATTTGCTGATCCAGTTTGTATCTATAAGGTCTATTGTTATTCCATAGATATTGGAAGCTCAATAGTAATAGTTTCCTGCTATAAAACATTTTTTGTCATATTTAAATGTAAGGTTAACTTTGTGTGTTGTTTATACTCTTGTTTCTTTTATTAGTTTGATGCAAAAGTTTTCAGCACTATCTTTTTTGGCATCATGTTAGAGAAATCTTAGAAGTTTGTTTATACTTTTTAAGAAAAGTGCAGAAAAGTGATAATTTTATTTTGAACAGCATCATAATTATAGGATGTAAAATCTCTCTATACTCCTCTAAAATACATTGGAAGCTAAGCAATAAATGCTAGATGTTGTAGGTGCAGGCATGTATAATGAAGGGATTGAAAAGTTTACAAAAGAGTTTAGCTCAAGAACAAAGAGCAATGTGGAAGATGTTAGAACTTGAAAACTGATGGACTGTATGAACTTGCAATGGAGGATGATTCAGAAACAATGAAATTACGTTTAAATTATTTGAATAATGCAATGGAATAGAAAAGAAGTCAATTCGTAATTTTGTTGCAGGAAAACTTCTATCTTTATATTGCAAATGCAATGCAGCAACCATGAAGATGGAATAAGAAGTTCTGCATGTAAAATATTCTGCAGATTTGTCCTTTTCAGATTATCACTTGTTTTGTTTCATGCAACATTTCTTGTTAAGTCAATTTTAAGACATAGAACATTTCTTTGTAAAGTAGAGCAAATCAAAAGAAGAATTGTTCTTTAATGGCGTTGTGGGGACCCAAATCTTTTGATATGAATGTGTTGACGTTTTATAGTAAATATTTCTGGGCTCTTGGGACATTTTTTTCTCACAAAAATATTGGCAGACTCATGTAAGTCTGGGTAAAAATAAGAAAAACAAACCATGGAATTTAAAACAAACAAAAATTAATGCATGTTATTAACAAAAGGAATTACATGTGTACACAATTGAAATCAAAGGAAAAAAAACTATAAGAATATGCTTGTTTGTGTGTGTTGGTGTATGTGTAACAAGCATGTGTGTATATTAGTGTGTGCAAGAGTTCAGGCAACAGAGGACCAAGGAAGCAAATGCACCCCCAGTGGCAACATTCTTTGTCTACGTTCAACTACATCTGGATGAAAAAGAAATATGAAGGAAATGTTTGACTTTTTATAGACCTAAACAGTGCTACCCTAACAGGCATTTTTGGCAAATCCAAGTGGGGTAACCCACAATGGTGGAGTAGAAATTTTAGTTGGAGTAGGTCATAAAGACATAGAAAGTCAGGGAAAATAATTTAACACCTTGAATTTATATGACAGAAATATTTTAGAAAAATATTTCTATTGGAAAATTTTATATCAACCTAAGAGATTCAACATTTAACTTCTGAAGTTGTTGATTTAACAAATCATGACTATTGTTATGGTACATCACATTGTGGGGGGTAATAGTTATTGAATTATTCTATTACTATTGTGTAGTAGGTTCAATCTTCACCCGTTTCATCACATGTGGGATCTTGTACCACTTTAAAGTTAATAAAATAACTATAATAATTATGTAGCAACATTTAATTTTCATTCTTTTGCAAGCTTTTTATTTTTTTCTCAAAATATTAAAAGCTTTTCAAATGTAAATTTCGGGTGCAACACACTGAACTAGGATGACTTGATAAGTTAAAAGTCTCATTGAAATGCAGAAACAAGACATAAATAATACTGAATTCTATCGAGGTACAAATTCAGATTAGTACTTTAAAAAAAATACCAGCAGTAGAATTACAATATTCCAAAGTAAAGGTTTCAGTATTTTATAATACACTGCAAACAAATTCTTGAATTTTTTCATGATCAAATATTACCATAAATAGGGAATATAATTTTTATATAATCTGAAATCCAATCACAATATTTATATTTCAGTATAGTCAATAACATTGCACTATATATATATATATATATATATATATATATATTGTGTATTTAGGCAGCAATCCTTCATTTATACATGTTTCATTAAAGACAAAAGACAAGGCTTCTAATCTGGACACAGTGTGTATATAAACTGTCCAAATGTTCTGTAATTCTGAGTGCTTTTGGCTATGCTTTTAGCTATTATCAAGGATGATTTTATTTTTGCTTTTTAATTGGGTATATGGGTTGTGTGTTAAAGTGATGGCTCTACATATATATATATATATATATATATTTGTATTTAGGCAGTAAATTCTCTTTTAGGCCTGTCTGATTGAATAAATTACAAACATTATGTCTGCTTATTTTTGTCATAATCCTTTCATATTCACAAATATTTTTCCATATAAAAATTCAGTAATGGATAACTACACATAGTTTTTGCCTTACCAGTTGCATTCCTGATGAAGATCTCAGAAATAAATGGAAAGTACTTGGAAAATAAGTGATTTTCACTGTTACAGTGCATTTCTTGCCTTATTCAATTGTAATATACAGAAAAATATTTGTGAATATGAAAGGATAATGATAAAAATAAACAGACATAATGTTTGTAATATATATGCATGTGTGTGTGTGTCTGTTACTAATAGATTAATATAAATACTTTAATAACCTTCATTATCAGCCAGAAACTGTGATCATTGTATTTTTGGTTGAATTGTATTTCAGTGTGTTATGGCCATATTACATCGAAATACAATTTGGTCATTCAGTTTTGCATTCTTTTTCTCCAAACTGCAATTTGAATGACAAAATGGAAAAAGAACCCTATGTAATGTGTTCAAAAAGACTTCTTCAAGCTAAATATTTTTTTTGTTGGAATTATATATTTGTAGAAGGAAGGAATGAAAATATAAACAAATATTTGTTATAATTAAACATCAAGAGAAACACTGAATATGGCAGGACACTTAAATTTTAAATTTCAGGTGTCCAATCTGTATAGATGTGCACTCTTAGCTGACTTCATTCAGCTTTTTACTGCTTTTGTTTCATCTTTGTTACTTTTAAATATCCCACATTGTAATAGCAGTGGTATTGTTAAGAAAGATGAAATGCAGGAGGAACTTGGACATAAATTTATCATGGAAGACTCAGAAATTAATGCACTTTCTATACATTTTTTTCCTTAATAAATTATTTTCTCTTTGAATTAAAATTACCTCCTTTGAGTTGAAATTAGAACCAGAATCATTTATTTGTTTAAATTTTAATTCCCTTCCCCTGCATATATATAATTCCATCAGTAAAAACATTTTGTCTGAAGAAGTCCTTTTCAAGGATGAAATGTGTTATATAGAATTTTTTCCAGTATCTGTCAAGAACACATGGCACAGTGGATAAAGGCATTAGTTAGATCCAGTGACAGGACCCAAAGAGTGTGAGTTCAATACCTGGTTAAGGCAGTGGAGAACTTGGAGAGGGGAATTAACAGGTGATAACTGACAATTGACACCCATTAAACATGACACATGGAACTAGAACAGTCTACTCCAGTGGGTTCAGTTTGACATTCCAACCACCTGAAGAAGGCTGGAGCATACAACGGCCGAAACATGATAAATATGGCAACAAAGATGAGGACAATAATCTGATTAATGTAAATAGTGAATTTTTTCCATTTTGTCATTCAATTTCCCATATAGAATTTATATAATCTATTCTCCAAGTAATCAGTAAAGAGGGTAGTTTTAGCCTCTTCATGTATTTTAAGAACTAATTCATCAAGATGCTTCTGCAAACTCTGCAGTAAGAGGTAATCTAGTTCGGCAAGATATGTGGAATAAGGAGGATGCATTTTTTTTTCCCCAGCTGAAGTCTTTAATCTTTTCAGCTATCATCATTGCATTATCATGATAGAAAATCACACCTTTGCAATTAATCAAACTAGACATCTTTTCCTTCAAAGCAGTGTTTAAATGCTCTAACTGTTGCCAATAGATATCTGCTGTAATCATTAACTGATGATAGCAACTCAAAATGGATCATATAAACACAATCTCACCAAACACTTACAAGAAGTGTCCTTGGATAGCGGTTGTGTTTTATCCTGTTTGCTTCCAGTCAGCCATTACCTGAATTTCTTTACATTAAAATATCCATTTTTCATAACTTGTTTCTCATCTGTTAAAAAACTAGTGAGATGCTTTCATGAAAGTGTAGAAAACTACAAATTTCTACTTATTTATTGTTGCCTTCTGTCAAATCATGGGGAAAACATTTTCCAAATTGAGACACCTTTCAAAGTTGTTGCAGATGATGGTGAACCACTGAACAGCTTGAATTCAGTTATTGAGTACATACATCAGCATGAAAGTACTATTTCTATTGAGTTCAGTACAAAAGCAGGTCATTGTTGAACTAAGCAGGAGAACTTGTTTGAGGTATAGCTCTTTTTTATAAATGTTTCAAACCATCTTTAGAAATTTTCTTCTACTAAAGAATCAGTTTTAGTAACACCATAAATATTTTGGATTGCTTCTGTAGCATTATTATTTTTTCAAAATTCTTAGAATAATACATCTCATGTGCTTCATAGACACATCCATAATTATAAGGGTCAAGTTATTCAGTTGAATCATACTGTGATGACATTACTTATTTAAAACTGCTTACTTGTAGAATATAAAATGATCTGAGAATTTTGATGAAAATCAACAATAACATAAAAATAGAAAAAAATGATAAAGAAAATATTTCATCTAAAAAAATTCAAACAGTTTAAAAATTACTTTCCTTTTCAATTTAAGACTATAATTTCATAGTTTTTCAACTACTGCATGTCATTTATTATACAATAAGCCTGATTCCAAATATTTTTACTTGAAAAATATGAAATCTATAGAAAATGTTCTTATTTTTTATAAACCATTTCAAAAACTTTAGTTTAACGTTTATTGCTTTGTATCTGAATTTGTGTCATTTTGGATTATGTTATATCTGTCTATACTGCATTATTATTTTTTTAATCATTCTTAATCACATCAAGCAAGCCAATAAAAGTCATTAAGATGCAAGTGGTTACTGAATGTGAAAGAAACAGAGAGCAGGATTCAAGGAGGCAATGATGATTGACATTATATATAAATTTTTGAAGAGTGTAGTCAACAAGAAGGCAGGAAGTCATAAGAGAGTTCCACAAGTGAGAAGTGCAGAAGAAGCTGTTAACATTTAACTTATGATTACACCTAGCAATTTCAACAACAAAATTATGAGACCTAGCTGCCAATCTAGTTTAACATTCTTAAATTTATAAATAATAAATTCATAAAAATAACACTATTTACATTATTCATACTATTGTCCTCATCTTTTTTGCCATATTTATCACAACGTCACAACCAGTGACAGGACCCAAAGAGTTGTGAGTTCAATACCTGGTTAAGGCAGTGGAGAACTTGGAGAGGGGAATTAACAGGAGGTAACTGCTAACTGACTTCCATTAGACGTGGCACGTAGAACTAGAACAGTCTACCCCAGCGAGCGAAATAAAGGGTTCAGTTTGACATTCCAACCACCTGAAGAAGTCCAAATAATGTAAATAGTGTACATAATACCTCATTTCAGAAATATAGACAGATCATAAAAATAAATAAGAAAAAAAATCTTTATGCTATAATTTTTGTTTTTAATCCTTTCACTCCAAGGAAGACAATAAGACATTAAGATGCAAGTGGTTACTGAATGTGAAAGAAACAGAGAGGACAATAAAAGAACAGGATTCAAGGAGGCAGATGATGATTGACATTATATATAAATTTTTGAAGAGTGTAGTTGACGGGAAGGCAGGAAGCCAGAAGTGAGTTCCACAAGTGTAGGCAAAGAAACTATTAGCATAAAACTTATGGTTACAACTAGCAATTTGAACAGTGAAATTATGAGCTACAAATGAATTTGTGTTGGGTTGGCTTATGCTATATCAGTGCTTATCTTTACTGCGAAATGTGATATATTTTATGTCCTGTTCCTGTGTTTTAAAGTGCAACATATAATTTCCTTTGATTCTGCTTGTGTCATTGATTATGTAGAAGGATATTTAAATAAAATAAAACTGAATCAAATCTAAATTCATATTGACATTAGAACAAATCAGAATTACTGCCCTTTTGACAAGCTTTAATATCAACTAGGGGCAATTTGTAGTAAAACTCGTACAACCACCTCAGATTAATGCAATGTGAAGATACATGATTGTCATGTAAGAAGTGGATGCCCTCAATACTCTTATTCAATGTATAGTGCAGCAAAATTATGATAGAAAAGATGACACTGATCAATATATATATATATATATATATATATTGCATTTTGTTGATTTTCTCTTTTGTTAAAAATAAGTGGAACAGTATAACTAATGGACTCTAATATCAGTTTCAACGTATGTAATCTCCAGCAGTTTACAGGTTAGTCGATAAATATTTATGTTGAATATGACACTTCAGTCCTGCAAGAGATTTTCAGGCAAGACTACATTGTGTACAAGATTGTGGTTAATGAGACAAGACTGCTAGTCTTAATGCAGATTGTTTGGTTCTTGTCCTTGCCTCTTGTGTTGGATGCATCTAAGTTCAAATGCTTTAATGCCAGTGTCAGTCATCTGCTCAAATGCCTTATATGGTCCGCTGACAGTTTCAAGATTACTCTTCAGCCTTGTCTTTGTACCTGAGGCATGATCTGCCTACAGTTTATTTTGCTGTACATTAGGACTTTTGCCATTTGATTGTCACTCATTCTAGGGACATGACCAGCCCATTGGGATTTAGATTGCATCAAAAAGGTCCTCATGCCTCAAAATTTCCACTCTGCAAGCAGACGAGCCTTTGAGATTTTATTTTCGAGTATATATCTACAGATATTGAAAAGAAATGTTGAAAATATTATTTACTGGGGTATATCACTTAATGATTGCAATAAATACCTTATATTTATCATTTACTTGGAACCTTAAAAACCCTCCCTCAGTAAAAAACAAGGTTGTGTCCTTTGGGAGATCTTCAATATCAACAGTCACAAAACATTAAATTCTTACACTGGTCACACATGCACTATACTTTCTTGTAGGTTAACTTGTTACTTATCAAAATTTAGTGCAATTTGTGCACATATTCATCATCTCACCACAACCAAAATAGAATAATTAATATAAGACAACTATTAGTAGATAATACCAAAATATCATAGAGCACTTACTATAAAGAAAGAATTAAAATACTCAAACTATTATTATACAAAAGAAACAACAAGCATTAAATATCTTTCACAAGTGAAGATAGCATTTAAAAATGAGTGTAAAATATTTAAAATGCATACAAAATAATTAGAACACTATAGGAATTTTTTCTTGCTGCTTGTGTGTGTTTTTTAGCAGTGAGAGTGGAATGAACAAAACTCAAGGCTTGTAATAACTGTTTAACAGCTTTTATTTGTGGTTGAAAAAGAGAGTGCAAAATAGTGCTATTTTGCAGGGAAAGAATTGAGTTTCCCAGTTAACAAGATTCTTCCCTTGAGTAGATGTTTCATAGAGAGAGATTTCTCTGCTTGTTCCCACAAGGAACAAGAAATCTGAGTCAAGACTAGTATTTGTCTTCTGCAGCAAGGGTTGGGAGTAGTCCTTCAGGGAGGTGTCTTGAAGGGAGATTCCTCTTCTTATTCCCATGAGGAACGAGAAGTCTGAGTCATGCTGTCAGGACAGGCCACGTGTCTTCTGAAGCAAGGGTTGTGAGTAGCCCTTCAAGCTGTACCTTGAAGATAAACAGCTGCTGAAAAAGGAAAAAGAGACTGAATAGGGATCTGTCAGCATTTTTATGGGATCTGGAACTTCCGGTTGTACCTTGCTGATTACCTTCAGTGCTGTTACTGTTGAATTAAGCAAAATAAGGAAGCCCCCACATACCACAGTAGCCAACAATTGAGATAGTTTCTATAATACATATAAAATATTTAATATACTCATTTTCTAGTTTTGTTAAACTCTGAAAAACTGAACCCATGATATCACTTTTACAATACACATATATTTTAATTTGAAATGTAACATAAAAAAATGTCAGATGTAGTCAACAAAATCTTGTCTACATTAAACAACTGAAAGAACTCAAAAAAGAACAAAAACATGAATATTAGACAGTTTATCTATAATTTTGATCCTGTTGTGAAAGAACTCTTTTGAAAAATACAATAAAAAATTAAACAGACTAATTTTTTTGATTGAATTTAACAAAACTTGTTCAAATGAATTCTTGCTGCCTAAATATACTTTGTGTGTGTGTGTAGTGGTGGGTATTGATTTAAAAGAAAATATATATTGAGGATTCCTGAACTATTAATATTTTTGTGGCTTTATTTATTTTTACTCAGACTTCCGTGATAATACAGTAACATTACACAATATTGTTCCTCCATCCATTTGCTACAATTACACAATATGAATTATTATTGACCAACATCATCATACAGGTCTTGTGCAATAATTAGTGACTCTAATCCAGGGGCTGGCATCTCTCATAATTTCTTTAAAAATTCCATATAACAACAATGCACAAATTGTATTCTATCTGATGAATTATTATTTATATGATTTGACAGACTAATAAACATACATATGTATACACACATGCACAATATATATATATATATATATATATATATATATATATATATATATATATACATATATATATATATATATAGTTAAATTTCCCAGAATAATTCTGTGGATAAGACAAATTGGTATAAAAATTCTTGCTGATGCATTTTCATATATAGGTGGACTCTCCTGTCATATTAGATGTATGGTGGTCAAGCAACTCAGTTCCTAGGAAACCAACAGCCCAGACACCAGCACATGATTTGATTATAGTAGTGAAGGCTTTGTGCAGAACCAACCACACTCTTTTTTTTTTTTTTTTTTTTTTTTTTTTTTTTTTTTTTGAAGGGTCAAATACAGAGATCTGGTGCACTAAATGCCACAAGGTCGCTAAACAACCCTCTATGGGTTTTGAATTTAGAGTTGTCCTTCTAGACCAGTTGCCATCCAAGGCTATAGAACCCAGTCTGTCCTACTGTTTACCCATACCTGGAGGGAGAAGAAGAGGATTAATATATTTCCCAAGGGGTATTAGCACGTAAGTGAATGTAATGGATTCAACTGGAATTCGAACTTGGCTCTTCGAATCCTCAATCCAAGCCGATATCCACTATATATATATATATATATATATATATATATATATATATATATATTGTGATTGATTGATTCTTAAGATTCAACAAATGCCAGCAGCATTATCCTAATAATTGTCCCAATATCAATTTGCTTTCTGAAACTAAACTAATCCATTTCCAGCAATAAGCTAATTTGATTTGACAATTTGTAATGGTTGTGAATAATAGGAAAATCAAATTAACCCATAATGAATGATGTTGTTATTGATAAAGATGTAAACTTGCTTTTGAAGTCTACTTTCAACATGGACAGAGGCTGACAGTTACTGCAATTTAAACAGTTAATATACCTTCATGTATTTTTACTGTAAAGATATTTATATTCAACATTTGATTAGTATTTAAAGTCGTGTGTTTAACTCAATGATGTCATCATTTACCTTCTTTTTTTTTTACTTTCTAGGGCTAAAATTCCAATTGCAGTATCTTTACCACTTTTAAAGCTTTCATTAGAATAAAGTGATTTGATGGATAAGACATTGTGATAATTTATTGTACCCTCTTGTCAACCTGCTGTATTCAAAATTTTGAGAAATCAAGACATATTTTACTTAAACAGGCCAGCCCTGAGACCTGATCACTTGCTGATAAACTATCCCTGGATATTTTCAGGAATTTACACTATTTCAGAACTGCTTGTATAACAGAATAAATAAGCAGTAAATGGCTAGTACAAAGTTGCTCATATGAATAGCATTATTCTAAATATAGAGTGCTTAAGGTATTTAAGGACACATTGAAGACTGTAAGAAAAGCAACCACATCTTACAAACAACTAAATTTATTGATACAAAACTTGGTACACAGATACAGTAATGGCTGGATTACATGTTTATTTGATGTAACTGCTTTCAGCCACAATGATGGCTCCAATGTGAGACCAAAATCATTGAAATGCATGCATTACATGGTCTATATTTTTACTGGACATTACTTGAGTAATGGTGGCTTTCAGGGAAACAGTTGCATTATGGAAACATTGATTATTTTCCCATTTGACAATGCCCGATATGTAATAGTCAATTCGATTTAGATTTAGTGAGTTAGGTAGCCACATGTTTTGTGTGATGTAGCTGTGTAGATTGGATGCCATTCAATCTTGGAACACTGTAGATTTCTGAGCAGGCACAGTCCATTGCATTCAAGGTCTATCCAGGGCTTCACAACTGATTCCAGCACTTCAGTGTAGCCAGCAGCATTTGACCAAAGACCCTGTTGAAAGAAGTTGGTGGTGGGGGTGGCATGACATTGCTTTCACTACTCACCACCACTAAAATCCATCAGAGAAGTGGGAAACTTGGTGTACATATCATGTGGGACATCAGAAGGCTCTGCACAGAATCGCCTGTTATTTCTCTGGTTCAACTTTTGACCTGGGTTGAATTTTAAAATCTGAATAAACCCATAGCATGCCATTCTTTTTGATGATTCAACTTGTTCAATAATCGTCATGCTCAGAGCAACCATTGTTCTTGCATGTCTACTGACATGGGCTGCCTTTTCCTCATCATGTATGACTTGTACTGAATGTTCTCAGATTGTGCCCTCGGACACCTGGAGATCTCTGGCAATGGCCCTTATTCCAGCATTCACATTGATAATGTTCTGTACCCATAGTACAAATTTTGGTGTCCAGATACTGTCTGAATCCTGTGAATGCTTTTTGTGCTTCACTACAGGTGACACATCCTCACTGGACGTTTCCAACTTCTTCTGAATTGTGTGCACAACTTGGTGATTTCCAAAAAATGTGCAACATTTCAACATCACTGTGCTTTGCATGTATTACAACAATTACTGCATGTTGTTTCACCTTATGCATAAGCTGATAGTTTGCCATTGATATTATCAAAAGAAAAAAGCACATTGATTAATACATAACTGCAGGCACACAATCACATGTCCTCGAATACCTTATGCATCCTGTACATTTTAAGCTGTGTTATTCTGAAACCAGACGACTCACTGATACGTTATACCTAGATATTTCACTATTTCAGATCTGCCTGCATGATGGAACAAATCAGCAATGGAGAATAGCAAATGGCTAGTACAAAGTTGCTCATATGAACAATCTTATTCTACTCACATGTTAGGCTGTCTAACTGTTTTTGGTGATTAGACATTGGAACATTGCACCAGTTAGCCAGTACTAGAGATTCAACAGATTAATACTTTAGTATGCAAAGTAGATATGTCTAAATTCAATTCCGTATATGAGAGGGTGTTTCTTATTTTTCCTTTCATTTCAAATATAAACTTGAATAAACACAAATAATAAAAATGCAAATAGCCAAGAATTATACAATGTGTTTTAAAGGAAAATATGTTATTTTTTTAATCAAATAATAGGTAAAAGTTATTGAAGATTGCTGAACAAGTTTTTAAAATGTATTAATGGAAAATGAAAACTCTAGTCATGGGATATGGTATTTCTCAGTTAAAATCCCACAATTCCTTTTCTGTTGTTGGATTAGTGAGGTTCCTCAATCTCGTCTGCAGTCGCTCTCTCACAGACACGACGTTGCCTCACTCTGTCTTTTTTACAAATACTTTCACGGTAATTGCTCCGATGAGCTGCTTTCGCTGGTTCCTAGGCCTCATGAATTTAAACGTCCTACGAGGCTGGCATCCCGTTCCCACCCTTCACCGTTGAAACTGTTAGATGTAGACGTCTCTTCTACTCCAATAGCTTCATGTCTCGCACATCTCGCCTGTGGAACACCCTTCCTTATTCCTGTTTCCCTGACAAATACAATCTCCAACTATTTAAGTGTAACGTCAATCGACATCTCCAGTTGCCTTGATCTATCCACTTCCCTTCTCCACATCCTTTCACCTTTCATTCCTATCTGCTCTCGCTCCAAATCTTCTGTAACCCCCTTGCCTTGATCGATCCACTATCTTTCATCACATCCTCTCCTTTACCACTCCTATCTGCTCTTCCTCCAAACCTTCTGTAACCCCTTGTGTGCTAGTGGCTTCCAGCCTTGCTTGGGGTGATAAGCTTAAAAAAAAAAAAAAAAGGTTCAATAAAGGAAAACTAACTTTAAAATTAATGGAAGCTACATTGATTAGTATCTGTCTATATTTCTGAGATGAGGTATTATGTACACTATTTACATTGTTCAGACTATCGTCCTCATCTTTGTTGCCATATTTATCATGTTATCACTGTACCATGTGTTGTTAAGGACACATGGCACAGTGGATAAAGGCATTAGTTAGATCCAGTGACAGGACCCAAAAAGTGTAAGTTCAATACCTGGAGAAAGTGGAGAACTTGGAGAAGGGAATTAACAGGAGATAACTGATAACTGACATCCATTAGACATGGCACATGGAACTAGAACAGTCTATCCCAGCAAGCAAAATAAAGGGTACAGTTCGACATTCCAACCACCTGAAGAATGTCGGAGTATACAACGGCCAAAATGTTGTGATAAATATGGCAACAAAGATGAGGACAATAGTCTGAACAATGTAAATAGTTTACATTGATTAGTTATGTATCAAAAGTTAAAAGAACCCAAAGAAACCTAAGCATTGTTGATATGCAGTAATGCGGTATATTAGGAAATGTAAGTTTAAAATTAAAAAATATTCAGTTTGATTGTGATAAAGATTGCATTATATATATTCTTAAAAACTTAATCTGCACTTTGGTAAATGTGCATGAAATGGAGCCAAAGGCAAGGAAAGATACGGAATAAAAATTCTTTATTGCAAAAAAAAAATTAAATGTAACCTTCCAAATTACAGAACAGAATTGTAAATATACATATAAATTAAAAAGCTATGGCTTTTAATTACTACTGCTAATTAATTATGATCACAGGACTTAACTAATTTGTGACATTGTCTCAGGTATGATTTTGTCCCATTCTTCCTGCATTTCCTGCCACAAATCAATCATTGTTGGTTTTCTTGCCTTAAACTTATTGCCAATGATCTTCCAATGATTTACAATTGCATTGGGATCTGGACTTAGGATGGACCATGTGATAAACTCAATTTTTTCAGGTTCAAATATTGTTTAACAGTTTTTACATTATGACAAGTGGCATTATCTTACATAAAGATGTGACTAGAGGCAGAAGATGTTTTCAAAGAAGCAACAACATCCAGTTCAATGATATTCTTATACATTGCAATATTTACATTGCCATATAACCAAATGAATGGTCTAACACCAGCACCAGAGAACATTCCCCACAATAAACTACCAATTCTGAACTTAACTGATTCTTTTTATATATTTTGGAAGTAATCTTTCATGTTTATACCATCTGATATACAATTTATAACAACCCTCCTCCGCCAAAAAAACTGGGATTACTGAAGAACACTCTTTCCTAATTTTCATTGGTCCAGACAATATGCTCTTTGGCACACGCTAGTCTTTTTGTTTCTTCTTGTTGATGAGGGGTTTGATGGCTGATAAACATGCTATTGTCTACTGGGATATTTTCATGCCAAATTCTTCATTTATCCAATGTGTAGGGATTGCTGCTGCATCAAAACTGTTCATGAAGCAGAGTATTTGCAGCGTCTAATTCTGCTAAAGAATTGTTTTACATGGATATTCTGGTGTTCAAGGAGCCAGTATCATAAATCTTTACTATTCTCAAAATTACATTCGTATATCTATTAACTTCTTTTACAATAGCATAAATCATCATCTATTGAGATTTCAATGCGACAATCTGACACCTGAGTGTTTCATCAACTTTATATTTGCTTGCCATTGTGATAACTCAGGAAACAATGCTTCAGATAAATAAAGAATATTTGTTTACATTTCTATATTTGTCATATTTCATTGGTAACTATCACGCATGAATATAAATGATAATGTTCCTTTTTTTCTAATCTGGAATGCAACAATTTCTTTTTTAATCAATTGTTTTTGTTCAATACTTTCTTTCTTTATTGTTTGTTTGTTTTTGTTTTATGTAAATTTACCATAATGTAGAACAGTTCTTAATGAATATTTACTGCAATTCTTTTCATCATCAAGTCAGCAGAATTGGAAAATTTTGATTTTTTTTCAACTTTTATTCTCTAATATTGGATGCTACTCAATAGTATATAGTATCTATCTATCTATCTATCATATAATATAATAATCCTTCCAAAAGTTGTTTGAACTATTGTTATAAAAACATTGGTTTTAACATCACATCTCTTTCTCGCCAACTTGCCATCTTTCTTAAAAGAATGTAATTTACCATCATATAAAACATAATGCTTCTGATAATTTATGTTAGATCTTAGTAAAGAATACTACAGTTGTTCACCCTACAAATAAAAATACTAACAATAGAAGCTATCTACATTTAAAAAAAAATAGCACCATCCATAAACATGATTTGCTTTGCCATTACTGATTTTAACTTGTGGTACTTGCTGAACTTATTTGGCTTGTGACCCTTGCTTTGAACTCTGTTTTGGTCTTCTCATTCCCTCTTTCTGTTTCATCTTTTGTTGGAGAAACTCATCCTGGTTTGAGTAAAGGAGGATTCTAATCTAGTATAATTTAGAGTGTGGTTGCTTAATAAAATAATACTTTATTTCAATATTGGTTCTTCAACAATAACAGATTATCATTTAAAATCTTAACCAATTCATAAAATATTTTTCAATAAATCAAAACAAAAATACTTTCATGGTAATTGTTCGGATGAGCTCTATGCTATGGTAACCAGACATTTTGATTTTAAGTATAGTATGAGACTGGTGTCAAGATCACATCAATTTACAGTTGAGCTGGCTAGATGTAATTGTAAATTCTATGCTAACAGTTTATTTTCTCCTCACTTATGGAACTCCCTTCTGGCTCCATGCCTTTCCAGCCAACTTTAATCTGCAAAAAATTAAATGCAATGTCAATCGCTATCTACTGTCCTCCTGAATTACTTTTTTCTCTTCTGGCTCATTAGTAAAGTTTCTGCTTCTAATTCTTCCACACTCAGTAACTCCTTGTGACTTAGTGGTTTTACTGCCTTTCATTAAACAAAACAAAAAAAAAATCTTACATGTTTCTAAGCCTCCTTCCTGATGATGACTTATGGAGTAGTTGAAAGTACTAGGATGCTCTCTTCTTCCCAATGCAACTATGAACTTTTCTTATTATCATTAGCATAAAAGTGGTACCTGTTACCCTGATCAGAAATTGGGCTCTGCTTACCAATTTTCAGTTTCAGTGTTGCTACCAACTGTACCAACTTCCATCTATTGATCATAACTGTTTGAGGTTTCCTATAGCCCCACTGAACTTAAATAAAGTCAATTCAGGTTTGCTATGGTAAAAATTTTCTATCCCAAGTAAAAATCATCACAAAAATGGCAAAAGTCATTTTGTCACAGCTTATTTTCTCTGAAAAAATAGATTTTCATACTTTTATAGTGGTAAAATATTGAAAAATGACTGTTTTATCATCATCTAAACAAATATCAAGGAAACTTTTGATCTGAACCCCATGAAACTAGGTATTTTCTGGAAGCAAAGGATATACTCTTTCATTTAAAAGTAAAATTGGCTGGTGTAAATGACTCAATTTTTTTTCAGGGGGTAAAATATGAAAAAATAGTGAAAGTTTTGCATTTTTTCTAGTTCTAAACAAAAATTTTCCTCATTAATAGGAAATTAACCATTTTTTTTTTTTTGAAAATCAGAAAACCTTAATCATAATCAAACTATTTCAGGCATAAAATTGAGAGTTTTGAAGGAAATCAACATTCCTAGGGGGTCAAAATGCAACAAAGTCCATTGGTAATTTTCAATTTTATGACTACCAGGAGTTAAAAAAATTGACACCCGGTCACAGAAATCTTTAGTAAAAGATGAAAGATTTATCTGCAATTCCTGACCACCAAAAACCAAAAGTAAAATTAAGCCAAATTGACATGTCTGGGTCAAAGGTCAGCCAGCCACCAGCCAGCAATAAACGTTTCGAACAAGTTGTCGTCAGCTTGTAATAAAACCCACCACTCCCAGATAAGAGCAAAGAGTGAAAAAAAAAGGGTCAACATTGGTAGGGCTTGATATAAGGTTTGTTTTTTTTTGTTTTTGTTTTTTTTCAAACCTATGTTTGAACAATGGCTTCAAGTGTTTTGTTCTGTTTTTAGCACCCCGTGACCTGTGTGATGGCAACATCACTTAGCAGACGACATTGTTTTTTTTCGCCGCATGTCTTTCGTATTTCCTATCACTGGGCCATTTAGCTGTTCTTTTTATTCAATGATGTTCATGCCAAATTAAGGAGAAAGGGATGAAGTTTGAATGATATTATTTTGAAGTGAAAATAAATATTTTTTTTATAAAAAAAAAGGTGATTTTTTACAGAAAATTGGGCATAATTTCTTAATGCTAACTGCCGAGTGACATTTTCCACAGCCAAATCGAAGATTAATTACCAGTGAATAATTCCATGTGCAAACAATAGCCATCTTGATCATATAACATCGCCCGAAAAGGTCCAGAAGTTTACTGATTGATGGAAAACTTGTTGCGCATAATTGTTTTTCATGGTCAGTTTTCATTATTTCATCTTGATGTTGTCATTTTTGGACAGCCAAGTCATCAAGGATTCAGGAAAACAGTTTGGCACAGGTTTGCTTTAAGAACTTCACATTCTATGAGGTGTTTAAAATGTTACTGATGAATGGGATTTTTTGCGAAATATTTCGTTTATGCAACATGTTGGATTTTCCTGTATGACAAAAATAAGTGTTTTAAACAGCTGTGTGATATGTATTACATAGTTATACATTGTATCTATTAGAGAAATTTCATCAGAATGCCACCTGCTGTAGAGTGATAGACAGCAAGTCATACCAGAAATTCATTGCTTGTGAATTTGGTCCTCAATTGGTGTTCAATTTTTGTGGCCTTGTGTCAGACTAAATTAAGTACAGGAAATGTATTCTCATGTAAGTTTAACAATTGCTACTGTAAAAAAATAAAGAATTGAAAAATGTGTTTATATTTTTGATAAATCTAATTTCTCTGAACAATGTGTCTAATCCTCCTGTGTCAATGCTCACAATGAAAAGAGAATCTATCTTGCTTTCAATGCTTAGATAAGTAAATTATATCAAGTGGATTGTGCATATAAATATTTTCCCATGCTTTTCTTTGATTATTACTGTAGAATTTCAGGGGAAAAGCCTATAGGTAAAATAAGTCAATGCGACAGAGAGCAGGGAGAGTTGAAATCAAGCCTTTCCAGAGAGTCTTATTGTGAAAGTAGCATCATCCATCTCAAACAGAATTTGAACTTGCTTTTGCTGATTCCACTTTCTTGTTTGATGAACATGATGCCACTTGAAATAAGAACAATATTTTGTATTTATTTTTAAACAAGGCGTTTTGTTAATTTCAACTTTCTGCTTAACCAGAGATTTTGATTAAATGTAACATATTTCTTATGAGACATGATTAATCTTAACCATTGTAATTAATTTTTCATTAGTATTTAGTTTCATCTTACATTTTAGTTGCTTTTTCTATTGTAAAAGTAAGAGTCAAAATTTAATAGTAATGGATGACAATTCTTCTAATAAAATAAAAATTATAAATACTGACTTGACTAATCTTTATCAATTTGTAGTTTAAAAATAAAATTGCTAAATAAAATGAGGAAAATAAAGCAAGGTTTATATTTGAGATCAAGAGAAAGTGCAAAAGTTCTTACAGAACAGTTGCCAATATCAAATATTAAGCCAGTGTAATTTAAAATAGAAATTTATGAATGTAATTTTAAAAGTATGCTATATTTATATATCTGGTACACTATGTTGTGGCATCATATAGGTAAATATGCTCAGTATCATAGATAGAGGGTGTTTAAATATCAGAGTGGACATGGATCAATACTGAGTAGTAAAAGTCTGTTTTATGCTTGAATGCAATCTTCAGGCCATGTTTGTTGAGTACCAGCTTGATTATATATACTGGTCAATGAAACATTATAGGTAGAAGATCCAGAGACGGATATGCAATGTAATTGGCCCTGTCATCTCGTCTGCAGTCACTCTCTCACAGACGCAACATTGCCTCGCTCTGTATTTTTTACAAATACTTTCACGGTAATTGCTCCGATGAGCTGCTTTCACTGGTTCCTAGGCCTCATGAATTTAACCGTCCTACGAGGCTGGCATCCCGTTCCCACCCCTTCACCGTTGAAACTGTTAGATGTAGACGTCTCTTCTACTCCAATAGCTTCATGTCTCGCACATCTCGCCTGTGGAACTCCCTTCCTTATTCCTGTTTCCCTGACAAATACAATCTCCAACTATTTAAGTGTAACGTCAATCGACATCTCCAGTTGCCTTGATCTATCCACTTCCCTTATCCACATCCTTTCACCTTTCGTTCCTATCTGCTCTCACTCCAAATCTTCTGTAACCCCCTTGCCTTGATCGATCCACTATCTTTCTCCACATCCTCTCCTTTACCACTCCTATCTGCTCTTCCTTCAAACCTTCTGTAACCCCATGCGTGCTTGGGTTGATAAGCTTAAAAAAAAAAAAGTTCAAGTATTTCTGGTTTATTGCATATAGTTTCTCTGTTTCCAGGGTCCTCCTTCAGTTACTTTTATGTATATTCTTTGTTATCTGCTGATTTTACACTGGCTTGGTATATTATATTTAGTATATTATTATTGTAACTAGTTTGGTTTTCGAGGTATTGAATGTAACCATCTAGTTTTTCCCCCACTTGGAAGTTAGTGCTAGATCGGAAGAGAGGTCAACTGCCAGTCACTGATCATCAATGGGGGAATGCCTGTGTTGATCACCAGGGCCTCAAAGAACTGGCCATTAATAACTCCCTTTATATACCTGTTAGGAGGGATTTTATAATTGAGATGACCCTTCCAGTGAGTCCATAGCTGGAGAATTTGTGCAGTAAACCTTTGTGCCACACCTTGTCAAAGGCCATTGAGATATCTAATGCTATGGTCCTTGAGGTGAGTTTGTCATCAAGAGCCTCATTAAGTTTGTGTGTAATGGTAGTTAGGATGTCAGCAGTGGGTCAGGCCAATTGAAACACATACTGCATGTCACACTGGAAAGCAAGAAGCCAGAAGAGAGTTCCACAAGCAAGAAGTGCAAGAAAAGAAAACATTTCAGTTGTAAAATGATGAGACCTTGCCGCCAACCTAGTATTGCAATTAAATTTATAGAGTCTAGGTACCATAGAGGACAGTTAATCAGAACAATTCCCATGAAAATATTTATAGAAAAGATTGGAAAATGAGGAATGAGCAGTTCCCACCCAAATATGACGACAATACTCCATTTTCAACCTAATCTGGTTCTTATAAAGGTAGAGCATGAGGAGTCAGGTAATTGCTGGAGTGGTACAGGAAGCCAAGCATTTTACCTGCATCTTTAGTGATGGATCATATGTAAGTGTGAGTTTTAGGCCCAATATTCTTTTTCTTTGAAGATATGGTGCCTCCTTGAGGGGACATCCATTCATTGTGATTGACGGTATTATGGGGTCTGACCAACAGTGATACAATGTAACTAGTTTGGTTTTTGAGATATTGAATGTAACCAGCCAGTTTTTTCCCCCCACTGGGAAGTTAGTGCTAGATCAGAAGAGAGGTCAACTGCCAATCACTGATCATCAAGAGTTTTAGAGATGCACCCGTATATCATTGTATTATCAGCATAAATGCTCACAAATCATATATTCTTAGGCAAATCATTTTTGTAAATCAGAAAGAGGGTTGGTTTAAGTGACCCCTGGGGGATGCCTGTATTGACTGCCATATATATATATATATATATTGATGCATGATTCATTAAATAATATAGACAAGTTTTGTCTATTTATTTTAAGTAAATTCCTTTCATATTGTCTGATAAGCTTAATAACATTATCATTGAAAGATGAAAGAAAAACACCATATTCATACACGTTTTTTAATCCTATCTAAGCTTTCGGCTGACATAAGCCATTATCAAAGGTGACAATTACATTTCAATATATTAAACAATACACGGACAAAACAATAATAATAGTCTGTTTCTGTTGCATGAAAGATTTCCAAGCAACGACAAACTTGTGTATACTAGACACGGAAGCAAAAATTGCACCACAGCTCGTGACGTCCCACATGACCACGCGAGAGTGAAAATGAGAAGTATTACGTAGAAGTGTATAAATATATATATATATATATATATATATATTTATAATAAATATACATATTATCCCTCACTGCTAGCATGACTCTGACACAATCTTCAAGTGCTGAATATTAACTGACCGTTACACAGTTTGAATTATAATATACCTGGTTATCACAATGTTGGCATAGTTATATATTATAATGGGATTACAGTTTTTTAATTTTAAAATTTAAAATTATATTTGGCAATTAAAATAAGTGGGATTTATATATGTATGTAAAAACAAAAAGAAATTAAAAAATTACATTTTAATGGTGAATATTCATATTTTAATTTTTTGGAAATTTTTCAAAAAATTTTTAATTAAACAGAGATTACTTATTCTTATTTAAGCAAAAAACAAATTTGTATTCAAATAAATAGTACATTGCATTAAAAATAAACTGTAATTTACATTAAAAATTAAAAGATTATTCAGGATCAATGTATTTAAGCAGATATTTATTTTTATGCTTACATGCAACCATCAGTTAATTTCTTTTGTTTAAGCTAGGGTCATTTAAGTGTTTTAAGATAACCACTTTTTTAACTAGTCATAAATTTTATTTATTTCCTTTACATTATAAGCCTTAGCCCTAGATATAATTTCCCAGTTGATTGATGGTGACTGGCTCTCATTCTTTAATTTCCAGAAATATCTGGAGAGAGCAGTGCTGTTTTTGTATTTTGAATTACTTAAGATCATTCAATGATGGTAAAAACGAAATTTCCAAGGATTTTCCATAGAACCAAAATAAAATTTAACATCATTACCGGAATGTATTTTTGCTCAATATGCAATATTATTAGTCATGCATATTATTAGCCATACATATTATTAGTCATACATATTATTAGTCATACATTGATCATTTAAGGGACAGATCATATTTTTTTTGGTGGTTGCATTTATTTTTAGAAGAATTTATGTTTTCTTTGTTGGAAATATGTTTGTTATATAGTACGAGATAAGTTTGTAATGAACGGTTTCGTAAATTAGTTTATGTTACCTTAGTTATTTAGGTTTTTTTACTTAATTAAATATTTTTATTATTTTAATTGACCTTGCTTAAATTAGGTCATCGTATTAATTGATAAATCACAAAACTAGTAAGAAATTTCAAATAAATAGTACGAGATAATTTTGTAATGAACGGTTTCGTAGATTAATATAAATGGGAGATAGGTTTTATCTGAGCATCTGTGCGTGTAGAGCACATTCATATGTAGAGGCTTGAACATGCATCGCATTTTTCTAATTTAGTTTGGTTAGACTTAAGATTGTTATAGAATAGTTAGAATTATTAATGTAATTTTTTTTTGGAAAGCAATGTAAGTGTTAAGGTTTAGTTATCGAATTAGTAATTAATTTAAATGTAAAGCATTGGATTGAACTTTGCAAGAACAAGTCCAGCTTACCTCGTTATGAATTCCAGGGAAAGTAGCGCGAATCAAAACCGGAGGAAGCAAAAGACAAGACTATATAGGAGGGAGAGGGGGGAAGTCTTATTTCATTGGCTGATGTTGATTGACGTATGTCAATAAGAATGGTCGGGATTGTAGCCATATCTTAAATCTTTTTTTGCAATGTCGAGGTGCGTAACACAACGCTGTCAAGGAGGCGGTCTGAATCTTTTGGCATCAGGTCGGGTTGCTGTTTGAGCCTATATGATGCAAAACCCGAAATCGGCAATGAAGACAGTGCATCACTGAAAACCTTCCTTGATGCATCTGAAATGTATTACTCTTCTGTTTAATATGTTTAATACTGTTTAAATATGTTTGTTTAATATAATGTTGTTATGGATGATTCTATGTTATTAACATGACTATAGCTTATCTTAACATTGTTTGTATTAAAAATATTTTTAGTGTTACTGAATGGTTAAAGTGTTTATGAATTAAATTTAGAAAAATTCTTATGATATTAAAAAGGTGGATTAAACTATATAATGTTGCATTTACGGCATTTCTGCTTATTTTTAACTTGTTTGTTTATTTCTAAATACTCTAAATTTACTTTGATTGCTTACTTCTGAAGCCTATATATATTTAATTTTAGACTTATCAAATATTTCCTTATTGCTGAAGTTGGTGGATAATCTAACTTAGATTGATTTATATAAATTATCTAGAATTTTATGGTGGTGGTTTGATTCTTTACTAATGTATTTATAGTTATATAGATCTTTTGTATAGTGTTTATGATGTAATGGAATAACCTGTCACCCCCATGAGTGACTATACTATAGGTAGTAACTGCCTATAAGTATCTGTAAGTCAACAGACTACAGGGTCTAGCTGCGACCTGTTCCAGCTACACAGTCGAACTCTCTGCCTTTGGGCAGAGAGGAACCCGGATGAGGCTCCGCCGAAGGGCAGAGTCTTGTTCGGGGAGGTAGACTGACCCTGAACCTGTTTATACGGGTTCAAATAGGGAATATTTTTGGCCGAGCCTACAGGCTTGGAAAAAACACTTTACACCCGGCCTTGTGTCACATGCCACCCTCGTGGGGGGGGGGGGTAGCTAGATATCCTAGCTGGGATCTGTTGAGTATGACTCAGACTTACACGAGAACTACTGACCTTCCAATAGTAGCACTCACTGCTGGATTGACTTGCGACATCCTTGTGCATAACTGTTACCTTTTATTCTTATTGTACTGGTTTCTTACAATAAACCTTTACTTATTTTATCCACCTTCTTTTCAAGTATATATTCCTATTAGAACGGAATATAACAGTTTATAATAATGATTATTCTGGTCTAAGGTTACATTGAGAAAATTGATCACTTTAGCATTAGTGGTGGGAGTAATATTTAGTTTGAGATCGTTAAAGAATTTTATCAGTTCCTTTATCAATTATTTTTATGGCGCCCCCAATCTTGTGTAAAAGAGTCAGCTTATTTCGTCTTTTATCAGGATCCATGATGTTTTTTTGTGGAGTAGTCCAAGTTAATTGATTCCATATTCCAGTGATGATTAGGATAAATATTTTATAACATCTATAACAGTGCTTGACTAAAAGGAGCAAAATGTAAATATATAATTAATAATAGCTGGCCACTCGTATTCGAGGATACTCGTCTACTAGAGCGGCTAGCCAATCCCTATTGCAGACTCTCACTCAGGTACATTTGTGTTTGTTCAACACCCACAGAGCCATCCTGTGGTTTATACTGCAACTATGCTGAGCAGACCTTAGTTACAGTTTCTGGGAGAGAACATGTTACCTAGAATGATCAACAATCTGAACAACACCAGCACACTCAAACCCTCGGTCACAATGACTTGTGACTTTGTGCTACCACAGCTATCGACAGTCCATAGTGTTCCATCTACCCAATTTCACTCACAAGGCTTAGGTGAACCTATGGTATGGTTTTCAGGCACTTTTCCAAATGTGCCGTACACTGGGATCGTCCCCACTCTAGACCGATAAATTGACTATGGTGAGATTTGAACTCGGGTCTCATGGTCAGAAAGTGAACGTTGAGTGGCTGAGTGGTTAGAAATATATAATTAATTATATATTAATTATATATATGTTTATTTCAGAGCTTAGTACAATCAACACACACAAGAAGTCAGTGTGTACTTCAAAATATGAGGATCTGACTGGATATTTGTTACTTGAAAATTACATATATGTACAATATTAAAAACTTTATGGAAATGTTCATGATGCAAATTAATATAGAAAGACTAACTTCAAAACCATTTATTCATTATGATTTTTGTCCTGTAAGACTTGTATATTTAGTTCTCATTATAAAAAAAAAATACTGACTTTGACACTGAATAATCTAACAAGGTTTGACATTGTAAAATCACCCAACCTAACCTCACCTAAAAATACTGCTGATGAAACTGCTGCCTCTTCTTTTAACAACAACAACAATAATAATAATAATTATTATTATTATTATTATTATTATTATTATTATTATTTCTTCTTCTTCTCCTTGCAATGAATAAAAGAATATTTCTTGATAAAATTTTATCACAAATGAACTGGTAGATTTTGAGTTTTATACATACACAGTGAATTTACGTATGAAAATCTTGAAGCTGCTGTTGAAAATTGTATTTGCAGAAGATTTAACATGTAAAAATCTCTTATGCATTTATGATTCAATTAAGAAAGAAGATAAAGCAACGGAAAGATAGAGAATATCTAAAGTGATTCATGAATAAATTGTAAGAAAATTGAAAAATGCATTTTTTTTCATTCTGAATCAAAGATAAACTAAATTACATTTATAGTAGTTTTTGCTTTTTGTAAGCCAAATGGATTTCAGTTTGAAAGCAATTTGACAAGTGAATTTTTAGGGAATATTTAATGTCCTAATAATGTTGTTTTGTTTTGGTTGAATTTTGAAAAGGGAGGACTTTCTCTAGAATTTTTAAAATGTTTGGGTGCATGAATATTCAAACATATATATATCAGTGTGTGTGTGTGTGTGTGTGTGTGTGTAGAATAAACCAGCTAAGAAATAAAGATAAAGTGTAAAAAAATCCCTACTAATACAAAGTCTACTCAAAAGAAACAGGTGCCTATCTTAACAAAAACCTATAGTGTTCAAAAACTTAATCAGATGATCATGATTAATGTGAAATGCAAAGTAATGGTTATAAATCAGTGTCTGTAGATGTACTGCTAGTTGTTATATATATATATGTATATGTATGTATAATATTTAATATATAGCTACTTGTATTCATGGATACCCATTGTTGTAACCTAGAGAAGGTTACTGAATAGAATAATCACATGAAGGTTGTTTATGAACGATAATACTTAGGACATGAACAACACATATAAGATAAACAACAAATTCTGTCTGTCTGAAACCACTCTAACTCAGGCCATTCTTGCTCTACATAGACATAACCTTTTGGAATCAGGATGATCCCAGGATTAAAAATCTGCCCTTCATCTGTTGCTTGAACATCCAGCATTGGGATTTGTGTCTGGATAAAGAGGGAACAGTTAAAAATTCAAATTTTAAAATAAATGAAAAAAAATTAGTGATTTTAAAAGTTTTTAATTTATATTCAGTTTAAAGTAACTTTGTGAATTTAAAAATTTTTGTTCTAATTTCAGTTTGAAATGTTTCCAAAACTTTATGAATTGAGAAAAACAATTTTATTTCTTCAAAATGCAAAGGAATCGGAATTAAAGTAAGAGGTTTCATATTGTGAGGTTTTGAAGTTCTGCAGAGTTTGTGATTTGAATTTCAACCCAAATCAGAATTTTGGCTGAAATTGGACTTATAGCCTATAAGTTAAAGTGAAGTTTTGAAGTTCTATGGACTGAATTGAGGAATTCAAAGTTATTTCTTCAAAATTGTCATTGTTGTTGAACTTGAGGTCTCCTTAGTTTTGGGACAGAGGTCCAATTAGCCCACCACAGGACCTAACTTAAAAGTTTGCACAGAGTGTGGTTTTAAGCTAGTAATAAATAGATCTAAAAAATAATTAAGGTAATAATAAATGTATATAAAATATTATATATATATAGAATAAACACTGTAAGTAAAGTCTACTCAGCATCATTGCTGTACAAATCACAGTTGGTCTCTGTGGGTGTTGAACAAACACAAATGTACCTGAGCATTTAACATTTGAAGATTGTAAATAGAAGGGAAGTAAGAAAACAGAAGAAAGTTCCACAGGAGAAAAGTGCGAGAAAAGAAACTATTAGAATAGAACATACAGTAAAATCTAGCTAGTTAAACAGTAAAATGGTGAAACTTAGATGCCAATCTAGTAGTATACTTAAATTCATGCAGCCGAGGTACCAAGGAGGAGAGCTGATTAGAACAAATGTTATAAAAATATTTATAGAAAAGACAGAGGGAAGCCATGTCAAAAGAATGGCAAAGGTTAGGACAGATAACATTACATAACTTCTCAAAAATTTCTGCTGAATTTAAATAGTAAAACATTAAATTTAGAAAGGTTTTTCTTACATGTTCCTTATTTAATCACACACACACACACACATATATATATATATACATACACACTACAGACAAAACGTTTGGGGCTAGCCTGAATTTTTTTTCAAAAACACCTTAAAATGAGATATTTCTGTATTTTTTTTTAAAGTAACAGATAAAATTTAAAATAATAAATTTCATGATGTTTTTTAAAGAAATGCATAGTGGCCCCAAACATTTTTCCTGGAGTGTATAATGATATTTATATTGAGTCGTGGGCATACTGCTGGTGCAAAATAATTTGTATTTCTATGTAGATTGATAATATTTAAAGGTTGAGAAAAAAACTCTTATTAAAAAAATAATTCTCAGTCACTGATCTGCTTCAAAATAATGCACATATTCCAAGGTGCTTTTTTATTATTGTTATCATGCTCCATTTCCCCAATTACAATTGACCGAGTCTTTCTGTATATGACCTAAAGCAAACAGTATTGGCATAAATGCTTCAGCTGCACAGTGTTATTGGTTGGAGCAAATCCTCCGAGTGAAAATAAAAAGACACTTGTACTTGATATATTGACTAATCAAAAAAGTCTGTGCCATTTTTTTTCTGTTTTATTCCTGACCATTCTTCTAATCTACGAGAGTGAATCAATAAGTTCATAGCTCGAGACAGATCTCATCTGAATTTCAGTTTGAAATTTTCAATGTATGATATGTGATATATGTATATCCCAAGAGCCACTCAAGTTAGAGTGTTACTGTGTGGTGTTGCATGAGCATTATAAAAAGTAAGATGTGCAGTTCATGAGGTTATGCAGGTAACATAATGATTAGCTCTTGACTTGGAGAGGTCAAAATTGTAGTGATCAGAAAAACATTGGGAGTCTGTTCCACAAAGCAACAGTTCTTGGGAAGAAGTTGTCCATTTGGAACTTTTTTCTTACTAATGAAAAATGAAGGGAATATGTGTGAGGCATGGTGGGACCCAGCTGCAAAGGCCAGGGCTGACTGATGTTCATATATACAAGCATGTTTGTTTGAAAAATCTGGATATATTATGTCTATTTATTTTTATTTTAATCCTCTCAAACTCTCGGATTAATTTCTTCATTAAATAACATAGTAGCTTTAGTGGTTAATTTTTAAAGTGATGATAATGGAGTGCGTTCATAAGTGCTTATAATTAAAAGAGAGCGCATTTCATGCACATTTACAAAAGAAAAATTCACAACTATCAATTACATTAATTTTTTGTCTTAGTAATTCACCCCTGAAGATGATCTTGGATGAGATTGAAAGTACTAGGGAAAATAAAAGAAATGAAAAAAACTATGGCATCTTCCTTAATGAATTTAATAACAACATTAAGAAGTTAATTCAAGAATTTGAGAGGATTAAAATAAAAATAAATAAATATAATATGTCCAGATTATTCAACCAAACATGCTTGATTGAAGCTGCCTAATTATATATATATATATATATATATATATATATATATATATATATATATTTTGTTTTGAAAAATCTACGTATGTATGTATGTATATATATATATTGTTTTGAAAAATGAAAACATTTTATAAAGCATACATACAAACTATTTCTTATTTAACATTTAAAATATTTAATCCTTGAAATGGCTAAATGTGTAGCCGAAAGTGCTCAGATAAAAAGAAAATTCGGACAGTTTTTATATAATTTATCATCCGAAAAGAAAAAAAATTACTAGATCACATGAGAAATTGTATAAAAAACTAAATAAAAGCACCTTGTCTATCGTATTCAATGAAATGTGCATGAAAGAAGGATTGCTGCCTAAATACACACACACACACACACATATATATATATATATATATATTATATATAGTTTTAAAAAAAGAGTTCTCAGTATTGGAAATATAGCATTTCTAAATATAGATAGTGTGGAATAAGCAATCAATGGTGATGAGTGTCAGTTTCATTCATTAATATGATCATCAGATCAACATATATGTTTATATTGGACACAGGAAGTTTTTAAGGAAATAAGATTTCTATTATTATTGCTTACCTAAAACTTGACCTGAATATATATATATGTATATGGTAAAATAAAGAAATGTTTGTTTACATGTAAATTTATTGGCAAAGCCAAAAGAAAGTAACACCAAAGTTTTGGCTGCATATCAATAAACAGCATTCAGTATTTAATGTTGTATCAATTATTTGATATGACAGCTGTCAGACATTTGGAATAATTTGAGATAATCTTCATGCAGAAATTAACATCAATTTTATCCCATTCCTATTGGCAAAGTGCCTTAAAATCACTCAAGTTTTTGGGGTTCCTATGATGAACTTGGTGTTTAAGCTTTCTCTCCAGTTTTTCTCTTTGATTTAGGTCAGCCGACTGACTAGGACACTTTAAAAACCTTATTTTCTTTCCTTGTAATCACTCTCTCATTTTAACCACAGTAGCTTGGGATTGTTATCTTGCTGAAAAATCTAACTTGTTCATACCTGGAAAAATGTCTCCAGTATTTGTGTTATGCAGCAATATCCAATATTACTTCAATTGTAGTGGGCTGGATTACTGAGGGAAGGCAATCCCAATTTGTCATACACTGTTTATTTTGAGAGCCATTTGAATTGTCCTTTTATTCTCCAGATGTGATCATTTTGATCTCATTTCTTCAGCTGATTTTGCTGTAACTAGATACCATATTTTTCAGCTTGGAAGATGCACCTTAACACTGGAAAGAAATTTTAAAAAAAAATAGTCATTCTCATACAACAACAAATTCACCATGCATCTCTCACATACTGGCACCACATATTGTTTACATTAATCACTAATCCGATTTTGTTTGTATGGCAATGATATACTAGTCAAGAGCATGTTGTAGATCTAGGAAGGCTGCGTGAATATTTAAAGTTGAGATGCAAATAAAACAAGCAATATGCACAAATATAATTTTAAATAAAATATCAAATGATAATGATATTCCATTATGACAAAAAGGATAGCTTTGGTGCAACATATATATTTTTTGTATGCAGAATATTACAATTTTGTTTTCTAAAGATGTGTGTAAAAGCTTGATCAGAGTATTTTTAAAGAGAAAAGTTCTTGTTGTTAGTTTGGAAATGTTTTGTATGTTTGTAATGTAGTTTGGAAAATTTTGTATGTATGTGCATGTTTGAATATGTTTTCATGGCATCTGACCACACATGGTCAAGATGCAAATCCTTTAAGGTTACATTTTCATAGGCGAATGAAAAGAGAAGAGAGAGAACGAACTTGTGTCTACTATTTATAATTAATGTAACCATGTGACAGGCTCCTAGGAAAAGAGCAGGAAAACTTGACTTGGTCATGTGCTGGAAAAAGAATTGTACGTGGATGGATTGCAATGCCCACTTGTGTGTTTATTGACCAATTAGAAGTTGATATTTCCTGAAAATATATATGAAGCTGGGTAAGCACTTTGATCCACTTTTTGCACAGATTTGTACAAAATTCAACACCGCTAAGAAAGTGGTAGCAGGATGCTAAAAGCAGAAAGGCTCCTGCCACTGCAGAGCATGTTTAAGATTGTGGCTCAGCTCCAAGAAGGTTTATAATTTTGGAAATACTTGTAACAGCTAAGTACTGAAGTTACATCATAAAAGGCTGAATTATATAGATAGCTAACATTATAGTGTAATGACTCAACATACAAATCCACGTCCCTTTCAGTCAAGCCAATTAGGTAACTGTCCAAGCTTACTTGAGCCTGTGCATTGCCTTACATTCATCTTACAGTCTTCTGATGCTGAATTGAAACTAACTGTTACATAATTTAAATTTTGTTAAATATATCAGTTTATCTCAATGGTGGGGTGGTCCATACAGGGATTGTAGTTAAAATAAATTTGAATTTTGTATTTAAAATAAACATAAATATAATGGAAATATTATGAATTTATATATATATATATATATATATATAGATAGATAGATATTTATTTATTTTAGGATATTAAAACAACATGTAAAAATTGCTACACAATTACAGTCATGTTTTGATGCATACCAATGCATCTTCTCTGGCAATTGTAAATTACTGACGAGTGAATGATTAATTTGGTTTCAAAAACAAAATACATCCTCTTTTTTCAAAAAAAAATTATACGGCTTGAGGGCTTTACCCTGATCAGCCAATCAAATATGACCCATGTTTGATTCAAACTAAGCAAAATAGAAAATATTAAAAGTTTCTTAGAAATGGGTCATACATAGATAGGTAGGTAGATAGGTGCTTTTAAATGGGGGAGAGATTTTTAAGACCACTCCCATTTATTAATTTTGTCTTTTGTTGACCTCTTAAAAATGATTTTCTGACACCTTCTTTTATTATGACAACCCTCATTCATTGCATAATGAGAAAAATTCAGACCTTCCAAATATTATGACTCCCTACCCTCCAATATTAACCACCTTAGAGTATATATTAATAAAGTATATTTCCTATTCAGGTGAGATCCAAAGTAAAGTGATGTGATATCAAAATATAAAATTCTCTCAGCAGGCGCAAAGACACTGGTTCAACTGGAAGTTATAAAGCTGATTTCACCTTTCACACAGGAGTTAGCTGATCAAAATTTGACAGTCTTATCCAGCATGTGAACTTGGCTGTCAACCTTGAACTATATCTTGTCTTTTAAACTGCTCACAAGTGCTAAAACCTTAAAGCAGAGATGTTGCTAAATAATCCATAGGACTGTAGAGAGAGAGAGAGAAAAATCTATCATCATGGTGAAAGCATAATCACCTCCTGACTATCTTTAATGCCTAGTGCAGCCATGCCTTGGAGATATTGTGGCTTCAGTTCTAAGACCACTATGATAATGCATTTGGCAGTCACATGAATTGTTTGGCTTCCCAGTGAATATAAAAGTTATATTTACTTTATAAATAAAATATAAAAATGCATATAAAAGTTGTAAATATTTCACTATATAATAGGGTGGATTATAAAGTGTGCAAGAACATTAAGTCTAATAAAAAATAATGTATGTAGCTTAATTAAAAATGACTTTATTGCTAAATGATGCTATCATCTGAGTTATTTTGCTGTTAGAGGATTTTGCCTTGATGATGTTAGCTATGGAACAATTTGTGGTCATTGTACAGTTATTTTTGTTCTTTTACTTTTTTAAATGCTGTATCCCGACATAAAAGAGTGATCATTGTTTTCTGTATTGTCTGTAAATTGCCACAACATCTTGCAAAAGATATTAGAGTTGTCTCCCATTACCTTCTTTACAGTTCTGCATGCAGAGTTGTCTTTCTCCTAGACTAGCTAACATCCAAGCCTAGAGCGTCTACCTTGCTATTTAACCCACAGCTGAAGGAAGAAAAGATACATTCATGCCTTTCCCAAGAGCATTAACACAAAATGAATACAATATACTAGGTTGGAATTTGAACACGGCTTACTGACTCCACTTCCTCTGTCAATAGCAGTTATGCTGCCTCCACATCCTTGTACAGCTATTCTTCTTCAATGTGCTGTGTCCCTTCAGGGCATTGGTGATCATGGCTTTCCACAATTTTCTGTCCTTTGTAGCTCTTAATGTTGTCTTTTTGTTACATCTCTTAAAAAACCTTGTTCCACTATCCATTTACTCAAATTCGCAAAGTAAGTTATGCATTATTTTCCTCTGTCCTTCATACCATCTATTTGTCCTGTGAGTATCAAATTTTCCAAGCCTTTCTTCATTATGTGTCCTAGAAATTTTAACTTTCTCTTTCTGATGTTAAGTATAATTGTCCTTTTTGTTATCATTGTCTCTAAAACTTTGTTGTTGCTCACATATTTGGTCCATGGTATTCTCAGCATATTTCTGTAGAACCACATTTCTGTTACTTCAAGTCCCTTCTTCATTTGTGAGGAGATTGTCCAGCATTCACTACCATATAGGAGGACCGATATTACGTAATTGTTTAGTATTCTTTTCTTTGTTTTTTTTTGTTTCTTAATACTTTGTTTAGCTTTTGGAAGGCATCTTTTGCTATCCCGATGCACTTTTGGATTTCAGTGTTCCACTTTTTGTGCTCTGTTAAAACACTTCCCAAATATTTAAATTGTTGTACTTGTTTGATTATGGTATCTCCAATTTGTAATTTGCATGTTAGGCTGTTCCTTTTGCTAACAACTATTCTGTCTTCTTCCTATATCAAATAATAATGAAAATAATTAACATGTTGTAAGAATTACCAAAATGTGACACAAAAATACCATTTAAGCTCATGCTGTTGGTAAAATTGATGTTGATCGACTTATTATATTGTTGCTATAAAGCTTTAATTTGTAAAAAAACAGTGCAATATCAAGTAAAGCAAAGTGCAATAAAATAAAGTATATATGTTTTTCCCTTGATTATTACAGAGTTATATATTAGAGTTGCATATTCCACCCAACAACCATTCTTATTCTCTGATGTTAAAACTTATTGTTTTAAGATTAAGGCAGATATTATCATTAAAAGACAAATGTTATGTTTATCTGTCATTTTGTTAAATTAGAATCAAGAAATTAAAATTTGTAATCTAATATCTCTCCATGCTATATAATTACTCAAATAATTTTAAAATATAATAACATTTTTCTGACTCTTAAAGGAAAGGCCAAAATGCTGACTTATAAATTTCTATTTATAGATCTCTTAGAAGAATCCACTACACATACTCTAGTTTGCAAATGATTTATAGTAAATTCCCAATGTTTTTGCCACTGATGGCTTGACATGTTTTTAGGTTGGATAAAATTATCAGACTTATGAGTACAAATTTAGCTTATTTTGCCTACATTTAACATTTATAAGACTTCTGAGATATTTTAAACTTGTTTTTCTTATATTCAATACTTGTAAAGCTTCTGAGAGATTTTCAATTTATTTTTCTTATATCCAACACTTTTTTGGCTTCTGAGAGAGATGCAAGTATTTTAATATCAATCCACAAGTTGTGCTCTTTAAATAATCAAACTTGAGAAGCTGTGTCAAAGTTATGTTAATGCAGGGAAATTATTGACCAACTATGAATGATATGAAAAAGCAAAAGAACACAATATTAAACTTCTATCAAGGCAAAAAAAAGAAGTAAAAACACAGGAAAAACTATTAAAGATGATAAAAATTTTGGTTGTAGTGGAATGAGGATAGAATAATGAGTGACAAGTATTTTACTGAATAAGAATTTATCTAATTCAGTTGATTAATATAAATCTTAAAAAAGTAGCCATTTTGAATGAAGGCTGTAAAATCATAGAATCAGTGTTATATATGTGATATTGTTTTTATATATATATATATATATATATATATATATAAAGACATTTGGGTCACTAAAACACAAAAAAGAGAATGTCTAATATTGAGAATATTTAACATCAAAAAACATAAGAAAAAAAAAATTAATTCCTTTTAATAATATGTGTAAATATCCACTCTTTACCTGATGAAGGTCGTGAGACTGGAAACCCGTGTAGCAAAATTATGAAAAATAATGCATAATATATATTTTTTTTAAAAATCCACATTACAACCAAAAATGTTTGTGGTTTCTCTCTTCTTTTTATTATACACACTTTTCTCTCATTGGAACTACTATAATATCTACCCCCCTATATATATATATATATATAAATAATTTGGCAGCAACTTTTCTTTTAAACATGTTGTGTTGAATGTCAAAGACCCTGAAGATGAACAATGATGTTCGAAAGTACTTGGTTATCCTACGGACAATATTTATTTCAATATAATTTTCAAATAAAAAGTCTCATTAGAAAATATGAGAAAATTCAAAAGAGAATATGCAGTACTATGTTGTCTTTGACATTCAACACAACATATATATATATATATATATATATATATATATATATATATATATATATATCTGTTACATTGTTTGTATATATAGCTGTTTATCTTAGACATAATATCGGGAACAGGATTTATTAAACAAATGTGTCAAAACTTTTACTTGATCTTATAGTTTAGCATCCCAAATCAATATTGTTGTTATCAACATGCTCACTCAGAACAAAATATAAATGTTAAGAAGCAAATTTTTCAGATATTTTTTGAAATATCAATATATTTTCTTACTGCTATTTGTATTTTTATTCATGAAATTAAAAATAACAGCTTCTCGAACTTAAAAAAACTGACAAAACTTAGATGCTCCCAACTGTATTATAAAATAAATCCACCTATTATGAAAATATCTGATGAATTGTTTATTTTTATGCTACTTTTCATTATTTTGAAACATTGTTTTTAATCAGATTTGATTTCTAGTTTTGTATTTTGTTGTAAAAACTGTGATAATTTGAGATGCTGAACTCTAAGGTCATCAGACTTTCATTTATGTAAATAATTACAGATACAGAGACATGTAAAATTCTGGCAATAGGAGGAAAAATTAATAGCTGTATTTCTATTTCAGCATTGAATACATTTGAACCCAGTATAGTGTTACTATATAGGAAAATATCCTTATAGACAATGCTAACTTCTATGTAAAATCAAATCTCTTATATGCCAGAGAATGCTTGACCATTTCCTCACAGATGAAGAACAAACTCTCAGCAACAGAGATGTGCTTCTACCAATATATACTATACTGAGAATATCATAGATGGAATATGTGACCAATGAGGAAGTTTTAAGAAAAATGAGAATGAAACTGACATATACAATATTAAAAATATAGTTCAAATTTCTAGGAATATGCTGTGGAGAGTTAAATATATATAGGACATAATGAAGAATGCAATAAAAGCAGTGGAAATAGCAAGTAACATGCTTGTGTGAATGGATGATAGAAGAGAGACAAAGATGGAGGCTAATTACCAATGTCCTGAAAGGACATGGCATATAAGTGAAAAAGAATAAGGTTATAAGGCTTGGATAATTTAACACCAACAGGATCATGTTGAAGGCAAGAGAAGCAGGGGTGAAAAGCAATAAACTACTTGATAATTTTGAGTGAATGGGTGGTGGGACAAGGACAAAGAGGGATGGTAAAATGCCTAAAGATACTTAGAGCAACAAAATGCAGGCCCAGTGGATAAAAGCATTGGTTGGATCGATTGACTTGACCCACAGAGTTGTGAGTTCAATACCTGGCTACTGCAGTGGTTAACAAAAACTTGGAGAGTTGAGTTAGAGGGATATAACTGAGACATTCGGAAAAGGCATGGTACGTGGAACTAGAACAATCTACTCCAGTGGATGAAATAAAGGGTTTAGTTCAAAATTCCAATCACCTGAAAAAAGCTGGAGCGTACAACGGCTGAAACATCATGAATATAGCAACAAAAATAAGGACAACAGTCCGAACTATGTAAATAGTGCAAATAATTACAATACTTCATCTCAGAAATATAGACAGAAAATTGTAGAAAATTCTGATCAAACTACTGAAGTTATGGTTTCAATATTCATTACTGACTTTATTGTTTCACAATTATTCCTTTGCTTGGTATAAGTCCTTTTCTGTCTGAAAAAGAAAACTAAATATTTCCTGGCAATAGAGTAAAAAGAAATTAGACAATGAAAACACTAAATTTTGCAAATTCCTTTCTAAAAATTTATTTTAACAAGTTTTAGTGCTCATTTATTATGCTGTGCCTTGAAAATATGAATTTTCACTGGTCAAGAATTAATACAAGCCCACGCTCCCAAAAACAATCTTTCTTGCATATTTATAAGTCTACCATTCATCTGGACATCGGATATTGCTACCACTTCTGGTCTAATGTTTTTTTAATATATCTAAAGATTCTTGATAAAATCCAAAGAAGAATTGGCAACATTATTGCTCCTGATCTCAGCTTTTGTCACTTTGCCACTGCTATAATGTAGCTTTAATATAGCTATAAATATTTTTCATGGTAATTGTTCTGATGAGCTAAAGAAAGGATCCTTGTTGGTACCTTGACTTCACAAATTTAAGCACATTACTAGATTAGCAGCGAGATCTCATAATTTCACTGTTGAAATTGATTTTTGTAGCTGTAAGTTATATGCTCATAGTTTTTTCTACCACTCTTCACACTTGTGGAACTCTCTTTTGGCTTCCTGCTTTTCTCTCAACTACAATCTTTCAAAATTTAAATGCAACATTAATCGTCAGCTTCTGTTTCCTTGTATCCTGTTCTTTTATTGTCCTTTCTGTTTCTTTCATTCTCAGTAACACCTTGAAGCTTAGTGGCTTTTATTGCCTTGATTGTGCTGGGGGGTTGGGGTAAAATGAATTTTAAAAAAAAGGGTTTTGGAAGCAATCTCCTATCAGTACTAGAATGAATGATAACAGTATGTGGATTTGAGAAGTCTAATTTACTAAAAGACTAAGAAAAGGATTTTATGAATTTCAATCAAATTAATCACTACTTGGTCCATGATTTCCAAATGTTTTGTGGATAGAAAGCCTAATTTCACCATTACCATTGCTGACATGGTGGAGTAATGGATAGTGGCTTGAATTGAGGTCTCAGAGCTGAGTTCAAATTCCAGTCAAATCCATTACATTCACTTATGTGCTAATACTCTTGGGAAAGGTATGGATCTTCTTCTTCTCCCTCCAGCTATGGGTAAATAGCAGGACAGACTGGGTTCTATAGTCTTGGGGGGCAATTGGAGAAAATAACTCTGAATTCAAAACTGTATGTAGCCCTAGCATAGAACATACAATACAACTAAAGAAAAGATTATTCACATTGGCTTGATGATCCTGACTATGGTTGAATGATGATGATTGCTGACACACTGAATGGGGCTATTGTTTGCCTATAATCAGTTTGGTAGTGCTATCGAAAAAATGGCACCTTATTTAATTTAGTAATTCATTTATACTTACATAATACTATGGATGTACAGGTAGTGTAATAGATACTGTTATAGAAAGTGGAATTGGTGAACCCAGTCCAAATTCTAGTCTAGTCTGATGCATTCACTTTCACACAAATGCCCTTGGGGAAGCTGTGAATACATCTATTCCTCCTCCGGCTATGAGTTAAATAGCAGAGTAGACTAGGTTCTCTAATGTTGGGTTGCTATTGGTCTAGAAGAACAACTCTCAATTCAAAACCACCCTGAAGAAAGATGGGCTCTGTCAGATAATCTTGCCCTAGATATACTCACTGCTGTTATGGATTTAGTACATGTTGTGCTCCTACAAACCTAATGCTTTATAGGACTCTTGATATGTAATACCAAAATCTTTATGTTGTTCTGTATTTTCTTGTTTATGTCCAATATTTCTTCAATGATGAACTAAAACATAAGTAAAGATAATAACTGATTTTTTTTTCTTTATGCTATAAATGAAAATTGTTACAATAAATGAAATTAATTTTATTCAAACTTTTGTCATGTCAACGAACACTTGTTGCCACTTTTGTGATGTCAGTGAATACTCATTGTCACTTTCATGATCGTAGTGATCACAGATACAACTATAGTATGCCATTGAACAATACTGGTGTCAGACGCCTTCAAATATCACTTGCACTAATAGTACTTGCTTGATAATACTCACTCGGCAGTAATCCGTATAGGGATCTGAATAAAGAAATAGTATAGTGAATAGAGTAGAGAATAGCTGTCCGTATAGTAATAGAGGATAGAATAGAAATGTGATCATTAATCGTCAGCTACTTCCTACATATATGCTTCCTCTATGGTCATGTGGTCGACTTAGTTCAATAATGGGTTGCCCGTGTTTGCTCACTGGTGATCTATGTTCAAACTCAAGTGTAGGCAGTGACACTTTATTCCTATATAACAGAAACATACTGTACTTTAAAAGTTTATTTATCTACACAACCATCAGTATATAAAAGTTTCTTTAACATAATATTTCTAGTATGTCGCTGACAAAATTAACCTGGCCGTTTGTCTCGAAAAGGACCTTCAATTGGTTCTGAACTAGGGCAGGAATTGGCTGGTTAACTTTAATGCCTCCAAAACAAAACTGTTCTCTATTAATCACCACAAGGATCCTTCCCTGCATCCCATTAGAATGTCTGAAGACCAACTTCTCGAGAGCTCCTCTCTGCGATTGCTTGGTCTCACGCTGTCTGCTGACCTGAGATGGAACAATTACATTGAGTCGATTGCTTCATCCACCGAAAGGAAAGTTGGCTCCCTGTGCCAGGACAGGAAATTTTTCTCCCCGGAATCGATCTTCCAAATTTACAAATCAACCATCCACCCTTGCATGGAGTATTGCTGCCATATATGGTCTAGAGCCCCTTCTGTTTGCCTCAAGGTTCTTGATAAGATCCAGAGACAGGTATGCAATGTAATTGGCCCTGATCTGGCTTCTCATCTGCAGTCTCTCTCTCACAGATGTGCCGTCGCCTCTCTTTGTCTCTTTTACAAATACTTCCATGGTAATTGCTCCGATGAGCTGCTATCGCTGGTTCCCAGGCTCCATGAATTCAAGCGTCATACGAGGCTGGCATCCCGTTCCCACCCTTTCACTGTTGAAACTGTTAAATGTAGACGTCTCTTTTACTCCAATAGCTTCATATTTCGCACCTCACGCCTGTGGAACTCCCTTCCCTATTCCTGTTTCCCTGACAACTATAATCTCCAACTATTCAAATGTAATGTCAATCGACATCTCCAGTTGCATTGATCTATCCACTGTCCTTCTCCACATCCTTTCCTCTATCACTCCTATCTGCTCTTGCTCCAAATCCTCTGTAATCCCTTGCGTGCTAGTGGCTTTCAGCCTTGCCAGGGGTGAAAAGCTTGAAAAAAAAATTTTTAAAAAGATGAGAGTATTGACAGTGTTTAAACTTTGTGCCTACAAAAAGATAGGGTATTGAAAAGACAGTTATTCCTTTGATCCCACCATTACTTTATACACTTTTGAATTCCCTCAGTAATATTTGTTTTAAAAAGCGATGATTAGAATTTTACTATTTACAAAAATAATTTTATACTTACAAGATTATAAAGATATGTAAATCAAATATAATGAAATATTTATTATTTAATATTTTATAAAGAAATAAATATGAAAAGAAAACTTTTTATTTACAAATTTATAAAAATGTCTCTCAACAGAAAATTTTATAATATTGTAAACATAAAATTATTCTTGTAAATAAACAATCTAATCAATAAATAGTGTTTAATATCTTTGTAGTCGGTTCTCAAGAATAAAGAAAATGTACAAATCCACTTTCATATGTTTAGATTTTAGTAAAATTTTAACCATTGCATTTTAAAATAATAAACATTGCCAAGGGAGTTAAAAGTGTATACAGTAATAGTGGTGTCAAGAGAATAACCAGCCTTTTAACACTGTCTTTTGTGGGCACAAATATTAAACATTACTAGAATATTTATAAGTGTTAAGTTAATTTTTCATGAATATGATGAATATTAAGTAATAAATATTAATTCAGGTTGTTTTTCAATTGTGCTGGAATTATTCTCATCATAACATATAGTTGAAACATTTTTCTAAAGATCAAAAGAGAAAATACTGTTGCAAATAAACTTGGACATGGTAGGAAAAAGAATCTCTTGACAAGAGTAATATGTAGCTTTTTAAGAACTTTCGAAAAAAATCCAAATATTACAGCTAATGATCCCAGTAATAGTTTGAAAGACACTGGAATGAATGTAACAAGAAGTATAATTACAAGAGCCCTGCACAGAGCAGGCCTTACAGCATGCTGACTTCATTAGACTGTGTTTCTAAAAGCTATTCATTTGAAATCTCATTTAACATTTGAAAATGAACACATTGATCTCATTCTAGGAGAATATACTGTAGTCAGGTGAGATGAAACTAGAACTTTTGGGGGCATATTGTCAAGAATAATGTCAAGAAGTTTGGAGACGTCAAGTTGAGGCTTTCAATCCAAAGAACAAAACCTGGAGGAGGAAGTATAATGCTTTGGTGGTGTTTCTCTGATAAAGAAATAGGAAACTTTGTAAAAATAGGAATATTATAATGAAAACAGTGGATTACTGTGAAATATTGGATGTCAACTTGACAGTGTTTGCTAGAAATCTGAAATATGGTTGGAGCTTTATTTATGACATTGATCCAAAATATACTTTTGAATTAGTCCAGAAATATCTTCAAGTTAAGAATGATATTTCTTTTAATCATTTCACTCCAAGCAAGGTGATAAAGCCACTAAGATGCAAGGGGTTATTGATGTGTTGTTTTGAACGGTTAGTAATGATAAAACGGAGAACAAAAAGGGAACAACAAGTGAAGATAGGATATGTTGTTTGCTAATTGACTACCATTACAAAAGTGCCCATGTGGCCTAAAAAAGGGGCTTTCGTATTTTCATAGCTAGAAGAGTCTATATTTTTTTAAGGGTCCAAGGGACGTAATTTAGATTCCACTACAATTGAGAATGAAGGAAACTGAGAAAATGTTGCTGAGGAGAAAGGACAATAAAAAGAACAGGATTCAAGGAGACAGAAGATAGTGATTGGCATTGCATTTAAATTTTTGAAGATCATAATTGACGGTGAGAAGTGTGTGAGAAGAAACTATTAGAATAGAACTTACACTTAGCGATTTCAAGTATAAAATGATGAGATCTAACTGACAATCTAGTATTATGCATGAAGTTTGGGTACTAAAGAGGAGAGCTCTTTAGAACAATTGCCACAAAAATATTTATAGAAAAGGCTCAGGGAATGGTAGTGGGAAAGTGATGGCAGTTAGATGCTAGGTCAGGAGCAGTAACATTGTAGATTCTTCTTTGGAAGCTTTTTGGTCAAGAATCTCTAGATATATTATATCAGAAACATCAGATCAGATGTGGCATTGGCTTTCCAAGAGTCTCAACCTGAATCCAGTTGAAAACATATGGAATGAATTGACAAGGTATATAAGAGCAAGAAAACTAAGTAATTTGCAAGAAATTGAAGATTATGCACATGAAATTTGGCAAAATTTCCTTGTAAATGTTTGTATCAATTTTGTAAAAGATTACTGAAAAAGAATAGAAAAAAGTATAATTAAAAAAAGATGTCCTATTAATTTTCTTGTGCCATTAATTTGGGGTATATAATTATTTTTTTTTCTTTTGTTTATAATTAATCTAAATAAAATGTTAAAAATGTTTCTTTGTATATTTACTATCCTCATACATATAGCTACTTCATTTTTTTTCAGCAAATTTGAACTAAAATAGCTTTGTAACTATTTCCAATAAATTTAAAAAAACAAACTGTGTCACTAATTTCAGTCTGTAATGAATTTTAATATAAAATATGTGGTATGCAATTTGCAGGTTGGGAACACTAGAATCAAGCAGATGTGCAAGTTTAAATATCTGGGAAGCATTTTGACAGAGGATGGTAAGTGCGACACAGATCTGTAGACATACTGGGATGGCCAAGGACACATTGGTAGGACTGGGTAGGAGGATTTCTTTGGTAACAAAGAAAAGAATACTGAGCTGTTACATGACATCTGTCCTTCTTTACGGCAGCGAATGTTGGACGATTTCCTCAAAGATGAAGAAGAGACTCAAGGCGACAGATGTGGTTCTACAGAAGGATGCTAAGGATATCATGGACCAAGCATGTCAGTAACAATGAGGTCTTAGAGAGGTTGCAAACAAGGAGGAGGTGTATACTTAACATCAGGAAGAAGTAGCTGAAGTTTTTGAGACACAATGAGGAAGGAGGGCCTAGAGAATCTGATACTCACGGGTCGAATAGAGGGAAAGAGAGACAAGGGAAAAAATGCGTGACATACCTGGCAGGCTTAAGCAAGTGGATGACAGAACGTGGTCTGGGGAAGGAAGCAGAGGGAAGGAACTTGTTAAGAGCTGCAAGGGATAGAGGGAGGTGGAGAGCCATGATTGTCTATGTCCTGAAGGGACATGGCACATAAAAAGAAAGGTATTTTTACTATGTTACCAGAAGTGTCCACTATACCGAGATACACAAATTTCCTATTTTTATATAGAGAATTCTTCTAGTCATGTAAGAAAAATGCTACATACACACTATGGTGTATATATATATATATATATATATATATATATATATATATATATATATATATATATATATTGGGGATATATTATGGATATATTGATTTGTATCTTTAATAAACTTTCTTCTTTGTTTATATTTAGAATCCTTTCTGAATTACAGTTGTCATCTTTAAAGCTGCTGAAAATATTGTTATCTAATACAGAAGAGTTAAAAAATAAAATAAAAATATATTAATGTAATCTGTATTCACTGATTAAAGTTCTTTTATGTTTCTTTGATTCAATGCCAAGGACTTAATGTCAAATGTACGTTTGTAATGTATTGAAAACTCTTTTGAAGTGGAGGTAAAAATAGGGAAGACAAGATTTAAAATATTTATCAGTGAGAAATAGCATTCATTGTTTTCAGCTAAGGTTGAGGAGGACACTTCCTAATGTATTTAGTGTTATGCAAAATTATTTGTAAAGTTATTTAAGTGAAAAACATGAAAAAGAGATCTTAAATATTCTAAAATGTGATAAGAAATTTCTACTGGCTTTCATCCTGGGCATAAAAAATGAAATTTAAAAATCTTTGAAATATTATCAGATAATTATTATAAACTATGTAAATACAGGGGGTCTTCTACTTATGACAGAGTTTTGTTCCCACAATGAATCATCATGTGATTTTCCATGTAAGTTGGAATAAGCACTTATGACATTCACCTATGCTAATGCAATAGCAAAATAATAATCTAGTACATAACATATTTCTATGACATAAGTTAACATAATTAGGACAAAAAAAACATGAAAGACATAAATATCACATATATAATGAAATGAAATGAATTTAATACATATAATGAAATGAAATTGTTTTAAGCTGCTTGTATATTTATTGCCAGTGATGTCATTGGCTTTTGATAGATAAGATGTCAAAGATAAGATCTTGCCTCTCTTGCAGTACTCATTGTATGTACAAAGCAAATGGTATAAGATTAATGGAGATAGCATCGTAACAATGAATCATTGTAGGTTGAGACTGTCGTAAACTGGGAATTTACTGTATTCATTATCTGTCTATATTTCTGAGATGAGGTATTATGTACACTATTTACATTATTCGGACTATCATCCACATCTTTGTTGCCATATTTATCACAACGTTTCGGCCGTTGTACACTCCGGCCTTCTTCAGGTGGTTGGAATGTTGAACTGAACCCTTTATTTCACTTGCTGGGGTAGACTGTTTTATTTCCATGTGCCATGTCTAATGGATTTCAGTTATCAATTATTTCCTGTTAATTCACCTCTCTAAGTTCTTGTTGAGTCTTGACTCAATGTTGAATCTCGCCTATTGCATGGAATAATAATGCAACACAAAATGTACTTAGAACAAGAATGTATTATAACAAGAAAGTGTACACAATAAGTACATATAGTATTTCTGTATATTTCTGGGAAGACGTTCCTGGAGAATGTGTTGACTAGTCGCAGTCGATCAGAGTCTCTAGTTGAATCTCGTGATTCCACTTCTTCCTTCTCTCATCTTCCGGTATCAACCATTATTTATATAGTTGGTAGTCACCTATGCAGATTAGGTGGATTCCACCACAACAGTTCTCCACTGCCTTAACCAGGTATTGAACTCACAACTCTTTGGGGTCCTGTCACTGGATCTAACCAATGCCTTTATCCACTGTTCAGTTTGACATCCCAACCACCTCAAGAAGGCCGGAGCATACAATAGCCAATACATTTTGATAAATATGGCAACAAAGATGAAGACAATAGTCTGAATAATGTAAATAGTGTTTACTGTATTCATCTTGGTGCATTGAGAAAAGTTAGAATGTTCTGTTGCTTTTAAGACATTTGGTTAGTGTATTATAATAGAACACATCAGTGGTAGCAATGAATTTAAAAATTCAAAGATGAAAACACAAAGAAAACATACTTAAGATTAAAAGACATGGTAATAATTTGTTGAAATGAAAAAAAGAAAAGGGCAGGTGTATTTAACACATCAGGGAATATATTTTAGCCTCTTGACATTCTTTGAAAGATGCAGATCTTTTAATAGCTATGAATTCTTCCCCTTCAGTTTTTGGAGATTATAGTCAAGATTTTAAAGATGATAACAAAGACTCTGATTAAGGAAAGTGTAAATGCAAGCTTCTTACTGGAATGACTTAATGTGTAATGATGGTGGGTAAAAAAAAAAAAAAATTGATTGAATGCAACCAGCTGAAATATAATCAAAATATCATTGTCAGTTTAAGAATCTCTTCCTTTTTCACAATAGATATTTACAAAAAAAAATTGGTTTGGCTATTAATGATCTGCTAAAGTTAAGCCTCTGCACTCGGTTCTCTCAAATGGGTTTGATTATAATTTAAGAAGACATTTATAAAATTGAACCTAATTCAATTTCACATGAGTGAGAAACTTGAAAATGTCAAATTTAGATATCCATGTTTTATTTTTTAAAATACATAACTATATATCTGTTTGTATACATATAATAACAGATATACTCACAGATATATATGTTGAAATGAGTGACAAACTTGAAAGTGTAAAATTTGGATATCCATGTTTTATTTTTTTAAGTACATAACTATATATCTGTTTGTACACATATAATGCTGACGATGCATGTAATACAGATATACTCACAGATATATATGTTGAGATATAGTCATATTTGATACAAATTCACATAGACATATACAACACATATATATAAGATATAGATATATATAATCAAAACAAAATATAATACAAAAATACTCATTTATATATTTTGCAATATAGTCATATTTATTACACATCCATCCATCCATCCATACACACACACACTAGTGTTTGAAGTAATAAAAATGTCTGATTAAAAATAAATCTTTTAATTCTTTACAAATTTCTTTATATATATATATATATATATATATATATATATATATATAGATAGACATTATTTACATTATTCGGACTATTGTCCTCATCTTTGTTGCCATATTTATTACAACGTTTCAGCCGTTGTACGCTCCGGCCTTCTTCAGGTGGTTGGAATGTCGAATTGAACCCTTTATTTCGCTCACTGGGGTAGATTGTTCTAGTTCCACGTGCCATGTTTAATGGATGCTAGTTATCTCCTGTTAATTTTCCCTCTGAAAGTTCTCCACTGCCATAGCCAGGTATTGAACTCACACTCTTTTCATCCTGTCACTGGATCTAACAAATGCCTTTATCCACTGTGCCATGTGTCCTTGAGGAAATATAGACAGGGGAAAAATGTATGACAAAATGGAAAAGTTTTCGTGTGACATGTTTCATCCAATAGGACTTCACTGAACTAAATTTGTTATGTTTTCCCCCAATATTGTCCTTGATATATGAAAAATTTACATATATCATTATCTCATATATATATATATATATATATATATATATATATATATATATATATATATATAATACTGTGCAGTGAATGCTGGTGGTAATAAAAACCATATGCGCTGTAAAATAACAGTTTAAATTTATTAGTATACATACATACATATATATATATATATGATGAAAATATAGTTTAAGGTATCCTATATTCATGGGTTAAAGTGCTCTAATTAAGAGATAGAGCTTATGTAAATATAAAAGTGGACATTGAAGTCAACACCCAGAGGTGACAGTCTGTTTCAGGATTAAATGCAATTGTCAGGCTTGGTGATTGCGTTTAAGCATGAAACAAACTGTCACCTCTGGATGTTGACTTTAATATCTACTTTTCCATTTTTATATATATATATATATGCATGCACATGTAAATATATCCACACATGTACATACATAGTTTTATATATATATAGTTAATTCAGTGCCATTTGTAAAATTTATATCATCTTCCTTGTCATTTATGAAGAGGCTGTCTTGTTAAACAAGTTTGAAATCTAATTTCAAAACTTAAATTGCTCAATTCAGAACAATTTTTCACTTAAAAAAAATCATTCTTAGATCAAAATCTATTAATTTTTATCAATTTGATCTTTTCTTTTAGGTTTCAGAATATTTGAACAGTGCACTTTTGCATGCAACCTCCTCAAGATACACACTCATGCAAATGATTACTCACATAAGAAAAATTCTTTGTTTTAATTTTAAGAGACACACTGAGACACACTCAAATTCATGAATAATGCCCACACATATACTCACACAGTCAAACAAATGTGACACAGATGCACACAGACATTCTCTCTCTTTTTCTCAAATACCATATATAACTAACTGTATACATTCATGCAAAATACACACATAAAAGCATTAGAAGGTTTGATATAAAAACTAGTTTATTCACAAAATGATGGCAGTATTTAAGTATTAGATTATTGCAAATATTTATGCCTGGTTAGAAAATTAAAACCAAAATTTTACATACTCAAAAAAAAATTTATAAGTCTGTAATGAGATCAAATGTTGTGTTGTGTAAGTTATCCTGTTGTTATATGTATTTGTAGTAGTAGTTGATTGAGGAATCCTTTTAATTTTTTTATATTGTTTTTGCTTGTTCCAAGAATTTCGTTGGTGAGGATAACGTTTGTCAGTTTTTGATTTTCACATGGGGGGGGATGAGGATATGTATGTGTTGGATCTTTTTACTACTGCAACTAAGCCTGCTTGTGATGGAAGGGTCGTTTTTATTATCGTTAAGTTTCAGATTTTGGAATGATGAAATATCCTTATTTTCTGTCATCACTGATGGCAAGGTTATTTTAAGATGATGAAATTTTTTTTTGTTATTTCAGGGATGATGAAATACCCTTATTTTCTATTGATGTAATGAATATGCATACACCTGGGTTCCCCCTCATAGGAATATGATTGGCTGGTGTCAGCCATAAATACAGGCTGATGTGGAGGTACATGGAGGACGCCTATTGGACTAAGCCATTGACGACGCCCATTGGACTACTCCATTGGCTATCCTATTGGTCTACGCCTATTGCCTACACCTATTGCCTGAGACTACGATGAGTACCAGTCGATTACGGCTACCTGCTAGATTGTACTGCTCGGTTACAGTAGCCAAAACCACTTAGCTACTTCGAACAAATATATCCCTTTCCAGGACGTATCATCTATCATCACTGATGGCAAGGTTATTTTTAGAATGATGAAATATCATTTTAGATCATAACAAGTCAAGTACATAGTCTCCATTGTTTTTAACAACTGTTTCCCATTGTTCTACTTGCTTGTTGGTGCCATTTTTGTAGAAACTTTGTGTTTTTTGTTAGACAAGGGTCGCAAGGTATTTTTTGACTGACTGTATCTGGGGTTCTGAACATAAGAGCACTGAAACAGGCAAGGTAGGGGGCAGTTCAATTATGAAAGGGAGGTTTCATTTCTTGTTTGTCCTCTTTTTTCTTCAATTAGTCTCCTCAGTCAAGGAAGCTGCTATCAAACAATGAAAATGACCCTTATTATTATTATAATTTATGTGTTTGTATGTGGATATATACTTATATCTATATATAAAGGCAAATGTCAATAGATAAACTGTATTATTAGCTGATGCATTTCGTCCAATGTGGACTTTTCAAGGCAAAAATGAAATGAATTTATTGGAAACAAAGTAACTATTAACAACAAACAAAATGTCCTTAGCAATTAGAAGAATTTAGAAAACACTATTTATTCATATTGTTAACTGAAAATTATGTCAAGTACTATTCCATGTAGAAATATTGTTTTTATTGTTGTGTTGACAGATTCAACCATTTTCTTTTGATTTCTTGATACAGTTGTGTACGTTGGTTTGGGAGAGTAGTAATTCTGTTAGGAAAGGTGATATTGGGAAAAAACCTGGGCGTAAATTAATATTTGGATAATATTCAATGGTGGCACTCTTGATATCTATATATTAATTTATACTCTCTCATAACTATGAATGAATGCTTGTTATATTAGTATTCCTAGTGTTCAAACAAGATTTATGAACTCCAGTTTAAAAAGTGCACTGAGCACAAAGCTGTTCCTGTAAACTACTGGTCATGATTTCAATTCATGCTTCACAGATATCAACTTGTGACAAACTTGACATAGTCTGATTTATCTCCAAAATCATAATGTAATCCTTTAGAGATTGTGAATCCATGCAGAGAAAATTTACAAAGTATAAATTTTTATAAAGAAATATAAGTAGTCTGATAATGCAGAATAGAATACACAAATCTATAATGTTTTCATTCATCAACACACAGCTCTAGGCACATTTACAGCTATAAACAGATATGTAGTTTGAGTTAGACAAATGTAAGTAATTATAGGATGCCAAAAATAGGCAATTATATGAATGGAAACTTAGAGAGGCACACACTTAATTTGAGGCATACACACACATTTGTAATATTTCCAGCAACAAGCCTAATTGTTCAACAAATAATTTCCACAGAGAATTGCACTTTTCCTTTTCCTGAATTTTCTGGCAGAAAAACTGCTGAAGATTAGCTTTCTTCTAATTACCATTCTCAGTTCTTGGTTTAAAATTTACATTTCTTCCTTAGAAGCTTTTCTAATTTCTCTTGTTTACATTCCATTTCTGTAATTTATTCATAAGTACTCAAGTATGTTTTTGATTTTAGAAGCATATTAATGTATTCCAAAAATTTGTAAATCATACACATATATATATATATATATATATATATATATATAATCTGTCTATATTTCTAAGATGATGTATTATAACTATTTACACTGAAACTTTGAACTGAAAACTTTATTTAGTGTTGTAATTCCACCTACCATGCCTTTTTTTTGATATCTCAGTTTCAGTTATTTCCCTTGAGTAACTCAACTCTATAAGTTTTTGTTCCCTTTGCTGTGGCCAGGTATTGAAGTCACAACTCCCAGTAGAGGGAATAAAAACTTGGAGAGTTGAATTACTAAAGAGAATTGACTGAAACTGAGATATAAAAAAAACAGGCATGACATGTGGAATTAGAACAATCTACTCCTATGGAATAAATAAAGGGTTTGGTTTGAAATTCCAACATATATTAGCTGAAGAAGGCTGGAGCATACAATAGCAGAAACCTTGTGAATATAGCAATAAAGATGAGAACAACAGTCCAAACAATGTAAATAAGGTAAATATATATTTGTGTGAGTGTGTAAAAATTCAGCTATAAATAAAATATATCTGTAAAAACAATATAACTAAAAGAAAAGACAAAAGAAAAAACTTTTCTATATCAACCCATTTTATTTCTTGAGGAATTTTATCAGGGTAAATGTAGAGATTTTACTTCATAAATTTTATTCATACACAGAAGGAACAGGGAAGAAAAACATCATTAAATTTTCAAATTTCTAACATGAGAATGCTTTAAAATATTCTTAAAGCTTGCTGCATAAAGAAAGATAAACTATGGAGGATGCTAAGTGATGTAATTTATTGTCCAGTAAATGAAAGTGAGTAAATGCTGTTGAATTTTTATTTTTAAAGTATTATTATTTATTTCTATGCATTTTATTTAATTATTTATGTATTCATTTATTTATTTTTAATTATTTAAAAGTTATGGGTTAAATGTTTTCTTTTAATTTTTAAGTATTTTTACAGACATGTATATTGGCTTGAGAAAGAAGCATTTCTATTAAGGAAATATTTATAAAAAAATCAAGGATGTAAATTAAAGTTTTGGCAAGAATCAATAATTGCACTTTAATAATAACTTTTTGTTTAGGTTATTTTCTCTTTTAAGTGCAGTATTTTTGTGATCAAATTGTTATATTGGAGATTGTTCTTATGTTCATAAATACGTTTTTTAAAATTTAGAGCATTCTCAAATTCAAAATTTGAAAATTTAACAATATTTTTCATCCACATTACTTCTGTGAAGTTGATAAAGTATTTTTTTCTAATTGTTTCACCCAAAGCAAAGGGACAATGAGACTAGACCACAAGTGGTTATATGGAGTGTAAGTGAATGAAAATGGAGAGGATTGAGGAAAGGACAAAAAAGGAACATGGTTCAAGAAGACAAAAGATGGCAATTGACATTGCATTTAAATTTTTGAAGATTGCAGTTATCAGGGAAGCAAGAAATCTGAAAGGAGTTCCACAGGTGATAAGTGCAAGAAAAGAAACTGTTAGAGGAGAAGTGGCCATTGCATCTAGTTAGGCAACTAGGTCTGTTTTACTGTTGAACTATCTAGTAGCACACTTAAATTCATGTAGTCAGGGTATCAGGGAAAAAAGCTCATCAGAACAGTAACCATAAAATATTTGTAGAAAAGACGAAGGGAAGCCACGTCACATTGGTGAGAAAGTGACTGAAGTTGAGATGCCTGTTCAGGATCGATTACATTAAAAACCCTGGATTTTGTCAAGAATCATGAGATGTACAGCAGGATCACCAGACTAGATATGGGAGCAGCAGTATTCAATGCTCGGATGAATGGTAGATTTATAAATATGGAAGATGGATTCTGACAAGAAAAATTTCCTGGCACAACATAGTGAATCAACTTTCCTTGCAGTAGATGAAGCAATTGATTTCATATAGTCACTCTACATCATGTCAGTGGAAAATGTGAGGCCAAGAAGGTGTAGATACTGGAAAGGCAGATAGAAACAGAGTGGGAGTGAATTTATAAGGTATTAGGTTGTCTGGCAAGTTGTCTGTTGGTCATAGCAAATTTTTTTTTAGTGTATATATATATATATAATCATTTATTTAAATATTATAACATAAATATGTTATAAAATCACTACAAAAATAGCCATTTCGTTTCGACACATCCAGTGTCTTATCAAGTGATGGTCACTTGATAAGACACTGGATGTGTTGAAACAAAATGGCTATTTTTGTAGTGATTTTATAACATATTTATGCTATAATATTTAAATAAATGATTATATCTGCTCTACACTGTATTGAGCACTCTTTAAAGAATAATAATTGTTGGTTATTGGAATTTACTCTGTATATACCAATCCCATATTTGTATGTGTGTGTATATATATATATATATATATATATATATATAATGTAAATCATTCAAACGAAAAACAAATACTGAAGCTAATTATATCGCCATATAATTAGCTTCAGTATTTGTTTTTCGTTTGAATGATTTACGTTACATAAATTGAATAAGCACTACAAAACCGATATATATATATATATATATATATATATATTTAAAAAATGATCCCATGTATAAAGGATGAAGAACTGGAGGAAGGCCAGAAATACATATACCTAGGACAGATAATAAAATTAAAGAAAAACGACAAAAATGATATAAGTTAATATATAATGAAAGTTAAATAAGATAACATATAATGAAAAATACTTTGCTAATATGCTTAAACCAAATATGTATAATGAATATATAATAGTAGATTTAATGTATATTTGTAAAATAGGGACAGAGAGAGACAAGGTTGTCCATCGGAATGCTCCATTGCATCCACATGCTTCTTCCTGGGGCTGTTTACATGTGTCATCATAGGGATTTCTGTTGTGTATATATTAGAAGACGCATGTCACTATTCTCTGTTTTTCCATTCTCACTCAGAATCATTAAATCTCATTGTCCAGTGTAAAGGATCTTTCGCATGACACCATTGCAATTCAATATCAAATTTATCTGTTGGATTCTGCTATTGACCACACCCAACATCCTGTGGCTGGTGTCTTCACCATAACCCTGACAGGGGTGGCTTCCAGGTGCTATCCCTTGTCAAAGGGCAACCTGTGATTTTGTCATTACAGTTTTGAATTCAGTTTTCTGTCTCCTAGACTGGCTGCCAACCACAGCTATAGAACCCAGTCTGTCCTGCTATTTAACCCATACCTGATGGGAAAAGAGATGAATTCGTACTTTTTGCAAGGGTATTCGTATGTAAGCAAATGTAAGAAACTCAAGTGTAATTTGAACTCGGCTTTTCACTTTCTCATGACCAGCCACTATCCATTACACTCAACACTTTGACATAGAAAGAAACAAAATTACTTGGAAAACAAACTCAGAAATGTACAAATATCAACGGGAAAAGCAATGTCTCAGTGATAAAAATAGATCAACATGTATCCACAATCAGAACAAGATAAGGGACATAGAAATTAAGATGTAAAGATGAAGATGGGCAGGACACTTAGTAAGAAGAAAGGGTAACAGATGGAATAAAAAGTCGGTTGAATGATGTCCAATGGATAGCAAATAGAGTAGGAAAAATAAGAGAATAAGTGTAGATGAAATAGAAGGTTTGATATGGCAAAGAATAGCAGTCATAGTCATCATGGAAGTAGATGGGAATGACCATTGGCCACAGTGGACTGGACTAAAAGCAGATGAGGATGATTATTTATATATATATATATATATATATATATATATATATATATATTTTTGTCATCCACAGACAGACTGTTTCGCTGTTTCACAGCTCATCAGTGTGGCTAGACGTCCGGTTGCCTCTAGCTAGGATCGAAACCCGACTGAATTTGCGTCAGTCCGAACTTCTCCCACTAAGCCGTCAGCGTACGGTACGGGATGAGGGTGAATTTTAGCGTGTTTATTTTTAGATTCAGATAAACACACAGTGCCTGAGAGTGACTCAATTCTGTCGAAGAGTGTATATATATATATATATATATATATATATTTACCAATTTTTGCTACAACTTGCTACATGGGAGATGTCTATCCCCCTCCCCAACCTATAACTCTCTTCATCAATGTTTACAATCTCACTCCCTACATGGCACACACTAGTAACAATAGACCTGCCTAACACTTTTACACCAATCAAAATTTTAAATTTAAGTTTATTTTCATAAAAAGTTTTGCTCATCGAGGAATCAGAGGGAAATCTGGTTTTTGCTAATAATATGATTTCCACTGGAAAATACCCCATCAACAAAAAAATCTGTCGGTTAGTAATTCCCATTTCTCTGTTTGTTCCTCAGACTGTTGATGTTGCATTTAAATGTTTGAAAATCAAAGTTGTGTCTTAGTGGCTTTATTGTCTTGCTAGGGGTGAAATGCTTAAAAAAATAAAAGAAGAATCATATTCTTGTACAGGGCAGTGAAAATGATAAACTACATTGGTGGTCTGAGGTTTTGATATGATAGACATGTTATTGCTAATTATAAAGTTGTCAGATTTTAATTTTCTATAATATATTGTATGTTTTACACATTAGCTTGAGTTGTCATACCATAATCAAGGGTATTTGAATGTAAGTGAATATGAGGAACCTGACTGGAATTGGAATTCAGCTGTTCGGTTTTCAATTCTGATCTGTTATCCATAACAACACCTGCATATCCCAAGTGGTCACCCATCTTGGAATTGACCGGGCTCAATGTTGCTTATGTGATATGACTGTAAGCCTTGTCTGTGTGTGTGTGTGTATATATATATATATACATACATTAGTGTTTGTTAACTTTTAACTCATAATTTATTATTGATTACTCAGTATATTTTTTATTTATTCAATAAATATTTGTTGTTGTTTATTATTATTACATTTATTTATGTTTATGTGTATATTCATTGTGTGTTAATTTGTTTATTATTTACTTAATTTGTTTATTGGAATTTTTTGTTTATTACTTTATTGTTATTTATTTTGGGGGAAGTTGGTTATTTTAGTTTTTTAGTTTAAATTATTGGCTTTGTCTAAAGTATGTTACATTATCTGTGTTGTATATAGTGTATATATTTGCATTTTTCTTTGTGATATTTTACAAGTTATTTGTTTTTAGTTTTTGAGTTTTAAGTTATATAGTAAAAATTTGTTTTTGTGTCTGCATTTTGAGATAAGTTCTGATTATTTATTCAGTAACATGTGTTGGTCTAAACTCATTACATGTAAAGTAAGATGTTTCAAGCACATTTTAATTTTAATAATTATGGCCTACAGCTCAAAAAATAGAAAAAATATTAGAATATTCCATTTTTAGTTTGAGTAAATCACTATTCATAAGTGAATCTCTGTCTGGTTAAATACACATAACCACAATAATAACCACTGCTGAATTGACACTTGCTTAGTAGATAATCATTGACATCCTCCACAAGGAGATTGTCAATGTTAAACTGAACAGAAGGTCAATGTCGAAAGAGCTGGCTATTTGCAGAGTAATGTATAAAAAATATTTTCGGAAAGTTGACTGGGAGGGAAAGATATGGTAGGAAAAGATGCAAAAGCAAGAGGAATGAGAGGATTGTCATCTAAAGCCAATTTAAGAACTTTGAGCCACCATACATAGATGTTTCCAAGTAATAGTCTCCAAGTGTTACATTCTTAGTATTTAGCCACTCCTTGATGAGTGACAATGTCAGAAGTGTCTTACCTGGGCAAAGGAGAAAATTGCTTTTTTCAGATGAAAGTAAATTTTGCATTTCATTCAGAAATCAAATTCCCAGATTCAAGAGGAAGACTAGAGAGGCACAGAATCCAAATTGAGCAACGTTTTCATGGTTAGTGATGATTTGGGCTGCCATGTCATCTGTTGGCATTGGTCCACTGTGTTTTATCAAAGTCCAAAGTCAACATAGCCATCTACCAGGAGATTTTAGAGTTTTACTTCATGTTTCCTTCTGCTGACAAGCTTTATGGAGATGCTGATTTATTTTCCCAGCAGGACTTGGCATCTGCCCACATTGCCAAAACTACTAATAACTGGTTTGCTGACTATAGTATCATGATTGGCTAGCCAATTCATCTGCCCTGACCCTCATAGAGAATCTATACAGTATTATCAAAAGAAAGATGAATGACATCAAACCCCAAAATACAGATAAGTTGAAGGCCATTATCAAAGCCATCTGGGCTTCTATAAACCTCAGCAGTGCCACAGACTGATCACTCTTAAGCCATTCCACATTGATGCAATAATTTGTGCAAAAGGAACCCCAACCAAATATTGTGTGCATAAAATAAAGATACTTTTGGAAAGTTTGACATTTCTGTATTATAAATCCTTTTTTTATCTCGTATTTTGAGATAGTTGATCTTTGATTTTCAAAAATTAGTGCACATTAAACTTTTGGTTAATGAAACATTAGTTGCCTGTAAACATGGTTTTCAAAGCTATCTTCATTGTCAAATATGTATATAATGTGTGCATGTGTACATACAATTATATGTGTGTCTCTGTGTGTGGATGCACTTGAGTATACACACACACACACACACACACATATATAGGGAAGAGGTTATAGTTGTTCCACCAAAAGAAAAGGGTAAATTTTAAAAAGAAGAGAGAAACCGCAAACATTTTTGGTTGTAATGTGGATTTTTTAAAAATATGTATTATATTTTATTTTCCATAATATATATTTAAAAAAAAATCCACATTACAGCCAAAAATGTTTGTGGTTTCTCTCTTCTTTTTAAAAATTATATATAGCATGTATCATTCATGTGCGATTACTCAGATTAGGCAGTATATTGACCTTTATAAAATAAATTGTAAAAAAAGCCTTATTATAAGAAAATATTTCCTGTTTAAATTTCTGCAATGAAGTGTTATCATTATATTATTTACATGTGGACTATTGTATGCATCTTTGTTGTTAATCTAAATATTTTGAAAAGAAATTTAGGTAATGCTCTGTGAGGAGAATAAAAATTTTACAAAATTTTGTCTGAAGTTTTCATATAAAAATATGACTAAAAATATTCTTTATATTCATATTTTTAAATATGTGCTCACCTCAATTTATGGTGAACATAAGGTGACTGTAGAAAAGGTAGAATTTTTGTTGCTTTCCTCATCTATATTTTTTAATTACAATTCATCCAATTCAAGGCTCAAGGGCCACTCAAAATAGAGGAGTTACAGATTGAAGCAAATCTTGCTTGTAAAGGTCTGAGCTGATGGAACTAAAGGATAGAGCTTATCTGAACATTTCCCATGGAAATAGCGATAGAGTAACTATAAGTTTGCGATGTTGCATCTGTGGGAAAGTATTAAATGTGGCTTGGAGCAGCTTTTCATGGCATTTGAAGAAGACATTGGAAGACATATAAATATTATTTCATGGTGAGGTTGAAATGCACCAGAGAATTCTACATTTCTAGCATGAAAAATAATAATTGACTGAATTATACATTAATTTTGGTGCCTTAAGTTACAAATCTACACTGATTTGTTTGTTTGTTTGGGGTTTTATGGCATATCAACCACTATGGGTTATTTAATGCCAGATCCAGTATTTACTAGACATATCCAAAACGTATAGCTGGCAACATCATTGTTTCAAAAACGTATAGCTGGCAACATCATTGTTTCAAAAAAATGTATCCCTGGCAACATCATTGTTTCAAAAACGTATAGCTGGCAACTGTTTCAAAAACGTATAGCTGGCAACATCATTGTTTCAAAAACGTATAGCTGGCAACATCATCGTTTCAAAAACGTATAGCTTGCAACATCATTGTTTGCCATCACATTTTAGGGGTAAGGTATTAGTATATTTAGTGTAGGGTTTGGGAGGGAAAGTTAATTGTAAGTTGTAGTTGTTTTGGGATGGGTTAGATGTGATGGGGCATGACATGACCAGCCGATTGATCGGATCGACGGCCTTTTGGTTGGACGTAGTTTATCGTCATACCCAGGACGCGGATGTAGTTTATCGTCATACCCAGGACGCAATCTACACTGAATACAGAATAAAACTTTGTAATTTTATTTAGGGTAGTCACTGTCTACCTTGCCCACCCAGATGGCATGTACACACACACACACACACACAAACATATATATAATTATGTATTTGAGCAAAAATACATCTTTTTATATAAGTTTCATTAAATATGACTGGCAAGGTACTGTGGTTAAGTTTTTTATTTAATTTTTCTTCCCTTTTGGACATAAATGAAAATAAACTCCAGCACTCAATAATATCAACTATGAACACAGCCACAATTTGCTGACCATGTTTGGAAAATAAAACATTCCTATAACTGTAGATAGATATTTAAAACAATCCATGCATTCAGTTAAAAGTAAAAATAAAATCATCCTTGGTAATGGCTTAAAGTATAACCGAAATTTCTTGGACATACAAAATATTTGGACAATTTCTACATAATTCATGTCCAGAAAAGAAGAAAATTATAAGAACACAAGAAAAATTAAATAAAAAACTTAACTGCAGTACATTGTCAGTTGTATTTAATGAAACTTGTATGTATATGTATATATATATATAATTAATGAAATTTTATTTTTAATACAACATTTTTATTACTTCAAACATTATTATAGTGGATATTCATATTTGAAATAGATACACCATTTTTATTTTTGTTTTAGGCCATATGTACTACATGCATCAGTTTGTGCATTTGAGAAATCTGAATAAATCTTAATAAAGAAAATATGCTCTCTGGCAAGGATCAGATCTGTATCCCCCTTTGTAGGAGAAACCACTTTGTTTGCATGCTGCTCTCCCAACCAATAATAATAATAATAATAAATGCATTTTGTTAACAAAGGTGGTGCAACTGAGCAAGGTGGGGGTTGTTGAGATAGAAAGAAAATTGCTTAGTTAAATGAAATTTGAAAAGGGAATCATTCATATGGAATGTCTGTGAAAGAGAATGATGATTAATTCAGTTAATTTTGAGGTAATGCTTTCTCCATCATAGCGGCTGGCAGAGGATAGAAAAAATTGTTTATAGTTACGTTGTTCTGGAATTGTCATCATTGGTCGACTGAACTTGCTTTGTTTCAATGACTTTTGTTTTGTTATGTTATTATTAGTTACTTTGTTCAATTAAAAAATATAAAGCAAAAAAAAAAAGAAAAAAGTTAACATATTGTCCAAGAATTTACAATAATTCTCTACATTTATCTTCGTACTGTCATCAACTGTGAAAAGAGCTACAATTTTAGTGCCTATAGTATTTATCCAAAACTAAATCATTAAAAAATTACTTTTCATATTCTTCTTCAGTCAATTGACATGTTTCTCTTAATGATGTCTAAATAGTTTTCTTGCCTTTATGTCTTTAGCCAATGTTCTTAAGGTGAAAAGTTGAAGTTACTGCAACATAGATTTCTAAAAAGAAGTAAAAATATTGTTATAAATTTCAGAATTTTTAAGAACATCCTAAAATATTCTTAAATTATTAGGCATTAACCTTTACTTACACAGACTTAATAATATTTTAAAGCAGGCTTAAATTTAAAAATATTGAAAACTTAATATTTTTACTTTTGTTTATGCTGCAAAATTAAATCCTTACATTTACCTTGATAAAGTCCTTCAGGGGGACAAAAGATTGGTAAAGAAATATTTTCCCTATTGCCTTTATTCATATATATATATATATATATATATATATATATATATATATGAATTGGACAGAGTCCGACAATTTATTTAAAGACATTTTTGATATGTTTAACGTTCTTTTTATAGATACAAGTATTTAAGTAAATGCTCTGTTTTATAATAAACAGTATTAATTATTAATTATTATTTAATACTGTTTATTATAAAACAGAGCATTTACTTAAATACTTGTATCTATAAAAAGAACGTTAAACATATAAAAAATGTCTTTATATATATATATATATATATATATATATATATATATATATATATATATAATGGAGGTTCTAGAGAGCAGTTATCACATGTCTCGAAGAGACACAATACTTAAGAAAGAGAATGAACTAACATATCTATTTCTAGATACCTATTGTATGTTTTATGCTTAAACTAACCTTATGAAGATTTTGTATGTATAGTATTGTTTTCTGTTTAGTTAGCTAACCATTCTTTGTATGTTTATTAAAATATGCAAATCTCAGGCCAGTGAATTAAATATTGCTGACTGACATCAATAAATTCAACATTGTACATTTTGTTGGTTTTCATTAATTTCCTTAGCTTTATTGTTTTGTTTGTTTCCAATGTTTTGGCTGTGTACCCTATATATTTGTTGTGTTCAGGAATGTTTTTGAATAACACAACAGATACATGAGGAAGACAGGAGGATGTACAATTGAAACATTGTAAGAACAATAATGCAACAGAAACAAGGAAATTAGTCTGAATCAACTCTTTACAATGATTAAGATACCTTACTGAACAAGTCAGAGAATAAATTCATCTTTGTTGCAGAATTTCCCTTCTCTGTTATTGACTTAAATTAGCCAAGCCTTTCTTAATTCCCATATTAAATGTACAGGTTTCAGTTTGTATTGAGATCTGAATACTAACAGCATCAAGTAGGTATGCGATAGGTATGAACAAATGTATATAAAATGGTTGATTGACAAGTAGAGTGCCACTAATAGTGGTGATACAAATCTGTTTGCACATGGATTTTTATAGTCTATAAAACTCTTGTTTAAACATGCTGTGTGAGTGTATTAAGTAATAGCACTTGTTAGTCATGAGTACTATATTTGAGTTATGTATAAAGCAGTGATCAGGGAATCATTCATATGGAATTTCTGTGAACAAGAATAATGATTAATTTGGTAAACATTGTACAAGAATTTACAATAATTCTCTACATTTATCTTTTTACTGTCATCAACTTTGAAAGGAGCTATAATTTTACTGCCTATAGCTGTAGTTCCCAAAGGGTACGATGCACCTCATGAGTGTGACAGAAGAGGATAGCTGGTGAGGCATAATGATTGAAAGATTTAGAAAAGTTTCAAAAAATTCATATGCTTAAAATAAATATAATTTCAAAATTTCAAATATTATTATGTATTACTTGTAATTACATACACGAGTCTCAGTATAAATAGTTACAAATAATTACTGACTGATTTTTATCAATGCGATATTTTTGCATTAGATTAAGTTTTAAGAATATTGTAATTAGGGTCCGCAAATTGCAGGAGAGTTATGAATGATAATGTTCTGACTTCAAATCCACGGTTATTTCCTTTTAGCCCTCTCTCTGTTATTTATTTTTAAATACACTTTTTATCACATAAAATTTGATAAGGCACGAGCAAATTTATATTCTGAAAATGTGGCCCAGAAAAAAAATGTTTGGGAGCCACTGGCCGATAGTATTTATCTAAAACTAAATTATTAAAAAAAACTTTTCATATTCTTCTTCAACCATCTGACCTGTTTCTCTTTGTGATGTCTACTTAAAGGTGGTAGTTTATTTGCCTTCATGTCCTTAGCCAATGTTCAGAATATTGTGAAAAGTTGAAATTGTTGACACACAAGTATGGTGCATCTATAGAAGATTGAATTCACTCCTAATGATCTAGCTTGTTTACTATTATGCGACAATGAGATGTCATTGAATTTGATTTGTTGGTCATAAACGTTTTTTGATAAAATGAACAAAATATGCTGTACATGAGTAATAGATATTAGAAAAGCTTTTCTAAATTATTTTGAATTTAAGCCTTATTTTAATTTGTTTACGATTTAAGCCTTATTTTAAATTATTTTGAATTTAGACCTTATTTTAAATTATTTTGAATTTAAGCCTAATTATAAATTATTTTGAATTTAAGTCTTATTTTAAATTATTTGGAATTTGTCTATTTTAAATTGTTTTGTACTTAAATTATTTAAATTATTTTTGTTTTGCATTTAAATAATTTAAATTATTTTGAATTGGTTTGTAGTTATGCTTTACTTAATACATTTTTCATTAATTCTATTAACATTTTATTTTTATTTATATATGTTTAATTGTATGAAATTTGTGATCAAATTTCTAATGTTATTTTTTTGTTTTCTTTTTTGTAGGTAAGCATTTTTCTTCCTTGCTGTTGGTTTTGTCTCCCCTGTTCAGGTAAAAAAGAATTTGTGTTGTGTCTTCCCAAATTTTTTCATACTGGTTCAGTCAGGAAAAGAGTCTTTCAAAACAACTTTTACACTAATAAATACTGTGCAGAAGTAATTAGTTCTATTAAAAAATTTGGATAGAGGTATTATATATTCAATGAAATTTGCCTACTTGTCCACACAAAATCCGCAAAGCATTTTCAATATTTTATAAAAGCGTGCCAAGTCTTGGGGCAAAGACAAAATTTCATATATTATGACAATAGTGCAAATCATATGGAATAATCTTATAGAATTACCATTCCCTGTATCACATCTATGTATAAGCTGATTTCTATTCTGTTTTTAGTGACAATGGCATCAGTAGAATCATGCATACTCTGAATGCTATCTCGTTTCCAGACTGTGAATGCGCATGTTGGAAAATATGTCATTTCCTTTCACTGAAGATCAATAGTTAGCAATTGGAATTTTTTACAAGAGAAAATTATATCGAATGAATACATGAAAAAGTGTTTCTAATTTTTATGATTGCTCAGCTGAAACAAAAATACTTGTAGTTTAAAACTTCATATTTTTAGAAGAGGATATTATTAAGACATACATAGATCAAACAGGAAGTTGTGACTTGTCAAAAAGTAGACATTTAATTCCAATGCAACTTAAACACATAACAAACACCTTTGTGTTTTGGTAAATATTTATTCATTATATGAGTGAATATTTGAAGATATATGCAAATGGCCAGGAAGAATGATTGCCTGGTTTCATCTTCTTTCAGAAGAAACTTATATACAGAAAACCATCTTTTTCCTCTGGACATATATAAATATAAATACAGCTTGGCTTTTTTATGTAATTTTTCTTTTTATGTCACAAGTAATCCATCTCCAATTTCTCTCTCTCTCTCTCTCTCTCTCTCTCTCTCTATATATATATATATATATATATATATATATATATATATATATATATATATATATATATATATATATATATATACACACACACACTAAACTTCTCTCCATTAATCATCTAAGCAATCACTCTTTGCCTTTCATCAGCATGGCTGATGCTAACAAACAAATGACTCTCAGGCTAACCTTCTCAGTTGACATAAAGTGGAAAGATTATATCGAATCCATTGCTAGGTCAGATGCTAAGAAATTTGGTTCACTGTGTCATGCAAGACATTTTTCTCTCCAGAATCTACTTTACATATCTATAAGTCTACCATTTGTCCATGCTTACAATATTGCTACTACCTATGGTCTGGTGCTCCTTCTAGAGATCCTTGATAAATCAGCAATATTATCAGCTCTGCTCTGGCCTCTCAGCTTCAGTCACTTTCCCACTGCTGTAAGGTTGCCTCACTGTGCCTTTTCTATAAATACTTTCATCATAATTGTGTGGATGAGCTCTTCGCTATGGTACCTAAACTTTTTTAATTTAAGCACAGTTCTAGACTGGCATTGAGATTACAGTTGAGCTGGCTAGATGTAACCATAGATTCTATGCTAACAGTTTCTTTTCTCACACTTCTTGCTAGTGGAACTCCCTTCCAGCTCCATGCATTCCAGTCAACCTTATCTGTAAAAATTTAAATGCAAAGTCAATCACTATCTACTGTTCTCCTGATTACTCTTTCTTTTTCCGCTCATTATTAATGTTTCTGTTCCTAATTCTTCCACACCCTGTAACTCATAGTGTCTTTACTGCTTTGCATGGGGTGATACTGATATGACACCATGGCTGGTATCAAAGGCTGAGTGGTGATCTACTTTTTATTTCTAAAGTAAGAAAAATATTCTTAGGTCTGTTTAACTTAAGTGTTCATTTGATAAAGAAATTGTTCATTGGAATAAGTGACACAAAGCAAATCCTTATTGGTCGGGTTTGAGTTGATCAGAGATATAACACATTTTCAGAATTGACAATGACACCTGTGATAATCAGGGTGAGATTCTGAAACCTGGAACATGTTCCACTGAGAGTGGATGTGGGCGATACAAAGCCACCATTTTTGATTGACCTGCCACTGAGAGAAGGGCTGGGATGGAGATTCTTGGCTCCCCTCCAATACTTACAACATGAGGCCATTATTTTGATTGGACCACCAATCGTATTAGGTTATTGGGAGCTTTCCTTTCTCCCCTTCAATGTGTATGACCATTGGTCAAGATTTATTATTTGCTAGCCAATACCACTGGTCAAGCATTATTGTTGGCTGGCCAATCAGATCAGTACAAATAGGCTTTGTACCACCATAAAAAGCAGTTGCCGAAAGAGCAGAGGAATAAGATCAAACTGGTCTCATTCCTAGTAGACCAACACTCTCCCTACCAGATGACCATGGTACCTCAATGAGCTAAAGACCTGTTCTCTGAACCACTTTTTTTTTAATTCCCTCAATCAACTGCTTTCATTTAAGTAGCTGAACGACTCTGGGCTGTTTAGCAATAACTACAACTGCCAGTCAACCTCTTCCTCCCAGCTTAAGAATTCCTTATATGGAGAAACTTCTACAAATCCCTTTTGTTTATATATTCATGATCTTAATCAATCATAGTACCATAAATAAAAGTTATTTTTACACTGGTTAATGGGTGTTGTTGAAGTAAATTAAATTTAAAGTTTAACCAGGACAGAGAGAAGCCAAGCCTGAACTTTGACATTTCTTCACCAATATTCCTGCGTATACTGAAGCACAACATGGGGGTGCAGGATTGGTGCAGAGCGGCCTCACTGGAGACAGACCAACAGACCAGAGTAAGAGTGACATTTAGCAAAGCATTTGGCAATGGGATCATACCAATTTATATATCTTAAATAGTAGATATCCATTTATCTTACAAGATATAGATAGTGCCCAGTTTGCAAAATTCAGTCCTTTGGTGGTGAAATCTCAATGGGCAATGATATATGGAGACCATGCACTCCCCCCACTCAAAGCCCTCGGCCATATCAACAAAATCAAAAGGAATCCAGGGCATTACATTTGAGGATGGCTTTGCTGCAGGAGTTGCCAGTATTGATAGCCAACTACCTTTAGGGCTTCACTACAGATATTATGTCTGGAGTTACTTCCATAACCTTTTCCACATTAGAATATGACTGCAAAGGAGTGGAGGTTTAAAATTAGGGTTTTACTTCCCCTAGATGGACTGCTTTCCTGGACTGATGGGTTTTATCTACCCAAAGCTGCTGGCTATGAGGTGCCAGTGGTTCAACTTTGCCTCTTCTCCAGCTTGGAGACAGACTTAGTTGTCAAAAGCTATTTGAGATGCATGCCATGTGATCATTTTATAAACAGTTGAGGCTTGTCCCCACTACCACCCCCAGCTATGACAACCTTTGAAACATATATAGTGTACATATAATAACATTACATGATTTGGAAGATTTGAAAATATGAGTTTTTTTAAAAAATATATTTATCATCCAAATTCACAGCAGAATTAGACCAGAAATAGGACAAGAACAGTGTGGGTTTGTTAAAGACTGGAAAAAGGAACGAGATATTTATTTATGCTCAGTATGATATCAGAAAGAGCAATACAGATGCAAAAGGATTTATACCTATGTTTTATAGATTATGCAAAAATATTTGATAAATTACATCACAAAGAACTCTTTGAACTGCGTGGTAACCATGACATGTTTGGGAAGGATATTAGAATGATTCTGTACCTATACTGGCAGAAAACCACCTACATATGGATTGAAAATGAATTCAGTAAATATACAAAAATAGAAAGGGATGTAAAACAAGGATATGTCTTCTCACCAGACATATTCAACCTATTCAGTGAGGTGATTCCGAATGAATTAGAAGTCCTACCAGGATTCATTATTGGTGGTTACAATCTTAACAACGTAAGATATATAGATGACTCAATGTTGATATTAGAAAGGAAACTACAGGAACTCCTACAGAAGATAATGAAGGAAAGTGAGAAGAAAGGACTAAACATCAATTGCAAAAAGATAGACCGCATAATTGTTAGCAAAAGGGACAGCCCAATATACAAATTACAAATTGGAGATACCAAAATCAAAGAAGTACAAAAATTTAAATATGTAGGAAGTGTTTTAACAGAGGGTGGAAAGTGTAACACTGAAATCTGAAGATTATTTGGGATAGCAAAAGATGCATTCCAAAAGCTAAGTAAAGTATTAAGAGAAAGGAAAATTTTGTTAGAAACAAAGAAAAGAGTACTGAACTGTTATGTCATATCAGTACTCTATATGGCAAAGAATGCTGGACAATCTCCTCAACTATGAAGACGAAAGAAGCAACAGAAATGTGGTTCTGCAGAAGGATGTTGAGAATACCATGGATTGAACATGGGAGCAATGAAAAGGTTTTAGAGAAAATGGTAACAGAGAGGACACTTATACTTAATGTCAGAAAGAGAAAGTTGAAATATTTAGAGCACATAATGAGGAAAGTGGGCTTGGAAAATTTAATATTTACAGGATATAGTAAAGACAAGAGTGACAGAGAAAAATAATGCATAACCTACCTAGCAATCTTGTGTAAATGAATGGCAGAATAGGTTTTAGGACAGATAGCAAAAAGACAAAATTTATTAAGCACTAGAAAGGACAGGAAATTATGAAGTGCCATGATCACCAACGTCCTGAAGGGACATGGCATACAGAAGAAGAAGAAGGTAATATTAGATAAACTACAACACTAGAAAGCAAGACAAATTATGAAAGAGTCATACATAAATAAACAAGCACAAATATCAAAATATTTGATAACTGTGGAAAAAATAGAAAGAAAAAGAAAAATATAGATTGGGATTTATAAAAATAATCTTATACTAAAATACTTGGAGATTATAAAGTCATTATTTATAACATACAATAAAAATAATATATACTATTTTTTTTTACAGTATTAACACCTAAATTATCAATTGATAAAATATAAATGGGAGCAGAAAAGGCAAAGTTGATAAATATAACTTTAGGTAAGCAAAAATTGAAAGTAAAAATAAGACAAATTATCTTCAGGATGAATGTACAAAAACAAACAAACACTCATACAGTAACTGTGGAAAAAGTTGAAAGAAATAATACATATATCAATACAAATAAACATAATAGCCATAATATAAGTAATAAATGAAACAAAAGAAATAATAGTTATGAATCATATTAAATCATTATATTACTTTTATGTAATATTGACATTTTTTTCACTTAAACTTAATATTTGTTATTTTTTTGAGCTTTGAAAAATGTGTTGAATTCAGAACACTCACATATATATATATATAGGGTACTGTGAAAGTGTTGTCTCCTATTTATATGATGGATGGTGTGAAAGTAATGTATCCTATATATATATATATGTGTGTGTGTGTGTGTATGTATATATTTCCATGAAAATTTCTCGGACGTTCAGGCCGGTAAATGTTATTTAATACTGTTTATTATAAAACAGAGCATTTGCTTAAATACTTGTATCTATAAAAAGAATGTTAAACATATCATAAATGTCTTTATATATATATATATATATATATATATATATATATATATATATATATATATATATATATATGCAGAAATATAGTCTTAAAGTGTGCTATATTTATGGGGTAAAGTGCTCAATATCAGAGATAGAGCGTGTGTAAATATAAAAGTGGACATGGAAGTCAGCACTTAGAGGCGACAGCCTGACGATTGCACTATCATGAAACAGACTGTCGCCTCTAAGTGCTGACTTCCATGTCCACTTTTATATATATATATATATATATATATTTAATCTGTGGCTGTACAAAATTTTATTAGGGCTAGGAAAATGAAAATTTTAAAAGCATATATAAATATATGCACAAATATATTAAAAACGTGATTTCTGAAGATAAGGGAAAGCACTTTGTATGTTTAGGCTGGAGGTCATTAATTTCAGAATCTCCCCCCAAAAAAACTGGAATAAAGTTTATAATATGAAAGAATGTCAGATGAAAATCTATTAATTGGTTAAATTATATTCAGAAGAAAATCTTGTCCCATGCACCTATAACATATAAATATACACAGTCGGCCTTTATTTTGTTTCTATATCTCAAGTAATATCTGTCATTTGCTTTATATATATATATATATATATATATATATATATATATGACTCTCTCCCATCGAATTCATCATATGATGGTCAAGCAGATCA
>OZ038486.1:38987331-38999831 GCA_964036315.1 Acanthosepion esculentum | reverse complement strand
GTGAGAAACCCTGTTGTGGTAGGGCAGCTGTTGCTGTACATGAGGACAAAGCTAAAAAGGCCGATGCTCTCATTGCATCAGAGAGAAGAATTATTATTGTAAAACTTTGTGAAATCTTTTAGATCAGTCATGGTAGTGTCTTCAGTTGAGTGCAGTTGTTTGGCTACTCAAAGATCAATGCAACGTGAGTGTCCAAAATGCTAACAGACTGTGAAAAATCAGAGAGCGGTTGCTGTCCATGATCTTCTGATGTGTCCTGAACTGGTGTCCTTAGATTTATATCTATTTGCGTCCTTGATAGGATGACATTTCTCCAATGATTAAGAGGTGAAAGACGCATCTCGCACATATCTAAGAAAGCAGTTAAAAAGATTCTGAGATACATACCCTTGTACAAAGACAGAAAACCACAATTGAGAAGTTTTATGGTAATTTACCCACACATGCATTGATTCTCCCAGTTATAAATAGGAGCAGGTACTGCCTTTTGGAGAGGGAAGTTCCCAGCAGTCAGCTCTGACAGTTGGACTGAACATTCTTGCTGTAACACTCTCATTTGTCTATGTTTGTATTACTGTTTCTGTTAATATATTTAACTCAAGTCCTCTCTTTGTGTCTTTATTTCTGGACCTAACAAGACCACAACAAGAAGAGAATAGATTACATTTGCAGTTCTGAGATTTTTGCTTCATTTTGTAAGCTTTGTGCACTTCTACAATTAAATCAATTTTTTAAATAAAGTTTTAAATAGAGAATAGGTATTTCTTTTGACCAACCCTCATGAATATGCATGTGATTGTATGTTTGAATCTGTATACAACTTTTAAATAATAATTAATGATTATAGATTTCTCCTTCTTTATTTCTCTCTGCTTGCGTGTGCATTTTTAACAGTTACAATGATGTCTATCTTTCCAGTTATTGTTTCAAACTAAAGAAGGGAATTTGTAGTTATTTGTGCACAATAATATGGTGCCGTATTTAGGTTAATATAGGAGGTTTGGTTTTTAAAAAATATGCTGTTCATTTGAGCTAGTTGCTAAAACTAATTATTAGCAATTTGAATTGGGTTTGCCACCCACATATTAATTCAGTGACCCTCCCAACCTTATTTGTTTTTGTCTTTTTGTTGAGTGTATGTGTATGCCAATTTGTTGTTGTTTCTTTTAAGTTGTAACTAACCAACTGTCTGGGGTTATTTTCATCTAACATTTTAGTTGTTGGGTAAAAAGTTAACTGATAAAGAACAATAAAAGAGGAAAGAGAGTTGACAGGAAAAAAAGGGAAAGAGAGAGATTAAGAGAAAATAAATGTGTTGCTGTAAGAAAAGAGTGAAGAGAAATGAGTGAATGAAAAGCAGAGGCATGAGGGGAAAAGTGAGAAGGAAAGAAGTGGAGAGGAAGAGATAAAGAGAGAAAGGTCTAAAAAAGGACGGGAAAGGAAATGAAAGACAGAAACTAAGAAAAGAATTTTGGAGAAGAAATAAAGGAGAAAAGGGAAGAAATAAAAAAAAAGAACTGGAAAAAGAGGAAAATGCATTAAAAGATGAAAATTCTAAAGAGAGAGAAATAGAAAGACTTATGAAGTACATTAAAAGATGACAAGAAAAGCTAAAAATGAAACAAAGAAATGGAAACAGAAAATTAAATGAGGGGATAGGAGACAAGAAAGAAAGAATGAATGAATTTGAGAATTATGCTGAGGTGTGAATAGTTATCAAAGAAGGAGAGGAAAAAAAGTAAGAAAAATAAATTGAAAGAGAAAGAAAACTAAACACAGAGAGAGAATGCAGAAAAAATTGAGAAACAGTAATACAAACAAAAAATATATAAAGAGAGAAAGAAAGAAAGAGAGAACAGGGAAAAAGCAATGAAAAAGTAAGAAAAAGAATCAAAAGATCATTATGATAAAGAAAGAGAGAGAAACAATTAGAAAATGAAAAGTGAAGAAAGTAAAAAGAAAATGAACTGTGTACACAGAAAAAGAAAAAATAGAGGGAGACAGAAAAAAATGTTTGTGAAGGATTGTATATATTTGACACTGTGTATTGCAATTCAAAAAAGTCAAAGGTGTGTTGCTGATTACAATATACCAGGTAGTCAGATACTACTCCTGTCAAAGTTAGAAACAACTTGCAATTAAATGCCACCTACACATCTCTCTGAAGGAATGTGGCTATTAATAAGTATGACCAACTTTGTGTCAGTATAAGAAATTTCACATCAGGATCACACTGAGGTATGATCCTGATACTGAAGTCATTTAACTGACTTCATCACAAAATATTTGTAACCATGAGCTTTATTAAATTGTAACTTATTTATCTTTCATATTTATTGTTGTCTTTAAACACAGAGAGAGAGAGAGAGAGAGAGATACAGCTAGATATAAATATTAATATTATGTATATAATTATGTATTCATACATACACACACACACACATACATACATACATACATTCATATATATATATATATGAAAAAATATACATACATGCACATATATTTGCATGTACATATAAATATATTTCTTCCTCAGGTGTTGTAAATACAATGTCGGTTTTATGTGACAGGGCTAATAATAAGAATATATATATATCCAATGTCGATAACACAACTCTGAGTTTGATGCAGTCTTGCAATCTTCAAGTGTGGAGCATATTCTCACCATCATAGAGTTCACATTCTCGTTGTGATGATTCAGAATTGTGTGTTAAAACTTGTTTATTTAATTATTGTTGTCTAAAATATTAGAATTAATTATTAATAATTTATATCATTCAAATTTTTAAGTTCAAAATGTGTAGAATTTTAAAAAAATATTTAAATTTATAATTAAGTAAACAAGATATCAAGGGGAATAACTCTCTTTTTTGCATAAAATACCATAGTTATAATGATTAAATTAAACTAGTATACAGGGTGTAAATATAAAAATAATAGATCGGAACTATATATCTAATGTGTTTGGAACCAAGCCTTATACTTATAAAGGTGAAATTATATATACACATTATAAATTAATCAAGTACAGAAATATGGGATTATATGTGTGTATAGATATATAAGAAATATTATTAATGTGGGTTCTTAGAATATTAAAAGTTGTTGCATATTATATTAATATTCGTAATATCTATTTTGTGATCTCTTTTAATCGGAGTCAGTGTGTTTGAGCAGGTGCTTCATTTTATGGGCACATGTGGACATCAATTCGGACCTCGTGCTCAGCAAGTTAGGGTTATTTAAGTGTTTTAATATAATAAGCTTCTCCAACAAACACAAGTTAGACATATCTCTCTTTCCATTGTATAGCTTAGCTTTCACGATTATCTCCCATTTAATGGTTGGGTTCTTATGGTTGTTTTTTAATCTTCAAACATACTTTGAAAGTGTTGAGCAGTTTTTGTATTTGATATTGCTCAGTGTTATTTCGTGGTGGTAAAAATGCGATTTTCAGCTGTTCTCGGTGGATCTAAAGTAGTATTTAACATCATCGTCTGAATTGATTCTAGCTCTGTATATAATGCTTTCAGACATGCACTGGTCATTTAATGGGCAGGTTACATTTTTACGGCAGTTACATTGACTTTTAGTAGGAATATCATTTAGTTTTTTGTTTTGGTGCTTGCTTAATACATTATTATATTGGGGTATATAATTATTTTTGTTTAAAATATATATAAATATATAAAGGAAAATTAAAATACATATAAAAATTCAGTGTGACCCGTATAAATAACGTCACCTTCAGTGATTTGAAATTGACTCCAGCTATCGATGGACCACTGAAATTAACCAAAAACGGTTTCATAAACACACACAAAATGAAATCCTTGAAAACAAATGTACCAATATTCAAAAGTACTGAGTGAGGGGGAACAAAAAATTAAAATGAACTTTGATAAATTTACCGATCATATAAAACAACTTATTCAGAAATTTGAAAAAAATAATATCAGTTTGATAGACAGAACTTGTCAATATTATTCAACCAAACATGTTTGATATATATATATATATATAAAAATATAGGTAACTATACTCGTGTTGAAAAACCTTCAAACTCTTGATTTAACAATAGCCAAATCAATCACGAAGGAAATAAAGGTTTTAAAAAAAGAAAGAGCTAGGAACATGAAAGTCTGTCGAAAATAATCGCACAGATACAGGTTCAAGGCCCAAAGAAAAAACCCCGATATGAGTAAACAACTAACTAAAGAGCTCAATACAAACGTAGAGCAAACCTAGTCAAACCTAATGAGCCAGACAAACCTACCAAGGTTTCACTTAGGCAGATCGTCAGGGTCAGCCAACCCTGACGATCTGCCTAAGTGAAACCTTGGTAGGTTTGTCTGGCTCATTAGGTTTGACTATATATATATATATATATATAATATATATATGTGTGTGTGTGTGTGCATGCATGCATGTAGGTTTATAGGTGTATAATAGTATCCAAAACAGAAGTGAGGATGAGATACAGTGGAAAATTTATAAATGACACATTTTGACAAGAGTATCTGCTTTCTTTGACTTCCTCAGGTTAGAATTAAAGAGGGACAAAACTGTATGCAAGGAAAAACACCTTGGGATCTCTGAGAATATGTGGGGACCGCAAATCAAATTAAAGTAGATTACTTTATCACTTCAAAGTTCAGAGAATATCTGTTTGCTTGTTTGTTCTATATATATATATATATATATATATAAAGAAATATAGTTTTGAGGTATGCTATATCATGAGATAAAGTGCTCAATATCAGAGATAGATAGATAAACACAATTGTCGGGCCACAATTGCATTTAGCATGAAACAGTCTGTTGCCTCTGAGTGTTGATTTCAATGTTCACATATATATGTTTTAGAGCTGTTTCATGGTGTTGTATTTCAAGTCAGCTCACTGAAAGTAGACAGTGTTTTTTTATTACATTTACATACTTGCATATATGTGTACATAAAAACACACCCACCTAGACATCTACATATATTAGAGCATTTTTTTGTATACTTGTATATATATATATATATATATATATATATGCCCAGTCATATATATCTGTACATACATATATGCACACACACATTATAGGCCCTTTTTATGTGTACTTGTACACATATATACATAAAATTATTTATTATATATATATATATATATATATATATATACACACACCTGTACACACATATACATGTGTATGTGCCCCCCTCATATATACCCATACACACACACACACACACATACATATATATATATATATATATATATATATATATATATATATCATCATCATTATCCTCTTGACTTTTGTAATCACTAACTCTTTTCCAAAACGGTCTATTAATGACAACCATCAGTAATTCTGGTACAGTCATACCTGTCCACTTTCTGACATTGTCCAGCCAGTTTTGTGTTGGCACTCTCAATGGTGCCTTGCATGGTGGCCTTGCACAGGCTGTTATGCCTTGTAATCACAATCATATATATATATATATATATATATATATATATATATATATATGATTCTGTATTTGGGCAGCAATTCTTCTTTTATACAAGTTTCGATAAAAATGACTGACAAGATACTATGCTTAAAGTTTTATTTAATTTATCTATGTTCATATAATTTTCTCCTTTTCTGGACATAAATTACATAGAAATTATTCGAATGTTCTGTATGTCCGAGTGCTTTCGGTTATACTTTTAGCCATATCAAGGAAGATTTTATTTTTACTTTTAACTGAATGTATGTATTTTTTTATGTATGTATCTAGAGTATATACATATATGATGACTGTGTTTTGAAAATAAAAACATTCTTATAACTCTAGATACGTACATAAAAAAAAATCCACATATTCAGTTAAAAGTAAAAATAAAATCATTTTTGCTAACGGTTAGTGGAAAGAGCTTGGACATACAGAATATTCGGACAATTTCTAAATAAATAAGAAAATTATAAGAACACAAGAAAAATTAAATAAAAAACTTAACTGCAGTATATTGTCAGTTATTTATAATGAAAATGATATACAGGGGTTGGACAAAATAATTGAAACACTTGTTAAATTCAAAGAAAATTTATTTAATATGGAATGGGTCCTCCTTTAGCCTCACATACAGCTTTAATACATCTAGGAATGGAATCATACAGCTTCCTGACTTCATCCAGAGGAATTTTCAGCCATTCTTCCATTAACACCTGCTCCAGCTCTTTAAGACACAACGGTGGAAGATAGCGGCTTCTAACTTGTTGCTCCAAAATGCACCACAAATGTTCAATAATATTGATATCTTGAGATTAGGGAGGCCACTCCACGTATTCTAGCTCACTTTCATGCCCTTCATACCAATTCTTAACCACTTGAGCAGTATGTATTGGAGCATTATTGTCTTGGAAGATGCAGTCATCATCAGAGAATAAAGTCTGGACCATTGGATAAACATGATCTCCCAAAATGTTCAGGTAATCTTTGCTGTTGTTTCTACCATGCACGGCAACTATTGGACCAAGACATTTCCATGATATGGTGGCCCAAACTATCACTGATCCACCTCCATGCTTCACTGTTAGAAGAAGGCAGTCAGGGTTGTAAGCTTCTTTGGGCTGCCTCTACACATAAACTCGCCCTGAAGTTAGGAAAAGAGAAAAACTGGACTTGTCTGAGAATATGACTTGCTTCCATTGGTCTGCAGACCAGGCATTGTGATCTCTGCACCACTTCAATCTCTTCTGAATGTTGCGAGTGGAGAGTAGAGGTTTTTTTACAGCAGCTCTTCCATGATATCCAGCCTTATGGAGCTCATGACGAACAGTTTTAGTAGAAACTGGACTATTCAGATGATTATTCAACTCAGCAGTCACTTTGGCCACAATAGTTTGATGATTTTTTGCTACATTGTGTTTAAATGCACGTTGGTCCCTGTCAGTAAGTTTGCAAGTCTGGCCCGAATTGCTACGGTTGATAGAGGCTTTGCCCTGTTTCACTAATTGTGCCATAGTTCTTTATATGGTAGATCTTGAAAAACCAAACAGTTCAGCAACCTTAGTGATCGAGGCTCCTGCCATACGAGCTCCAACAATTTACTTTTTTTCGAACTCGGAGAGGTCAAGTATTTAGCTTAAATTTTACTAAATTCTAAAAATAAATCAGACAAAGACAGTAAATTAGATAAATAAACGTATTTACAATAGATATAACCTGCAATTACAAAGTTTTAGTTAAATTTCTTAATATAATAGGTCTTTGAAATATAGAAGTGGAATTTGCACCTGTTCCAATTATTTTGTCCAACCCCTGTATATATTACTTACAAACTACTGACAAGAAATATTTATAAATAATCAGCATATAATAAATACTTGTCAGATGCACTTTTTCATATCTCCAATATTTGTAAAACTGATACTGAAAGACTGTATGATCCAAACATTTGCAAAAGATGTGACCTAGTGTTATGTATTCACTTTCAAAATTCAGCTTATTTATCATGCAACTAAAATACTAATATAATGAATTTCCTAATACACTTTTTTTCTTTAATCATTTCACTCCAAGCAATGCAATAAAGCCACTAAGACACAAGGGTTTACTGAGTGTGATATACAGACAAAACATCTAAATATCTAAAGACCCACATTTATGATCACAAAAAACCTTCATTGAAATAACCAATTCATCGCCTTAGTATCACACAGAAATAAAACAGGCCTTAACTTTTGATTTCCAAAATGCTACTGTAGTAAAAAATGAATACAACCCTTTACAGAGAATATTTTTACCAATATTTATAAAACCGATATTAAAAAATGTAAGATCCAAATATTTGCAGATGATATCACCTAGTATTACACATTCGCTTCCAACGTTTGACATATTTATATTGGAACTAAAATACACTAATATAACCAATTTTTTAATACACACTTACATTATACTAACGTTTCAAGAATTAATCACAAACACCAGGAGGTAAACACAGGATACTCACACAACAAAATTGATGCATGCACACATACACCATAAAATGCACATTTGGCATCTACACAATTAATGTATTAGGTCAGAGAAAAGGTTCATGCCTTTTTTAGGCAAATTTTAAAGACAATAATTAATTATATGTATATAGATTTATTCAACAATACTGTGCCATTTACGTCTACTACCTTTCTACATCTTTCAGACAGCATAATGATCCTATCCTTCTAGAATTTGCCATTTTTCTAAGTGATAAACCATCTAAGTGGTTTTTACAGGCTTCCAGAGAAGTGAACTCTCTATTAAGAGAATTTTGTAGGAATCATAAGTGGTAATCCAAAGATGCAATGTCAAATGTGTATGTCAAGCTGTATCAATTTCTACCGGCTTTGCAAAGAGACACAAGGTTAGACATTGTCCTGACAGAAATAGATATTCTTCTGATTGGCCAATTCTGGATACTTTTCATCAATTTCTGCCTTTAATCAGTCCAAATGGGAACAGTACCTGTCTGAATTTAATATCTTATTTAGTGAAAGGAACTCATAATACACAATGTCTTTCCAATCCCACCAGATACACAGCATCACCTACTTTAGATGCAAACCAGCTTTTGGAGTGGTTTATTTTGTTTTCTCCAGAACCATTTTCACTCCACATTGTTGTAAACAATCCATTTTTCATTGCTTGTGATTGTTTTTTTGTTTCTGTTGCATGCAAAGAATTGCAGATGGAAATGTGATCTACTAAACTTTTTCTTTGTTAAATTGTGAGGCATTTAAACATCCTAGTGATTCACATATTCAAGTGTTTCAAATACCTTATAATGCTCATATGAGATATGTGGAGTATCTCTGTGATATCCTGTGCTGTGTGACCAATTATTTTTAATCAGAATTTGAACTTGGTCATCAACAGTGACTGCAGGCCAGCCAGAAGGTTCTTGGCCATCCAGACGAAAATTCTCACATCTGAATCTAGCAAACAGTTTACAAATGGCACTTTCAGATAAGATATTATCTTCATAAATGGCATATATCTTTTTCAGTGTTTTTACATTTTTTTTCCAGAAGTAAAAGAACAACCAACTGAAGAAAATGCATCTCATTTACCTCTATTTTCACTTTTAACTTAAAAAAATTTTAAATTCACAATCCACACATGAATCATTTGTCCCAACTCAATATACATACATACATACATATATATATATATATATATATATATATATATATTTATATATGGTTAGTAATTTATACATATAACTTTTTAGATAAATGTCTTAAGTTAAAAATTATTATTAATTACATTTTAGATATTTAATAAATGTAGGACACTTATTGATAACTGAACTTGCAACATTTTTCTAATCACTAATCTTGAGAATACCATGGATGAAGCATGTGAAAAACAAGGAAGTTTTAAGGAAAAATGGAAAAAAAGGACCCAAATGTAGAATCAGGAAGAGATAGTTGAAATATCTGGGACACATAATGAAGGAAGAGTGATTGGAGAATTTGACACTCACATGACCTATTGAAGGCAAGAGGGACATTGGAAAATATCAATTAACCTACCTAATGAGCTTGTGCAAATGGATAGCAGAACAGGGAGTGGAGTGATAGTAAAAAGAATAAAAACCATTGCTAAGAGCAATAACAGATAGGAAGTTATGGAAAGCTATGACCAATGATATCCTGAATGGATACAGCATATATATAGAAGGATCTGAAGTAAGGTACACATTTTCTAAGATTAGATAAATCTGGCACAAGGCCATAAATGGGGAACACCAAATGGGAATTAAAGTCATTATCAGTTGTTTGCAAGACTAGGAACAAATAATCCTCAGATATTTTCAATATTTAGAGTGTGTCAAAAGTCTCAAAGGGGTCTGAAATTTTAATAAATTTTTGAAATTAATTTAACAGAGTTTTAAATTTTTTTATATATATATATATATTGTATTTGATGTTATGGTATAAATAATAAAAAAAAATGAAAGGATTTATTTAAATTATTCAGATTGTTGTCCTCATCATTACTGCATTATTTATGATGTTTTAACTGTTGTATGCTTCGACCTTCTTCAGGTAATTGGAATTTCGAACTGAACCCTTTATTTCATCCACCGGGGTTGGGGGGGTGTAGATTGTTCTAGTTCCACGTGCCATGCCTCTTCCAAATGTCTCAGTTATCTCCCTTTAACACATCATCATGTATGTATGTACGTATATAAATTAAAATCTGAATACTTCACTTAATCCAATCATTCTTTCCAAATCTTGCAATGAAAATCATGTTGAATCCTTTCCCCAGAGTTCTATCCTTGGACCTACATTGTTTCTTATCTGCGCCAACAAAATTTTCAATATCATCACTCTCCCAATTTGGTATTTATGCAGATGACACAACTATTTACTTCTATTTCAGTAGTAAGTTTGATAGGTCTGATAAAGTAAAAATTGCAGCTGCTCTTGAAAATTACTTCCAATCAGTTGTTAACTGGTGCAAGATATGGCTTGTAAATTTTACTGCTTCCAAAACAAAACTGCTATCTTTTAATCATCATAGAGAACCATTTTTGCCTTCTATCAGCATGGCTGATGCTAACTTCCAGGAGAGCAACTCATTATACTTTCTTGGTCTCACGTTTTCCACTGCCATGAAGTGGAACTATTATATTGAATCAGTTGCTAGGTCTGCCTGGAAAGGTGCTTTACTCTGTTGTGCCAGACAAATTTTCTTGTCAGAATTATTCTTGCACATTTATAAATCTACCATTTGTTTGTGCATTGAATATTGCTGCCATATTTGGTCTGGTACTCCTACTATATATCTTGAGATTCTTGACAAAATTCAAAGAAGGGTCTGCAATGTAATCGATCCTGATCTGGCATCTTGACTTCAGACACTTTCCCATTACTTCCACCTGTCTTTTCTATAAATATTTTCATGACAATTGTTCTAATGAGCACTCCTCCTTGGTACTTTGACTACATACTAGATTGGCAACTAGGTATTATTTGTTACTATTCAAATAGGTAGATGTAACCATGAGTTCTTTCAGTACTCTCTTTTTTTGAACCTCTAACTTGCAGAACTCTCTTCCAGCTTTTTGCTTCCACCTATGATCTTCAAAAAATTAAATACAATGTCAATTGCTATCTTCTGTCTTCCTGAATCTGGTTCTTTTATTATCCTTTCTCCCCATGAAAATCCCATTCTCTTTCACTCCCAGTAACCCCTGGTGTCTTAGTGGAATTATCACCTCGTTTGGGGTGAAATGATTAAAAAAAAAATTAATATTGATTAATTAATTAATAATTAATTAATGATTAAAAGAAAATTAATAAGCCTAAATATAATGCTATCTTTTATTGGTTATGCTTCTTGTGTTTAGAACCTTTATGAACTGTTATATTTAGCAAGAGTAACAGTGGAGTAATGGATAGCGGCTCAGATTGAGGAATCTGAGAGCCAAGTTCAAATTCCAGTCGAATTCATTACATTCACTTATGTGCTAATACCCTTGGGAAAGGTATGAATCCTCCTCTTCTCCCCCCAGCTATGGGTAAATAGCAGGATAGACCAGGTTCTATAGCCTTGGATAGCAACTGATCTACTGCAGAAAAAAATGGCACCCTACTGCAAGAAAATATCTGCCTCGTCAGTCATGTATTGATAAAGATACGTCATTGCCTAATCATGTATCATGCATGGCATATAACTGCTATTTAGGAATTTTGTATGTGTGGATTGTCATTTTTTAATGTATTGTCAGGATATTTAATTGTTTGGCTGTTGTCTCATATGGTGTGATACACAGAATCAAAGCAAAGCTGCATCTGCTCTCCATGTCATAATCGTCGCAAGCTTGTGTAGCATAAATTAATCTAGCAATTGCTTTGCTTCTGTAAAAACTAAGAAACTTAGTCTACTTATATAATACTTTGGAAGAGTTCATTTATAGAAAAGTGAGAGAGAATCCTTTCATTCTAAAAGGTTCCATAATAATATCTCCTAATAACAGCGTAGAGAAAACTGACAGTTAATTTCAATGAACCGTGGTAAAGTGAAAAATGTTAAAACATTTGTTACTAATAGAAAATTCAGTGGATCAAAGAGAACTTGAAAATCTTGAAGCACACTTAATAAAAAGAAAACTGTCAGAAATGAGTTTATACATACATAAATACATTTCTGAGTTATATATATATATATATATATATATATATATATATATATATACCTGACTATGTAAAAGATTAAAAAGTAAATAAAAATAGCAAAGTTTGAAGTTTCTGTATTTGATTAACAAACAAGAATCAGGAATACTTTGTTGTTTGGGAACCAAGTATTTATTATATACCAATTTGTTTTATAAAGTTACTTTCATCATTCATTTAAAAGATGGAGATGTGTGTGTGTGTGTGTGTAGATATAAATGTACCTGATTGTTATTAATATAGCTTTGAATATTACAAGTCAGGCTAGCAATGATGATTTCAAAACATCT